>WBNM01042853.1:14526-83447 GCA_013399055.1 Ramphastos sulfuratus
AAAAAAAAAAAGGCAAATTGAACTTAATAGTAAATCTTCTAGTTTCAAGGTAACCACTAACTTCTAAATAGTCATTAAAAATAGCTTTAAAAGTCAACATTTAGGTGAGTCTACTGGGCTTTAAATAGTATGAAGCATGAGGAAGACTATCTCTGTTTTGTCTCACTGGTGTCTATGAGAAATGTTGGACCAGATGATTCTTGGGGTGCCCTCTAACCTGGCATTCTATGATTCTATGTTTTTGATTCCTTTGGTCACATTTAATATTGGATTTGTTTGATGCAGTCTTAGCAGCTTAGTCTAGTGGCTAAAAAGAAAGGACCATTGTCACCATGAAAAATGATTAGACATAAGCCTGGAAATGTAGTCATGTTCCTTGCTTCACCTGCTTATTAACTTCTCCTGTAATGGGAAGTATTAAACTGGAAAAAACCCAAAACAAACAAAGAAACAAAAAAAAGACAAACAAACAATGTACAAAGAGAGCATCATTGTGCAGAAAAGCCTTATCACTACCACCATGAATCTATCATACCCTAGGGGGAAGATAGATTTACAAATGTTTGGAAGAGTTAATAGGATAACACTTTTCAACTGTCATACATAAGGAACTCTCCTTTTACTTGTAAAGAAAATCTACATTCTTAATAGTCTGATGATAGGGACAAAATATGTACAATCTGTCTGCTGTACTGGGAAACTTAGCTTACTGCATTTGTATTTTCCATTACCATATTTTCCAATTCTATCTGGAATTAAATATCTCATAGATTCATAGAATCATAGAATGGTTTAGGCTGAAAGGGACTTTCAAGATCACCAAGTTCTAAATCCCTTGTCATAGCTAGGGACACCTCCCACTAGCCCAGATTGCTCAAGGCCTCTTCCAAACATTCACAGATTCACAGGTTGCATTGGGTTGGAAGGGACCTTCAAAGGTCACCCTGTCCAACCTCCCTGCACTCAGCAGGGACACCTCCAACTAGATTAGGGCCACATCAAGTCTGATCTTGAATGCCTCCAGGGATGGGGCCTCAATCACATCCCTGGGCAACTCACACCAGTATTCCACCACTCTCATTGTAAAGAACTTCCTCCTTATGTCTAATCTACCCCGCTCCAGTTTAAAACCATTGTCTCTCATCCTACCACTACAAGCCCTTCTAAACAGTCCTTCCCCATCCCTCCTGTTGGTCTCTGTCAGAGAGTGAAATGCAGCTATAAGTTCTCCCCAGAGCCCTCCCCCTTCCGGGCCAAACAGCTCCAACTCCCCCAGCCTGTCTTCATAGGAGAACCGCTCCAGTCCCCTGATCATCCCTGTGGCTCTTTTCAGGACCCAGTCCAGCAGGTGCATGTCTCTCCTGTGCTGGGGGTCCCATTGACAAACACAGCACTCCAGATGAGGTCCCACCAGAACAGAGCAGAGTGCCAGAATCACCTTCCCTGATCTGCTGGCCACACTCCCTTCAATGCAGCCCAGGATGAGATCTGTCCTCTGGACTCCAAGTGCACAGCACAGGGTGATCTTACATTACAACAGTCAACTCACAGGAGAGTTGATTTTCTCTTTATTTTTTTCACATTCCAATTCCATTGCACAGAATAAGCATATAAAGCACACTTAGATTCCACCCAGTTACATAAACAGAAAGCTTATAAATAACACTTTTCTACTTAAACATTAGTGACCTCCACAGCATGTTGCATTATACCAGGATAAAATTCTGCAGAGCAGGACAAAGTAGTGTCTGGAAGTGAGTGGAAAGCAATGATTTTTTTTTTCTTTTTCTTTTTTTTTTTTTTCCTCTTTCCACATAAAGGTCTTACAGATTTATTTATTTTTTCACCTGAATGCCTCCTCTTCTGTAAGCAGAGCAGTTTTCTTTACTTTCTTTTAGACACGCTTACCCTTTTGGTGAAAAAGCTTCTCATTAATAAATAGCCTCCATCTATGATTCAGCCCAAACTATGATACAGAAATTTAAGTGTTCAGCTTCTGAACAGGTCTTCAACTAATTTCACAGAAAGATGCAATAGATAAAGCTCAGAGTTTTCTGATTCTGGTTGCTGGCAACGTATCAGATGATCTCAGTGAGTGACATCCATGAGCTGATTCAAGGTGAGTATAATGCAATTTGCCTCACTGGCACTTGAAGTCCTACCCCTACTCCAGGAAGCATCTTGTGACACTCTTTAGTATCAATATCATCCACATATACATTTCTTTCTATACAGCCTTACAAGCCTTAATTGTACCAAATGATCTCACTTGCCGCAGGCAAACAATCAGAGACGTGTTTTTGTGTGATTCCCTTGGGCTTGTTGACAATGATACTCTCCTCTGTGCTATTAAAAGCAACATTGCTATGTTACTAAAATCTTGTTTGATGCCCAAAGTCACACCAAACCGGTACATGCATTTGGACCCATCCAGCTAGCATTTGAAGAAATATACATAAACCAAACTGAGTCAAAGCAAGCAAAACCTAAATATTTTTCTTAGAGTACAAGGACTGTCTTGGATGGAAAAAAATACACAAACTTAGGTTAGAAAGAAGTGGCAAACATGCCCCAAGTAAGGGATGCGGTTTGACTTGCAGCCTTAAAGTCAGTGTCTTTGCCTCTTTCTTGTTGAGCACTTAAGGTGGCAAGCAAATCTATTCTCCATATGAATCAAAAATCTTCAGCATAATTTATTGCATATCAATGCTCTCACTGCCAATGCAGATTTCAGACTTTTTCTAAACCCAAGAATTCAAGGTATAGAATATCCTGATAGATATATAGGTACAGATACATACAGATATAGATTGCCTCAAATGCAAAGATACTCAGGCATTAAAGTTTCGGGGTTGTTTTTTTTATTCAACTGGATTATATTATATTATATTATATTANCCCCTGAAAAGTTTGTTTTAGAATTTGATTAAAATTTATTTGAGTTTAAAAGATAAAACAGTGGCACTGTCTTTTCTTCTAGTGTTAAAAGGCAACTTTTGTGTTTTATCTAGAGCCACAGACATTTCACATGTGATCAAAAATTATGCAGGAAAATAAGTCACTAAAACAGCAGCGAAAGTGTCCTATGTTTGCCCAGGGAGGATGTGGATGCCTCCTCCCTGGGGGTGTTCAAGGCCAGGTTGGATGGGGTCTTGAGTAACGTCATCTAGTGGGAGGTATCCTGCCCATGGCAGTGGGATTTGAACTAGATGATTTTTAAGTTCCCCTTCCAACCCAACCCATTCTATGAATCTATGACCAGAGAAATCCTACTATCTCAATAGTTTCCCACTTCATATATCTACAAAATACAAACTTCTACATCTGATAATTGTTGAAATGTCTATGCTTCAAATTCCTAAAACTGCATAAAGAAAAAGGTATTTGGGAATTTCGTCCTCAGGGATTGATGAGTAATGGATGGATGTTGCTTTGCTGCCTAAACTTTTTGCTTTAGAGAATCTGATTTTATATTTTTTTTTTTTTAAAGTTACTCACAAGAAATGGGAAAGCATCCTCAGGAGCAGGAGGACCCTAAGACAGAGCAGAAGAGCTCTGTCCCTGTCCACAGAATTCAGAGCAGCTGCTGAACTCCCAAAATGCACTATGATGCAAGCCCAACTCCGAGCCACTGAAGTCTTAAAAAGCAGTTCATCTACTTGATGTTGAAACTGTGACTAGGTTCTGAAGAGCCTTGTCACAATAAGAAAATTTAGTTAGCTGTTGAACAGGAAAGTTTTCCCCACAATTCCATAGCCGTAACAGGCTGGTAAACACAACTCAACAATGCAATTTACTAACAGTAACAGAAAAAATTGTGTTCTGTCAAAAGAAATGTGAAAACACAAATTCAACCAGGATATGAGCTCAAAATAACTTTCTAGATGACAACTATTTGAATTCTGTGGAAATAAGCAAACAGGCCCTCCTGATGTTCTAAGGCATCACAACAATTTTTTTCCTTTGGCTTGTCTTATTTTTAATATATAGACTGTCCTTTATGAAAGCCTGTCATTTCAGTCATTCACAAGGTTGCCAGAGATTCTATTTCAGTTGGCGTGTAACTCAGGTCAGCAGCAAAGATCTGAAGACAGAAACACCTTGGGAGACAAAATGAAAAAAAAAAAAGAGATAAATATCTCCTACATGGGACATACTGTTCAACACAAGGTAAAAACTTTTTGTAGTTGTAATAGTTGCCATAAACATCCTCTAAGCTTGGCCTGAGACAGAGACAATGATCTTTTTACAAGGGCTTGTGATCATAGGACAAGAGGGTATGGATTGAACGGTAACTCACATCAAAACAGAATAACTGGAACTGATGGTATCACTGAGGTCCCACAAGTGCCACTAAAACATATGCTGATGGTGTTTTCTGCAAGATTGTCCATTTCTCTTCAATGTACCCCAGCATGTTTTCATTTGTTGACATGGCAAGATACTGTGTGCTTGTATAGTGTGCGATTTTTGAACCAGTTTTAAATACTGCTGATTCATCTCTAGAAGCCTCTGCTCTATAATCCCATAGATATCTGTCTGTTCATCTCTTTCCAGATGAGAAATTCCAACTCTCACCTGTGTGCTACCCATGGATGGGATTAGAGCTGCTCAGAAAACTCACATCAGATGAATGTGAATTTCTGGTTAAAACTGCAGGTCGAAAAATTGTTGATAAACCAAATTACTCCTCACAGCCTAAGCTATCATGAATAGCCTGCTTCTGCTTTCACTTGAATCTTATGTGGATCCCTTCACTACACAAGATGTTACTCCTCAGGTAGACCTTCCACTAGCTTATTGGCCAGCTCATTTTCTAAGGAACTTCTTAGACCTTGTGTGATTTTATGCCAGTTAGGATGTGTGAGATGCTCATCAGTATTCACCTTTTAAAAAATAATATTAAAATAAAACTTTGTGAAGGAGTTGAAAATAGTTGAGGTTTTCTATTACTTAACTTATTGTGCTCTTCACTGCAACTTAGAGAATAACTAAGCAATACAAAAGTTTTTTTGTAAGAGGACCTCCTTCCTGACTAAATTATTCCTAAGTCCCAGAGAAGGTTTGTTCAGATAGATGTGTCACAGAAGTTGTTACGAAAAGCTTCAGTGTGACCTAAGTAGAAAAAGCACCCTGTAGCATTAATAATCTTGTCCTCTTCTTTTCTACTCTACACCCAATGTTCATCTTGCATTACGAACCCAGAACAGCTCCTTCACTTCAACCCTGGCCATTCTAAAGAGATGTCCTAAAGGGTAAAGAATGCAGCACACTCACATTTGTGACCATGTTGCTCAGATCTGTCCTGCCATATAAATGGATACTTTATTGTATGGCATCCCAGGAAGTTCCACTTCAAGATGAGGAGAAACTTCTTTAATTTAAGGGTGCTGAATCCCTGGAGCAGGCTGTCCAGAAAGTTTGTGGAGCTCCTTCCCTGGAGACTTTCAAAACCTGCCTGGATGTGTTCCTGTGTGACCTGGTCTGGATGATCCTGCTCTGGCAGGGGGCTTGGACTTGATCCCTAGAGGTCCCTTCCAGCCCCTAACATTCTACGATTCTATGATTCTCTACCAAGAATATTCTTAGTAAAAAGCCAAGACAGAATCTTCTGCTAATTTTCTCTTTTTAGTCAATTAGGACTCCTGATATTTTAGAAGAGCATAAAAGCTTCTGTGCGACCACACCAGTGTATGTATTTATTCTCTAAGCACCTGTTTCAAAACCAGAATGCTCTGTCAGGAACAGGAATATCTTGCCAGGACCACACAGTGTGTCCGTGCCTGTGAGATAGGTCAGCTTCATCAGCCTGCTCCATTTAATGAGGTAAGTAGGGCCTGGTGGCAGGACCACCTGCCTTGTACTGCTGATTGGAATTAGGGCTGGAGGCTGTACATCCACAGGACAATTATTCCTTTCATCTTTAAGAGCCTGGCTCATTAGAAAAAGCCCTCATTTCAAGCTGGTCAAGGACAACCTTCCCAACTATTTATTTTGCTTAACAACACTATATGGTTGCTCTCTTCTGTTCATATTTTGTATCACATGATGAATTTGCCCATTTTTAATTAACAGCCTGCACAGCAGACGTCAGAATGGACCGTAGTCACCACCTCAAATTGAAAACATGAGTTCTGCCTTCTTGGGAGGCCCCTGTTTAATTTTGCTTTACTGCTATTACTCTGGAAATTAATATTATCTGTTCCATAACTTATAGAAGTACTATGAACATCAGTAAAATGTGTATGAGTCCCTTGGCATTTTTAAATAGAATCACAGAGTGGTTCAGGTTGGAAAGGACCTCAAAGATCATCTAGTTCCAACTCACCTGCCATGGTCAAGGACATTTCCCACTAGACCAGATTCTCAAGGCCACATCCAACCTGGCCTTGAAGACCTCCAGGGAGGGGGCATCCACAACCTCCCCGGGCAACATCTTCCAACGTATCACTACCTTCAAGTAGCTTCTCCACAAAACTCATGCTTTTTCCTTGCTGGTCAGATTGTCTTATGTAATAAAAACTTCATTTATTACTCGTTACTCTCCCAGTCACATAATTGCCTGCAGAGATTTAAATACAAATTTTGGTATTCAGAAACTGATGCTTCAGGTCTAGCTGAACAGATAACTTGTACCACGCACAAATCATCCAAAGTAAGGACAGGAGTGTAACAAATTTCTTATTCAGCAATGAGCTGGGTGACTGGCTGGGAATTCTAGGAGTCAGCTATTCATAAGTTCCAGTGTTATGACTGCCTGAATCAAAGTAATAGATGCTACCTACGTGGAAGTTGAGGAGAGTGTGAAAAAGCTGAAGCACACAAAAGGTGTTCGGAATGTAGAAGGTTCATCTACTTCAATAAGCATCCTCACAGGGGTTGTTTAGGGAAAGAAAATTACCTATTTGAATAGCTGTTCTGTCAGGTTTTCACCTGAGTTTGTCTCTAATCAGTCTTAACCTGTTACTGATGGATTTCAGCAGTAAAATTCAAACGTGTAACAGAAACCTCTCTGACGCTATTTCTCTTGTAGAAGAGAACAGACATCAGCATAAACTTATATTTTCTGCTCTCTTGCACTCGAGCTTCTGCTTCCTTTATAGCCTAATTTCCAGGATAACTTCAAGGGGTGAGAAGTGGCATTAGACCTATTATGCATCACTGTTAATATAGACTGTTCTCTTCACCTGAAGTCAATGTCACTTCAGCTCAACATACCCCAAAACTATCCTGACCTTCAGACAACCTTTGAGGTTGAATACGGATGCAGGTCTTGAGTCTCTCTTACCAGCAAGTACTTTAGTTGAAAGGGGGCTGTGTTAAGATTAAGGAGAGACTTAAGAGGTAGAAGCCAGCAAAACCAAAAGCTTCCAACCTTTGCGAGACCTGTTTTCTCTCTTTCTGCCATTTGCTTTACAGTTAAAATTGTCTTCCAAACATCCTTCACCTTTGAAAATCTTTGATCAGCATGAAGATTTTTAGCTTTAGGTTGTCAATACCAGCTCACACATTAGTTGAAGAACTATTTAGACACAACAGTCAGGAGACAGTATGACAGAAGAACCACAAGCTTTGTAGTGCTCTTTTCCAGGCAGTTTGTGTCAGGTAAACCACTACTTTTGATTGTTTTGTTGATTGTTGGTTGGGTTTTTTTCTTCCTTTTGTATTACATAAAATTTGTCCTTACGCTTGGGGGCAAAATGTCTAAACGCAAGAACATCACCTGAAGAACAGTATGAATACTTCCGTGGTGAGTATAAACTGCAAGGGCAACGAGGCTGGTGAGAGGCCTCGAGCACAAGCCCTATGAGGAGAGGCTGAGGGAGCTGGGATTGTTTAGCCTGGTGAAGAGGAGGCTCAGGGAAGACCTTATTGCTGTCTACAGCTACCTGAAGGGTGGTTGTGGCCAGGAGGAGGTTGCTTTCTTCTCTCAGGCAACCAGCACCAGAACAAGAGGACACAGTTTCAAACTGCACCAGGGGAAGTTTAGGCTCGAGGTGAGGAGAAAGTTCTTCACTGAGAGAGTCATTCCCCACTGGAATGGGCTGCCCAGGGAGGTGGTGGAGTCACCGTCCCTGGAGATGTTCAAGGTGGGTTTGGACGTGGTACTTGGTGCCATGGTCTAGTCTCGAGGTCTGTGGAAACAGGTTGGACTTGATGATCTTTGAGGTCTCTTCCAACCTTGGTGATACTGTGTGATACTGTGATACTGTGCCCTTCGTCATTCGCTCCCTAAAGGAACTTCTACTAAGTAAGATGGATTTTTTTTTGTTGTTGTTGTTGTTAGTTTATACTACTTCTAGCACTAATCATTTGGGATTATTTTACGTTCTAGATTCCAGTTTACCCTTTATCAGCTCTATACACACATACCAGCTGTTCGTCTTCATCCTGTCCTTCTCCAGCTGCCACACCACCAGCTAGCTGCTAGTTTGAGACCAAAAAAAAAAACACTTCAAAACAAATCAAGTTTTCTTAGTAGCCGTTGACAAAATGGACTCTTTTGCTGTTGTGTGGGTTTTTTTCTGTTTTGTTTTGTTTTTTTTTTTCCTGGAATTAAATACATTTAATTACATAACTGCAAAATCTGGTCACTAATGGAATGCCTCTTCCATAGTAGTAGAAGGTGGAGCTTGAGTATACTCTTCTAAGCCTTCTAAGAGGCTTGGAAAGTGCACCAATACGAAATACCCCAAAAGAACCAAAAATAGTCACTCCTGTTTTCTAAAGGTAGAGTCTAGAGGCCTATAATTTCTAGCCCTTCCTTCAATCTCCTTGACATATTAAGTTGTCTAAAGTAAGAAGAGAACCCCAAGTGGGGCAAAGCATTTTGTGGTGATTACTGCCATATGCTTCCCAGATTTAAGCTGCAAGCAATAGAAGAGAACTTTTGCAGCTGCCAGGTCTTCCTTCCCATTACTCAAAGCCATGAAGTTGCTATAGTTAAATCTTTTCCAATTAAGGTGGAGAAGAAACCACCAAAAGGCCATACATCAAACCAGCTAATGTAGTCAACTACAGGAATTATGTTAATCAGGTCTTGAAATGTTGCATCTGAAATGAACTATTTGCAAACAGTACTACTGAGGTATGACTGTCTCAGGGGCACCTATTCATCATTTAATGAACACTTAGAAACTACAACCATTTAATTAAGAGTGTATGCTGCATTCTGCATTCCATAATTTACAGGTCAGGTCAAGAAGCAATCCTGCTGCTGCAATAAAACCCCTTCCAATTCAGGCTTTTCATTGAACTGTATCACTTCAGTTCCATATTAACATAAAGGCTAACATGATTTCACAGCACACATTAATCTGTTCCCTGAAAATGCTAGTTTCTGTTCTTGTTTATAAATCACAAATCAAGGGGTATTCTTCCCATGTCAGTGGAAATACAGGCACCTCTGTAGGCGGTGCAACTTATCACTATGCTTTGCTGGCCCTACAAAAACCCAACAGTCTCTAAGGTAACAAAGCTCACTTTCTGCAACTTTTTCTGAGACTCATTAAAGAAAGACATCATGAAGAGCATGTAAACAGACCAATTCTTCATATTTTAAGTCCTATGGGGAGAGAAAGGTGGAAACAAAGAAATACAACATGCAAAACTTGATTACAAGATCTGAACACTCCATTTAAAAGAAAAAATGTTTTAATAGTATCTTAGAGTTTATATAGAAACTAGTAATAATGTCAAACTATTCCTGGCCTTAAGTATTTATNACTAATATTTATAGTATTATATTTAAAGTATTTTATTCAGGATTTGGGGTATTTTTATCATGCAATCAAAAGTAGTCATAAAGATCATTTTACATTCATTAAAATAACTTCCATTACAGGATTTTAAGTGCATGTGAGAAATCGCTAGAACAGGAAACCTTACATGAACAGAGGAAAGGCAGCAATGTTACTCTTTTTTAAATCACTAGCACTTTTTTCAGTCCTATAGCATATTGGTGGGTAACGATTAGTAGCTACACACTAATAAATTTGTAGATAGAAACAATTTGCTCAGACTATTAACATGGTAATAAAGAGTTCATAAAATAATCATTCAAGATCTATCTATGCTTTTACTTTTTTCACTAACAACATTCCAGGTAAGCACTACATCTACAAGCTTTCTCCCACTATGCCTACACCATAGACAAATAGCAGTTTTAATTAGTTTATTTAATTTTTTAATCCCTGCTTTTTTTTACATCTTTTTTTTTACATCTGCTTTCATTTGGCTTTTCTGAAGCAATCGATGAGTAATATTTTTTTTAATTATAATTATACAGCACTTTGTTTTTCTCTGTTATACTGTACCTTTTTCTAAAGATGTATATCACAGTATCACCAAGGTCGGAAGAGACCTCAAAGATCATCAAGTCCAACCTGTTTCCACAGACCTCAAGACTAGACCATGGCACCAAGTGCCACGTCCAAACCCACCTTGAACACCTCCAGAGATGGTGACTCCACCACCTCCCTGGGCAGTAAGTCAAATTGCTTAGGAAACCACAAAAATTGTTTTAACTACCACAGAGGAAAACTACCACCAGCTTCTACTTGACTGTAAGCAAAAGATCATGAGGTGAGTTAGAAGTGCAAAGACTAATATAGCAAAGAAGCCCAGTAAGTACAGAAACTAATAGCATCCATGTTTAATTCTACTTTATTTACGGACAAACACAATGCCATGGTTGAAACAGCCTACCATTTTATTTACATTTGGTAACACTGAGCACAGAAAAAGTGAGCATTTACAGTTGTTAAATGAGAGAGGGGAAAAAAGATTTCTGCTTTGCTACTTCTAAGATTGAATCCATTATATCCAGTGTGTCCAAAGATACGAGTATACCACCAAACAGCTTTTACTCCTCATCCATCATAGATGAGTGTGACAATACTCTAGCATTCATGATGAGATCTGAAAAGCCTCATGTAACTCGCATTTCTAACTTTAAATAGACTATAGAGAAAGTCAGTTGAATGCATCTAAGAGTATAATTGCTATCCCAAGCCAGCTATCTTCAACCGGCACGCTTTCTTCATTCTAAAGCAAACCAAATCACAGCAGTAGCATATCAGTGTGCATTTTTAAGCATGTATTACGCATGCAGGTTCTGTACATCAACAGCAACAAATGATTTATGATGTCCATCAGTAGGTACATTTCTGTTTTCAGCAAAGGGAAGACAGTGCCTCTCCTGCCCTTCCTCTCTCCTCTTATTAAGATACAAGGAGTTTTACCATGGCTGTTTATGCCAGAAGTCTTTTGAGAGAAAACTTATTATCCTACATGTCCAAACAAATTTGTTTGACAAACCCTTATTGTCCCAGGTTGGGAAATATAGGGTTAAAAAAGGTCCTCTGGGGACTTGAAGATTGTTATTCAATCCCACAATTCTGCTATCTCTTCATAAGCTCACGGCAAGGCCAGCTCGTTCTCCTTTCTTCCCCCTCCGGCTTTGTGTCGGGCAGGAGCTGCGTTATCGGACAAAACATGTAAGGATAGGCCTGGTTGGGGCCTCCAGAGGCTGTGCTTAGTCCTCTTGGATGGCAGAGGCATGGCAGGGGGAAGATTGGAGCACTGGGGATGATAGATTTAGTTTTGGGTTTGGAAAAAATTCAGGGGGGTTTGCTTATGGATTTCTGTATCTGCTTTGTAATCTCTATCTGTAACTCTCTTTCCAAATATAATTCTGTTTTTTTTCTTCAATTCGTTTGAGAGCTTCACTCTGTCAGCTCTTTAAACCCACGGCACTTATTATCCTTCATACCCAAGCTACCAAGCAGCAATGGAATACAAGATGGTTTGCCAATGTTTTCACAACAGGTCAGGTGGCACCTGTTCAAAAATGGTCAAAAGCCATCACTTTGTAGGGTCAGAAGGACTGTGATCCTGCAGCACTTTTGAGCTCACCCTTGTGTGGTAACTACCTCTCTGGTCTGTGCCTTACAACCTTGGTAACTTGATAGCATCAGTGATGTTACAGGAACAATGAAACCTTTTGATTGGAAATTTTCAAGAGGACAAATATGTGCTTAAACATTGGACTCCTTAAAGAATCATTACCATAATTTCAGCTGGTTCAGCTCAGTTCTTGCATATCTTTGGTGTGGCAAATTTAAGAAAACTCTAAACATTTTTTGCAATACTCAATTTTCCTGCATCGTTTTTAAACACTTTGTTTCTCTTGCCTAAGTTTACTTACTTTTCTTACAGAGCTGATGATTGCACAGTGCTATTGCCAGTTCAGTATCTGAACTGACACCACTAGCTAAAAGGCGAGAGGATGACTGGATAATATACTGCCTTAATTATAAAATTAAAAAACAAACATATAATAAAAGCACAAAAATAAAAGTCAGGACAGGTCAGATGAGTTACATTAAGAATTTAACACGCTCTCCTCATTCCTCATCCTAATCCTCCACCTGCAAGGTCCACATATGTAGAGGCGTAATGACAATCCTGTCATCATTTGACCATGGCTTAGCCTACACCAGACTTACCAGATCCAGTATACTTTTATTTTAAATATGCCTGATTATCTAAGCAAATCTATTCATCATTAACATCCTATTATTCTAAATCACCTTAAAAGTTTCGACCTTTCCCCACTGCTATCCCTATGAAAGCTGCTACAATTTGCTTTTAAATTTTATAATAATATTGATTTGTCAATGTGACAGTTTAAGCATTAGCCTGCATATTTTTTGCCCCCAAGGATCAGTGCATGCTCAAACCTGCTCAAGATGCTTAATTCCATAATCCCTTCTTCCTTTATGCCCTGTATTGAGTTGATTTTAAGGCTGTTTCTTAGTTCTGGTCATTTCTTTTCCTCCCTCCTCTTGAATTTGAATGAGTCAGCTTACATTTTACTTTAGCAAATATTTCATGTGCGATGGCTACTCTATTTTCCATGTTTTAACAGAAATGTAAGATATATGTTACAGAGGTGTTCTGTCTCACAAGACAAGTGTCCCACTGCCTCAATAGGGAGGAGACTTGATGGAGAAAGTGGCACATCTAATGGGAGTACAGACGGTAAAAAATACCTTAAATACCACAGCCTGGACAGGCGATGGCCAGAGAAATGGTTTTCTACTAGGTAACTGCGTATCAGAAACATCCTGTTGATTAAAGGGCTCTGATATTCAGGGGCTTTAGTAACACAAACAGACATGAAAAAGCATCATTGAGTGCTCTTACTTGCACTCAAGGGCTATAAAACAGTGAAGGGCTTAACAGAAGAAGCTGAGAAAGATGATTTCCTCTTTTCCCAGAGAAGGGATCATTTAAAATAAGAGCTCACTATCAGGCCTTAGAAAGGTACATCAACTTTGTAGCTAGCTCACAACCACAACCGGTGGACCAGTTGGCTAAGTAAGGTGAAATCCTGTTTTTTATTTGGCCATGCAGATTCTGATCTCTGTCTTAGAGGCTCTCTGTAGTGATTCACCCAAGGCAGGTCTCACACTGGCTCAGGGTGCTGGATCATCTCATTTCAACTGCAATATCACCTAGAAAGGTTGGACCAGATGATCATTGGGGTCCCTTCCAACCTGGCATTCTGTGATTTTGTGCTGCAGAAGTTTTCTGTTGACGTTTCCCTATCTAGCTGCAACCATCCCACAAGCCATTAATTCAGATATATCACTATAAAAATGCTTTGGCCTTCTGAATTTTCCAAGTTCACTACTGATTTAAACATCAAAAACAGCCACAGTAATTTTTTTGCTGTTGCCTAACATGCTGCTTAACCCACCACAGCCATGCATCAGCCTCTGCTTTTTACTTTTTGATCTGTTCAGTCTTTATTATAGAGCAGCCTACTGATTCCTGAGGATGTCATCAGTCTAGATGAATTGGAACTTCACCTTCATCCCACTGGTAGGTGTTTAAATACATCCTGCTTTGAGTACATGAAGTCACAGCTCATTTCATGCTTCATTAACAGAACAGGTAAGCTTGTGGATTTACAAGATAGATGAAAGCACAGAAGGCTATCCTTGTCAGTGCTTTTAGTTACACCTCCAGTTTTATTTAGGTTCCTTCTCCCTGTCCCCTCTCTCCCCACAAAAACTATTGCAAATAGGAATTACAGTGAGTAATTAGGCATGCTGACATGCAGCTACTGCTATCTGATACTTTTACACCACTTGAACAGCATTAATATGACTGGTCACAATTAACCTGGTCGCTTGCCTGTCTGCAGCTCTTTAATGCAGCATGCAAAGGTTACTGTCTCAGCACACCTTATGTCATCCTGAACTGTTCAACTAGCTAAGTGTCTATCAACTTCCTTATGGCTCACCACGTGCTACCTGCTATTAATGACAGAATATGCACCCTACATCTTAAAACCATGGGCATGCAAAGTAGGCTGATACGAAAACAAAATATATAATTTCAAGGGGAATTCTGTTGTGCTTTCTTCTAATCAAGATAATGTATGTAGCACCTGGTTGTATATTAAGCTAAGTTAATTTTGTTACATTCCCAGCTGCACATAGGTAGGGGCCTCTAACACCAGGTTATTCCAGTTTTTCATAGAATCATACAATTCTAAGAAAACAGATGGCAGAATATTCCCCTGGAAGTTATATATTTTCTTGATTACAAGGATCTTCATTGGAGCTAACTGGAAATTACATCATTAAAACAGGTAAAAAACCCCATCGTTATCTTTTACTCTGCCTTTTAGCTTTCTTTTCTTTCCAAAGTCTCCTCACTAGAGTTTGTGTGGTGGTTTGGCCCTGGGAGGGAACTAGGGGAGAAGAGAAAATATAACAAAAGCCAGTAATAAGATATAAGCTATTTTATATAATAATAACCACAAGCAAAAGGCTGTGTGTGAAAATCAAAAGCAAAGAGGGGTGTTATTCTCTGCTTCCCACCCTCAGGCAGTGGTCAGTCACTCACAGGAAGCAGGGCTCCACAGGTAGCAGTTGTTCTGAAGGACAGATGCTATTGACAAATATTCCCTCACTTCCTTCTTTCACTTAGGATATGTATCTGAGCTGGTGTCATACGGCATGAAATACCCCTTCGGCAAGTTTGGGTCGGCTGGCCTGGCTGTGTCGCCTCTCAAGATCTTGCTCGCCCCTCTGAATACTCTGAGGGGTGTTGGAAATGTTGGAAAAGCACAGCCTGGATGCTCATTCAGCAGTAGCCCAAACACTGCTGTGTTATCAACACCCAGCTACAGCACTGCAAAACACAGCACTAGAAAGATGCTCTGAGGAGAATTAACTCCATCTCAGCCAAACCCAGTACAGTTAGAAATACTGCTTAGTCTGCTGCCATATTTCTTAGGATTACTTTCTGTCGCATTCCATTTTTTCATTTTTACTTTAATTTTCCATTACATTTTCTAGCCAGCTGAGTACAACTATATCATTACCTGTTAGGTTCCTCCAACATGCAACACAACATTTAGCTTCTGGTTCTAGATAGGAGGGTTCAAGCTATGAAAATGTTAGCAGCTGATAGCATTCCAGGAAACTCTGGAATTGATTCAGCTAGCTTTTTCTTACCATTTTTTCACTGGCCTAGTGACATTTTGTGGCCTTCTTGCTGACATCTGACTATATATGACCAGGCCAAAGATAACCACACTCTCATCTAGCTTTCTTTCTGTCACAGTGCTTGCAGCAGAGTGCTCATTGAATCCATGATGAATTTGGCAATGGAATTTGAATCTATATGACATATATCCTGATATCCCCTGTCAGGATAAACAGATTCCAAGAAGCATCTTTGAAAGTGACATAATGACACATTTGTAAGGGTAGCTCATGAAGCAGCTTTGCATGACTATGCCTGTTTCGTACTCCAACAGCTTATCCAATTCTGAGATTACATCTAAAAGCACATAAATCCCACTCCAACTGTTTCAAGATAGCTCTTCTGCCTCCATGTTCATTGTGCATTTATGAACATGAGAATGTTTCACTAGTAACAAAATCACATATATTCTTCCTCCCTATATTTATCCTCAGAGGTAAATAAATGATTAACACATGACTGTTGCACACTGAATGATGCACACTCTGTACAGAGAGAATTTTGTACTCTAACTTTTTGAAAGTGTCCCAACTGTTCAAGTTATGTTCATTTTAATTCTAGAAGATACATATTCTTTTAGCACATGATTACAAAATCACAAATAAGTCTTTCAAATCAGTTCCCACTTTCTTATTGCAGCTGTAAGCACCATAGAAGATCTCATTCTTTATTTTGTACCTTTTGTAGGCATTTCTGTACTAAATGGCTAAAGCTAATTTCAGGAAAAGAAGTTAACTACATGAAAAAGGTTTGACTTGTCACAGCTCCTACTTGTCATTTAGTAGCTAAAACAGATCAATAGCAAGAGGAGTGTTCTTTGTTGCAAGTGTAAGCCATCCAAGCTACAAATCACAACCTATTCTGAGACATTTGCAAGGCTATTTAATGCTGTTCCTTTTAAATCTCTGTTTCAAGCATTGGTTGTACCTTTCTTAATATCATTTGTTTACTTTTAATTTTGCTGCTATGAAGTTCATGCAAAGGGAACTCATTGAGTCCATAATGTAATTTCACTGCCATAAGCTGAAAGTTGTTTGCATATCTTCAAGCTCTCATTTTATCTTCATCTAGCATTCATCAGTATGTAATATAGCTGTGCAAGATCTTCATTGCTCCTTAACTGTACAAACTTTCTTCATTAGGCTTGAAATAAGAGTCAAGTCTCTCAAATATCTCCAAGTTATGCAAGTGATAGATGGGGTACTTACTCTTTTTCCCTTTCAATAAATTTGAAGTGATTGGACTCCCTTTTATACCTTAGATTAGCCTTCACTCCTAATTTCTTGCAGCATCTATCTTTCCCCTAGAAGACTTAAGTGGCGCAATTGCTTTCCACCCCTTTCTCATTTCTAGCACTATGAACATTTTTCAGAAGTATCCTGTGCATTTCAACACAGAATTGAGGGATTCCATGTAGGGTAAATGAAGAGCCGACTAACAGACACAGCAACCCCAAACTGTATCAGGGAGATGCCTGTGCTTTAGATCCTGTTTCACCTAAGTGGCACAATATTACCCCATACTTCAGCTTGAAAGTCTTGATCTCTCATTTTTTACAGTTGTTGGTACAGAGGAAATGTGGAAGTGGTGTTAAAGTTGAGAAGGCAGACTAGAACCAAACCAGGTCCTCAAATATTTTTCTTGAAAAGATCGAGCAATGACTGTTCTTACTGAGCAACTCATCATTTTCACATAGCTTTACCTCCTGTGATTAATAATATAATTATTATTATTATTGATACTCATACTAATAATACTAATACTCATACTAATAATATTAATACTACTAATAATACTAATGCTAATAATAATACTACATTCACAAATGCTGTATTATTATCAGATAGGTGTCTCCTGAGCTGCACAGTTAAGCAGTAAGTTGGTAATACACCACAGAATTTCTCATCAGCTCTCAGCAGCCTGTGTCAGAAAGCTTTAATTAGCATAGCTGAACAATATTTTAACGAGACACACACGAAGACTGGGGAGAGGCTGTTTAGAAGGGCTTGTAGTGATAGGACAAAGGGGTATGGTTTGAAACTGGAGCAGGGTAGATTTAGGTTGGACATGAAGTTCTTCACAATGAGAGTGGTGAAACACTGCAGTGAGTTGTGCAGGGATGTGATTGAGGCCCTGTTCCTGGAGACATTCAAGATCGGATTTGATGTGGCTCAGGACAACCTGATCTAGTTGGAGGAGTCCCTGTTGACTGCAGGGGTGCTGGACAAGATGACATTTGAGGGTAAATTCCAACGCAATGCAATCTCTGAACCTGAAGTAATCCACGGCAGAAACAGAAGGACTGGTTCTCTTTTTACTTTTATGGTCCGGTCTTCATTTCCTCTTGCAATTAATCTTTAACAAAGAGGTTTTAGGTCAGCAAAGAGTGAACAAATCCATCTGTAGATATGACTGTGCAGGCAATAGAGACAGCTGCAAGTCTCCCAGGAATGTCAAGTACAAGATATCTGCAGTCAGAGCAAAAGCAAGAATGAATTTTTTTCCTCCTGTCCTGTGCTGCCAAAAGCTTATAAGTGGAATACCACTTGCTTTCAGTGAAAGCTGTCTTCAAATTCTTCTAGACAAATCAAAAAAGAAATCAAAAGGAAAATATTCTTACCCAAGCCACCATCTTTCTTAAACATTAGGCAAAGAGATTAGCAAAACCTTTATCTAACTAATCCATGACAAAAATTTTCAGGTACATAAAGGCTAACTTATGTTGACCCAAATGTCCAAATAGGACATTCACTTAAAGCAAAGTAGCCCACTTGAGTGGTTAACACATAGATGAGCCAGTAGACCTTTGGATGCTGTTCCTAATCATAGAATCCAAGAATGGTCTGGGTTAGAAGGGACCTTAAAGATTATCTAGCTCCAATGCATCTGCCATGGGCACGGACACCTTCCATAAATCTGTGTTAAAGGCAGTGAACAAGGTGCAACAAGATATGACATTTGGAGGAGGAGATGGGCACACCTTAACTGCAGTAGCTGTGGCAATGGCCCACAATCTTGAAGCAAACTGATGGCACAACCTGATAAATTAGAGAATCATAGAATGGTTTGGGTTGGAAGGGACCTTAAATATCAGCTAGTTCCATCCGCCCTGCCATGGGGAAGGACACCTATTACTAGACAAGGTTGTTCAAGGCCTCATCCAACCTGGCCTTGAACGCCTCCAGGGATGGGGTATCCACAACCACCCTGGGCAACCTGTTCCAGTGCCTCACCACACTCACTGTCAAGAATTACCTTCATCATGCCCAAATGCACACATAGCTACTAATAATAGAGAGATTTTCTGAAGAAGGACAACTTGGCTCCATTTACAAGTGTACTGAAGTTTCCTCTGCAGGACTGTTGGATCAGCAATCCCAAGTGTGCCCTTCTACAGCAGCTTTTATTTGTTGTCCTTAAAATTTAAATTAAGATTTTGGCATTTTGAGTATTCAGGATCCTAGGGTATTTTAGAGCAGAATTAATAAATTTCAGACTTACCTCATTTTCCTATCCAGATGGTTGGTGTAGATGTAACAGATCCTGCTGATTATTTTTAAAGCATTTCAAGAAATGAGACTAATCATAGTTTAAGCCATATGCCACTGCTATTTTATACCTCTGGGTGTTGAACAGATACAATTAAGAAGTTTGGAGGGAGAATTTTTGTTCTGTAGACCCTGTCTTGTAGTACAAGACTCTGAACTCTCACTGTTTATGTTTTAATATTCCTACTAGCCACTCCCATCTTTACAGGTCCATCTTCCAAACCTCAGAATGACCAATTTATGGTCTTTTGCCTTTAACTGATTACTGCACTAGACATGGATAAACAGTTTGCTTCTATTCTGGTATTAGAGAAAGCAATCATTTTCAAACATCAGGTTAGGAGGGAGTTTTCATTATTAGCTTGTTGGGGAGTTTGTTTTATTGTTCTTTTGGGGGATAGGGTTATTTTAAGCTAGATAATATGCAGCAAGATATTAGAACTAGGCAAGATGCAGCAGGATATTAGCCCTTTTACTCTTCTAATGCCTGTACTTCCTAAATTTCCAGCAACTTCAGTGAGAATAAAAGAGTTTTGGAGACTTCCATAAACTACCTAAGTTTCCACCTGTTTCTTCTCATTTAAATTTTGAACTAAGTTGTCAGTGTGTAGGTTTGTATTAGACATCTTCTGAAAAAGAAACCAATAATAAGAAAGCAAGAACCAGGTGAGTACTGTAACATATCTAAGCATCTAAAACTCAGTTAGCCTGTTTATTTTATTCATCAAGCACAAGACTTATGAATGTATCTCATTGTGTATGCCACACACCTACCTATACCTGACTTTTCAAAATACTTCATTCCTTTCAATATAAATGTCTAGGTTGAGAAATGCTCTTCCTTGGTTTAACTGGTGAGGCACAAAGTAAAATTAAAAAATACACTTTGATCTTAGAGGCATTCGCAAAGCGTTCATTTGGGATTGGCTTTTCTCCAACAAGAGAGCAATTCTTTCATTTGCCTCACCTGGGGAAATCTGTCCCTCTAGGGATACAATCATTTCCTTAATTAGATGAGCAGACAGCAGCCTTAACACATTTCCCAATCACATCAGCAAAGATCGGCTGTCAGGGAATAAGACTAAGGAGAAACATTAAAACAAGATACTTCTGATTAGGGGCCTCCTTTAGTACATGAAACTGAGGGTGAGCACAAATGTTGAACTCCATGAGGTGACTCACAAAGCAAAAATAGCACATTAAAGCTATCACTATGTACTAACAATTTCTTGACTGAAGAGGTTGTTAAGCCTGGTGCTTATTACTGCTGACAAATCAAGAGTCATCTCAACAATAATCACTCCTGAAGGTTGTCAAACATCTTTACAGTAAATTGCTACCCTCAGATGTTATCAATTTTGCTCCCTTCTAGCCCGTTCTATTTAGGAGTTCTAGAGTGACTCTGCTTTACCCCTTCTTCATTACACCTCCTCCACTCTTCTACCCAAAGAAGTCCCATATTTTGCATCCCTTCTCCTCTGTTTTCTTCATCTAGAGAATTTATGCAAGCACTCCAAGTGCCCTTGCTGGTGAAGAAAACCAGGTAGTTTCTCCTGCATTATGCTCTGGCTTCACTGTTGCTTCTACACTTGAATCACACTTATAGGGAAGAATTTAACAACACTAAATTAGGAAAACTAACCATTGACAATGAAGCTCTCCACTCAAGGTAATTTCCCCTCAAAACAAGAATCCATTTTGAAAACAAAACAAAAAAAGAGAAATACAAACATACACACCCAAAACCAACCCACCACAAACCAGACTGTAAAGATGCTGAGAGACTGGAACATCTCTTTCATAAGGAATGACTGAGAGAATTGGGGCTTTTTAGTCTGGAAAAGAGAAGACTGAGTGGGGGTTTCATCAATGCTGATTAACAAAGAATGGGAGCCAGGAAGATGGGACCTGTATTTTTTTGGTGCTTACCAGTGAGGACAAGGGGTAAAGGAAACAAACATAAGAAGTCCCATCTAAACATGAGGAGGAACTTATTTAATGTAAGGATGCTGGAGCTCTGGAACAGGCCACCTGGAGAGGTGGTGGAGTCTCCATCTCTGAAAACATCCCAAACCCACCTGGACATATTCCTGTGTGACCTGCTCTAGGTGAACCTGCTTTGGCAAGGGGTTTGGACTCAATGATCTCCAGAGGACCTTTCCAACCCCTACCATTCTCTGATTCAGGTATGAATACCAGTTTCTTCTCAGTCCATGGACTACAAATCAGTAAAATGGACAACGCATGCGATGTAGTCCTACAGTCTTGCAAGTTATTTTATGACTAGATCAATTATTGTGTATCTACGACAAAAACACCTCCATAAAAAGTGTGGGGTAGAGATAGTTCACACTCCTTATCTTCCATATGGCTGAGAAGTTCAGAGCTGAGGTAGCTTCAGCATAGACTGCTATGTTATTCACACGTTTTACAGCAACAGTAAAAAGAATCAGAACCTCCTTGGAGTCAAAACCTCCTTTCGAGTTCCTTATATGTTTCTGTTGTTACTGATGAAGATGTCCTTCAATTAATCTTGATTCCCTCAGGCTACAGATCTATTTCATTTCTTCATTACCATTTCAGCAAACATTTACTTTGAATCGTAACCTTGACATTACCCATAATTTTTGCACACTTTCAAGATCACTAAGGAGCAGTTAAGTGATTCTTTCACCTTTTACCATGACTTAAAGTCTCCACTCTTACCAGATGAAATTTGTAAGGCTCCAGCAAAAACTTCCAGCTCCTATCAACTTACTGTCATAGGGCCTCTTGTAAGCAGAAGTTGTAAAGGGAAATTTTACAACTTAATCACAGCATGGTGTGACCTTGGAAGAACTGCTTAATTCTCAATCTTTAGCCATATTTCTAAAGCAAAGACTAATAATGAATTCTGATATAGCTCATCTCCACATAAGTTTTATTTCAGCTGTTTCTTTGGCAAGAGCATGAGTTTCATACTTTGTCAATGCAAACTGTAAAAACTCTCTAGGTGAAAGCTATCAGCCATGGTTGTAGAGGTATTAAGAAATAAAATTTTGAAAAATCTAATACTGGTCTATTTTTTATCACCCTCCAGGAAATTGTAGAAAGAAAGAGAAAACATTATTTTTTAAAAGAGAGGGGGGAAAAAATTAAATGCCACCAAAACAATGTCTCCCCCACTTCAATTACAGTTAGATGCTATAACACAAGAACTGCCTGTTTTATTTTCGAAAGAAAAACCCATCAGTTGCTTTGTCATTTGTTATTTATGGGATAAAAAATTAGCAATTATTCCTATATGTATGTGGTAGTTTGGGGGTGGGGGGTGATGGGGGCAGGTTCCCTTAAGAAAACTACAGAGACCAACTCCCATCCCAGAAGACGGACATGGTCGTCCCAGGGTATTGTTATTCTATTCCACTTTCTGGTTTCATAGCTTATAAGGCAGTGCCTGGCTGATATCCCTCTCCCTCTCCCTCTCCCTCTCCCCCCCCCTCTCCCCCTCCCCCTCCCCCCCCCCCCCCCCCCCCCCCCCCCCNCTCCTTCTCCTTCTCCTCTATTTGTTCTACCTGATTGCCTCATATATAAGCACCTACAAAACGAATCTCCCTTTAAACTTCCAATCAGTGTGCAGTATCTTCATTTTTTACTCCCCAAAAGGAGTAAGTGGCATTTCTGTCCTCCAGTCTCGGGTACCTTGTGGCCCTAAACTGGGACAACATGTGATAATAATTTGCATCATTGAAGAGTCTTCAAAAGAAGGAAAACCTTTGTGATTAAGTCTTCCAGTTGATTCACAGACTAATAGAATGGGTTTGGTTGAAAGGGACCTTAAAGATCCTTCAGCTTCAATCCATTCCCTCTCATCCTGTCACCACAAGCCCTCGTAAAAAGTTTGTCCCAGCTTTCTTTTAAGCCTCCTACATTAAGTTTCTATGGATCCTTTCCACGGTTGGATAAGAAAACCAGAATAAATTACCAATCTTGCCCAAAAGTCACTGGAAGGAATGATCCATCTGTTTTCAAAGACAAAAAGGAAGGACACAGATGCCTGCGTACCTATATGGCAAAATCATAGAACTGTTTCGGTTGGAAAAGACCTCAAATATAAGTTTCTTGTTCAGAAAAAAATGGTAACATGCCCTATTAACATTAGACAATTAACTAACTGAGAACATTTTGCCTTTAACATTCTGACAAAAAAATTTGTTGGAGCAATCAGGTTCTTTCAGGTTGCATTTCTAGAGTCTTCAGCCTAGCTGTTGTGCTACTCCATTACTGAAAGGAGAGAAGAAAATTGCACCTATTCAATATAACAATGGAATATTAAGACTTAAAATATCATACAACCTTGTTGTAATCCCTTATGGTTTCATACACTATTTCATTCACTGAATTTTGCCAGTTCAGGGGCACGGATTACTTTTTTTTTCCCTCTAGAGAAAACATTTGCGGTTTGTACTCCTCAAATGTATTATTAATAAGATGAATTCCATGTACCAAGCAGAGACACAACATTTAAAGAAAACTTGTCTAATGTCAAGCCATGAAATGGCTGATATCTGAAGTATACAAGTCTGGGAACCAACCACCCAGCAACTTTTATCATTCATGTACTGCAAAGGGAGCAGCAGCTCCTTTTATTGTAAGAAAATCAGGTAGCAACACCCAAGTTGCAAGACAAGGTACTACTGCCTTATTTGCTCTTCTATTCTTAGTACTGCTTTCTGCCAAGATTTGGCAGCTGGCACAAAAGGTGGCAACACTTGTTTAGATCATGCAGATGAAAGAATTTGTTTTGTCCTTTGGGAACTTTGAATTGCTGTATGGTGACTGGAAAGTCACCCGGGCATAAATCCTGAGGTTCATCTGAAAGAGCAGGTGTGACCCTATCATCTTCTCTCTTTAGGGGCTGCAGTGGACACTCCAAGCACAGAAAGCTGACAAATCTTTAAGATTTAGTTGTAAGTTCCTTGAAGCTTTAAAATACGTCTTTGAATAAGTAATAGATGTGTATCTACTTTCTGAAGGTATATTGAGCTTCATGGTTGACTGCATTTCTGAAATCCAGGAGACATGAATAGAAAAAAAACCACTTACTATAAACCACTATTAAAAATTCCGAATGGCATGTCAATCCTTGCTATTATTTTGGGAATATCTTATTTAAAGAACCAAAATATACTTCCTAGAGAGTCCTCTTTGGATTGTAAGCAGAATGTAAAGTCCTCATTTTGTCTGCAGCACTTGTTACCAAGGAGACCAGGTTTTAAAAGGTAGATTCCTAATGTTAACAATGCATACATAAAAAAAAACTATTTATGCCAGTATAATACCAAGGTTAGGTCTAAAAAGTCTAGTTGGGCTACCTGCAGAACTGGCAGAGGAGAAAGGATGAGAAAGAAAATCCAAACGATGCATTCATGAAGTGTATTTAAAGCAGCTACCTAGAATAAAAGATTCATAAATTCATAGATACATAGAATGGTTTGGATTGGAAGGGACCTTAAAGATCATCTGGGTCCAACCCCCTGCCATAGGCAGGGACACCTTCCACTAAAGCAGATTGCTCAAGGTTTTATCCAACCTGGTCTTGAACATCTCCAGGGAGAGGGCATCCACAACCTCCCTGGGTAACCTGTTCCAGTGTCTCACCACCCTCACTGTCTAAAACTTCTTCCTAATATCCAGTCTAAATCTCCAGTCCTTGAGCTTCAATCCATTCCCTCTCATCCTATTACAACAAGCCCTTGTAAAAAGTCCCTCCCCAGCTTTTCTGTAGAGCCCTTTCTGATACTGGAAGGCCGCTAAAAAGTCTCCTGGAAGCCTTCTTTTCTGCAGGCTGAACAGCCCCAACTCTTGCAACCTGTTTCCATAGGGGAAGTTCTCCAGCCCTCTGATCATCTTCCTGGCTATCCTCTGGATCTGCTCTAGCAGCTCCACGTCTCTCTTATGCTGGGGGCACCGGAACTGAATGCAGTCCTCCCGGGTGGGGTCTCATGAGAGCAGAGTAGAGGGGCAGAATCACCTCCTTTGTCCTGCTGGTCACACTTCTTTTGATGCAGCCCAGGAGATGATTGCTTTCTGGGCTGCAAGTACACATTGCCTGCTCATGTTGAGTTTATCATCAACTGACACTTCCAAGCCCTTCTTCTCAAGACTGCCCTTGAACCACATTTCACTCAGCTTATATTTGTTCTTGGGATTGCCCTGACCTAGGTGTAGGACCTTGTACTTAGCCTTGTTGAACTTTGTGAAGTTGACTTGGGCCCACCACTCAAGCCTGTCCAAGTCCTTCTGGATGGATCCCTTTCCTCCAACGTGTCAACTGGATCACACAGCTTGGTGTCAATTGCAAACTTGCTTAGGGTGCCTCAATCTCATTATCCATACCTCTGACAAAGATGTTAAACAGCACTGGTCGCAGTACTGAACCCTGAGGGATGTCATTTGTCACTCATCTCCATTTGGACATCGAACCATTGACTACAACTCTGAATCACAAAATCACAGAAAACATCCAGCTGGAAGAGACCTCAAAGATTATGCAGTCCAACCCTCGACCCATCACTGAAGGATCAACACGAAACCATGTCCCCAACAGCCAAGTTCACACAGTGCTTAAAACATCTCCAGGGACATTGACTTCACCATTGCTCTGGGCTGATCGTTCCAATCTTTTATAATCCTTTCAGTGAAGACATATTTCCCAGTATCCCACCTAAACTTCCTCTGGTGCAGCTTGAAAACATTTCCCCTAGTCTTCTCACTTGACATCAAGAAGAGGCTGTCCCCTCCCTGCTCTGGCCTCCCTTCAGATAGCTGTAGAGAGCAATGAGGTCTCCCCTCAGCCTCCTCTTCTCCGAACAACATCAGCTCACTCAGACACTTTTCATAGGCCATGTGCTCTAGACTCTTCACCAGCCTTGTTGCCCTTCTCTGGACATGCTCCAGCAATTCAACGTCCCTCTTGTAGTGAGGGGCCCAGAACTGAACAAAATACTCAAGGTGTGGCCTCACCAGTGCTGAGTACAGGGGAATGACCACCTCTCTGTTCGTTATGCAATGAGTGATACACCTTTCAAGTCCATACTTTTACAATTTGGTTACTAGGATGTTGTGCAAGACAGTGTCAAACGCTTTACACAAGTCCAGGTAGATGATATCAGTTGCTCTTATCTTATCCACTGATGATGTAACTCCATCATAGAAAGCCACTGAGTTCATCAGCATGATTTGCCTCTGGTGAAGCCATGTTGGTTAACACCAACCACATTTTCTTCATTTTCTGTATGACTTAGCAAGGCTTTCAGCAGGATCTGCTCCATGATCTTGACAGGCGCGGAAGTGAGACTGACTGGGCCATAGTTTCTGGGGTATTCTTTTTTTCCCTAGAGATGGAGGATATGTTTCCCTTTTTCCGGTCAACAGGGACTTTACCAGACTGCCATGACTGAATGTGATGGACAATGGTGTGGCAGCTTCACCTGTTAGTTCCCTCAGGGCCCATGGATAGTTTGGCCACCTACCGTAGAATTTCATCTTTCTGTAAAATTTTAGCAAGTTGAGCACCAACTGCAAACTCTTTGCCACCTATACAAACACTCAGATTACAATAAAGTTATCACAATCAAAGGGTAACTATTTCTTAACCTTCTATAAATCCAGGCATCATAAATGTACGTAGCAGACAAATGCTAAGTGACTGAGGCTGAGGTTCTCTGGGAACTTAGCTGAAGTGTTGACAGAGTTGTATGAATGCAAGGGATTGAGTTCTGTGGTCTTGGACTTCTCTAGTGGGGTGCTGCCAGCAGATCTGATTAATTTGTTGTACTTGAAAAGGTACATACAGCCTCCTTAATTTGCAATTCCACTAGGTGAAGGAGTTTGCTCCCACCCTGGTCCAAGCAAAACAGTATGAGTAGCAAAATTGTTAATAATATTAAACCTTTGCTACATATTTTAATTTATATGGATGTTAGACCTTTATATCTTGGGGCTATTCAGCTCTGCAATGTGATGAGCAAGTTACTCTGCTATGCTTAGATAAAATTCTGCAAGCAGCTTGCCCGTGCTGTTCTACAAACGGACATGTGGAAACACTAACGTTGTGGTTATTTGATCACTGGCTTAAAAGAAAAGAAAAAAAAAAAAAAAAAGACAAAAGAAGGCTTATTCCAAGGTAATAATTTCTCATGCATGGGAAAGAGAAAGCTGATCTCAGTGATGTCAGTTTACTAATGTACTGCGGAACTGCGGATCCACAGATTGGTAGAATCATAGAATGGGTTGGATTGGAAGAGATCATAGAATCATAGAATCATAGAATGGTAAGGTTGGAAGCAGACCTCAAGGATCATCTGGTTCCACCCCCCTGCCATAGCCAGGGACACTTCCCACTAGCACGGTTTACTCAAGGCCTCGTCCAACCTGGCCTTGAACACCTCCAGGGAGGGAGCAGCCACAACCTCCCTGGGCAACCTGTTCCAGTGCCTCACCACCCTCACTGTAAAGAACTTCCTCCTAACATCTAGTCTAAATCTCCTCTCTGCCAGTTTAAACCCATTGCCCCTAGTCCTGTCATGTTCTAACTCCTCTGCCAGGGCCAGGAATGCCTCTCACTAGACCAGGTTGTTTGAGGCCCTATCCAATCTGGCCTTGAATACCTCTAGGGAGGGGCATCCATGACCTCCCTGAGCAGCCTGTTCCCATGCCTCCCCACCCTCACTATAAAGAATTTCTTTCTAATTTCTACTATGTATACATTGATGGGGATAAAGCAATTTACTTATTAAATTGACTTTTGTTGTCATTGTTGTTTAAAGTTTTAGACTAAGGATATTTGAACTCGTTTGAACCATCTGCCCTTCCACAGTGTGTTCAAACCACACTGAAGAGCTGACTCATTTTGTATTGCAGTTTAACTTAATTCAGTCAGCTGTTTTGTTTTCAGAGAATTCTGCTTAAAGGCATTTTGTAAGTTTAGTTTTCCTGTAATATTGGGGATTTTAAGATACTTGGATAAATTTCTCTGTTTAAGGAGCAAATGACTAGATAAACTTTTGCTGGGCCATCTCGTTTAAACTAGACTATCACCTAGAAAGGTCAGACCAGATGATTCTTGAGGTCCCTTCCAACCTGGCATTCTGTGGTTCTATGAACTTAAAATTTCAAGGAATGTTCAGAGGAGAAAATCAGTAAGTTCACTGCAAGAAAAAAGAAATCAAGTAGAGCTGCAGCAGTAGTTGTTAAACTAATCCTTGTGAAAACCTATTTAAATGTTGCACATAAAGAGCTAGGTAGACTGCCCCTATCTAGAAAAATACACACTTTGAATTGAGACAGTTTCTTACCCTGATTGAATTAGCGAGATGCTGAAACCTCAAAATTAAAAAAGGAGCTACCAAGGAACACTTCAAAATTCCCTGCTCTTAAAAAAATCTTACATCTCTCCATACAGCTGCTATCACGCATAATTAGCTGTGCAAACTGTCCTACTGCTGGCATCTGATAGCTTCTAGCACAGTGGGTAGACTAATTGCTTAAAAACCATTCCTAGCTCATGAGCTGAAAGCTTTCAGCAAACACGCAGAATATTCAGCTATGAGTTTTGTCACCCTATCTCTACAACCCTGGAGAGCTGCACATATTCTAAAGAGACAAGGAACTGGAGAGGGACAAGTGTGGGACCAAGCAAAAAGCAGTCCACAGATGAGGTGTGAAAGGCATTTATTTTCAGTTGGGACTGTGGGGTGAAAATTCACCATGTTGCGCACTTAATATAATGAGAAGCAGAACACCAACGTGCTCTATAACACAGCTGCTGATGAAAAATCACTTCAGAAGCTGCTGCTGGTATTGGTGCACTTGGTATGCATGAAACCATCAGTGTCTGTGCTTGCAGTATTCTGACAAAGCTCATAGCAAACACTTGTTTACCATCTGCAAGGCTGTGAATAGAAGGAAAGGTCACTGGAGACCACAGGTGCAAGGCTAAGCCTGCCATAAGATGAGAGAGAGAGTCCTTAAAGCCTTGTTTATTGCTGATGCTTTTGGTTTATTTGCTATCTTACCTTGAAGTATCCCCATTTCTCCCTTTCTGAGAGCACTGGAGGTTTTGGCTACAAGGACTGAATCTCAGAGGTAGCCCCCCCACCACTCTGGGGGCTCCTGTGCCTTATCCTTCCAAAATGTGTTCAAACCTGTAGCCACAGAAGCAGAAGAGATGCAGCTTTTGCTCCTTATACCTCATTACGGTAGACAAAAAGTCATCTTTGACAAGATGACCTTTGAGGGTCCATTCCAACCTGATGCAGCCTCTGAATCTATGAGGTGTTGGGAGTGGACATATCTGAAGTGTGCAATCTTGCTCTTTTTATAGTCTAATCTTTGCTTGTTCCTTTAATGCTGTTTTGTTTGTAAATACTTTAAAGATGATGTCATGGCTTTGAAGGCACTAATAGGTCTTAACTGCCCTGGCCAACTCACCCCACAACCCCATCCTGCCCAGAAGTCCTACTTTAGCTCTGTCCCTGGCAGTAGCCCCGCTTGTGCATGTGCCCAGCTCTATTTTGAACTGTCCTGTCTTCTGGGGTTGGTCTCAAACCTGACTACCTCTGGCTGTCACTGGACTGTTGATGTGATCTCTTCCTGCTCAGCGCACCCAGCTCAGACTCGCTGGGATGGTATCCTGCTGGTGATGGCACTGTTCACACTGGGGTCACTTTTAGATCCCCCAGTTCATCTGTGCTTGTGGGCTGTGATGGGCTGTCAGCAAACGCTCCAAACCCAGTAAGCTCCTCTGCTTCTCCCAGACTGTCCTGTGTGTGGTTTGGGTCTAACACACTGAATTACGTGTGGTTACTAATTCTGCTTAACCTAAAAGAATTCTGTGTGACTTCAAAGCTTCAACCACATGAAATATAATTTATTGAAGAGATTTATGACCTGCTCTGCTCTGCCCCTTCAGAGTCGTGAGGCTAGCTGCATCAAGGGGGTGTTTCTGATGGTGGGAAACAGCAAAGGACATATGAGGTTAGGACTGAAGATCAATGAAGAATGACTAGAGCTGGTCAAGGCAATGCTGTGACTTGAGGTAGGGCTGAGGCTGACTTTTTGCAAGCAGAAGATACCTCTCCCTTCCAACGGGAAGTGTTTATGTTGTTACTTGCTTATGGCTCTCAGTTGAAGAATTTCCATGGTGGAGGCCATGATTATGTTCACTATCACTTGTCAGGAGGCTCTTGTCTTACCTTGTGGATAAGAACATGGTAAAGACTAAAATCTGCTGTGAGACAAAGAGGGTCTTTGACCATTAGGTCTCCCTGGACTGGAGGCTTACTTTGCAGCCAAGGTAGTCTCCAGATATAGTCCTCTTTCCTTTGCCTTCTGCTTTTGTTTTTGTTGGCCCTAATGGAAAGGATCATCTGAAATGTGTGATTATGGGACATGTATTCAACAAAGTGCTGTGATTACTTCCCAGGAGGTCACTGTAGAGGTTTGAGTTCTTGTATTGTTGCTGTCTCTTCTATGGCCCTTCTGAAAAAAACTTTCATATTTTTAAGCAGAGTTTGGAATTAAAACTTTCAGGAGGGCTTCAGCGCAGTTCTCTTTTCCTTTGAGGGGATCTCTTGAACCAGTCTGCTCTCTGATTTCCCCCAGCAGAAACTTTGTGAGATCCTTTATTATACATTCATAGAGCACATCTTTTGTCTGTATTGTTCTTAAACCCTGTTCTGAAACTGAGTTGCAAGGTTTGAGAGGACAGTATGTCTTAATACACAAAGATTCAAGTATGAAATCAGATTCATACTGTTTGTCAGGTGTGTGATTGTTTTCAGGACAGCAACAGAAGCTGAGTTGCTTTGGGATCTGGAAGGTGCTTTTGCAAAGGTACAGCTTCTTCATTCTGAATGTTCTGCTTAGTCATACAGAGCACAACAGCGCTGACTTGCAAAGATTGGAACTGAACTTTCTCTTGTGAATTAAAAAAAATATTGAGTGACTACCATAAAGGCTGTCTAAAGCCATCACAGAGAGAGGCTACTTTCAACACAGGGTGGGTCATCGACCTTCTACTGTAAGAAATTAACCCATAATTTTATTTTTGTATATGTAGATCATACACGTTAGCTGCAATATGAAGACCAGATTGTGAAGCTCAGAAGCCATAAGATGAAGTTCCCTTTCCTCCCTTCCTTTTACACAAACACACTTCTTTTACACCTCACATTATTTTTTGCACTTGGAGTTGCATAATTCCTCCTTAATATGCTAAAGAGACCTTTATCTTCAGAGAGTAGTTTAAGGCAGGTGCACAAAAAGCCTACATGTTGTTTTGTGTCTGACTTAAAACCATTTCTGCTTTTTATTTAAGCCTGTCAAATCTTCGAACGCAGCACAAATTATCTTTTAAATCTTATTCAGGTCTTTCTGTGCCACAGGAAGAAATACAAGGAGGATGTTTTGGGGCGGGGGAAGGAAACCACTTGCAATTCTGTATTCAAATCAAATTAGATGAAGTACCTAGAGAAGCTATACAGATTAGTTAATGAAAGTCATGTGAAGTCCCACTGTCGTGGTAGGCCTAAACAGGCCAAATTAGGCTTGTACATGTCCTGGCTCACCCGGGCATGTTTTTTCTGCTCTCCCTCCTTCTATTTTGGGGAGAGCAACCGTGGGAAAAGGGACAAAGGACCTGGCGCCACTGGGTCTGGGGTCTGTCCATCCACTGCGGTAAACAGGGTGCACACGGTTGCCTTATGCAAAGCCCGTGATCTGCCCAAAAAAGGGTAAAGCAAGCCTATGGCTTCACCCAATATGGCCAAATCTTGGCTAACTGCCATTTGATTGGCTATCTCGTGTCCAAAGGNGGTCGGGGTGGTGCGAGTTCCGATTATTTAATATTAATAAACTATATATTAATATTTTTAAAATATTGTGTTGCAGTAGCTAATTACCCCTTCTGCGGAACCCACACAAATGACCAAAAGAATACGCATCAACCTTCAGCTTTCATAAGCTTTAAGAATACATAGAATTTGTATAGGGATGCTCAAAATTCTGTTCTACTCTGAATATTGTAGCCCAGAGCTTAAAGTAGCTGCTGTGAACCTGCTTGGAAAGCATTTGCTCATTAAGAAATATTCCAGTTGTAGGTGAATTCACAAAAACTAACTTTGGTAGTGTATCTACATTCTTCTGATGAGAGTTCTGACAACTCAAGTACTTTTAAGGAATTTTATGCTTAAAAACAAAGGTTGTCTAATTGTCTGGATTTCCATAGAACAAAATGTTTGCTGCAAAGACACTCAGTGCTGATTCTAGGTAGTACCTTGATATATTATGTTTTTTCTCTTGCACTGCAACAAAATTCAATAGATGTGTGATCTTACTGACCCGTGGCCTTCCCTTTGCTCTAATTTAGAGCAATCAGAACTCCAATACTATAATTTTAATCTTCTGTTTAAGTGAGAAGATAATTTCCAATTATATTAATTTTTCAGCTTTGTGTATAACACTTGTCTAGGTCTGAATATGTTCCAAGCCTTAACTCTGATGCCACTTACTAATGTTTTCATACTTACAAAAATGTTAATGCAAATGAAGAAATGAATAGCTGGGATTAGTACGTGGGCTGTGAAATTATTTGTGTCTGCTTCATGCACATAAAAGTAACCATGCGGAAAAATGGCCCTGGGAGAATGTTTTGTAACAGTTGTTTGTGAAAGCACCTTAAGTTTAAAATGCTTCCTGATTCCTGTAAGATGCATTTATTTCCTAATAACTTAGTAATATCACATATTATTACTAATAGTAACCTGTACGTTACTGCTAAATAGCTTCCTCAGAAGTAAAAAGCATGATATCTCCAGCTCTGTTTAGATCCAAATGTGTCTACCTAGGCTGTGAGTAGTGGGTAAGCAATGCCATTCTAATTCATACAGTCCCAAAACTACTTCTAGTTCATTCAAAACACATTTCCCTTCATTTTCTCACCCCTTTTTCCTTTGATGTTTTCCCTGATGGGTTTGCATGCACAACTCCTCTCCCTGTCTGCTATAGGAATACTTCTAAAACAGCTGTAAAACTAGTATTATCAGGTATTTTAGCTTTAAAGAGCCAAAGTTCCCCATCAGAAGTGAGTTAAAAAAAAAAAATTACTGTGCAGCCCGCAGCATAATTGTTAATAATTGCAGGTTCTTAAAAGCAGCTGCAAATGATATGTCTGTGATTTTCTTTAAGTGCTCTTTATAAATATTAGGAGATCATTAGACTTTCTAAAGCTTAATTTACTCAGTTACACCAAGGCAGCAGGTATAATGACAGTCTGAAAAGACTTGTTCCTTGAAAAATAAGAATCACGCAATGCCAGGTTGTAAGGGACCCTAAAGATCATCTGTTCCAACCTTTCTAGGCAGTAGTAGAATTAAAAGAATTCTGTGGGGTTTTGGGTTGTTTGAGGTTTTGTTGTTGTTGTCGTTGTTGTTGTTGTTGTTTTGTTTTGGTGGTTTTGGGGTTTTTTTTTTGGTTAGTATATAATGTTGAGTGAGTGCCAACAGACACCAAGATCTGCTGCATAAGGAATAGGACAGCATGAAGTTTCCTGTGAAATTGAAAGAATTTATCTTGGCTCCAAGTGAATCTGTTTCTCTACATTAATAGTTTTTTCTTGGTTGTTAACTCTTGATCTTGGTTTTTGGAGCCTCTATATCAATCTCAAATTAAAATACTTATATCTACAATTTTTCTTTTTGTAAAAACCTAGTATCAAGTGATAGCATAAGGAGAATTCCGCAGCAAGCATGTAAATGTTTAGGGTGGAGTCAGACATGAGGGTTGCAGTAGGAATATCAAACCTCTTCCTCCCACTTGGCATTGACAACCAGCATAGTATCTGAGGTTGTCAACACGTTTGATTAGCAGAATTGGTAGCAGGTGGGAGAACAGACCATTGAGGGCTGAAACAGCTTGAGAGGTCTGTGATGATGTCCCAGAGAATCAACTCTGCATTAGCAGTGCATGGTATACAAAAGGTTATTATTGGGGTGTTTTTTTGGTGAATAAGCTCTTAAGGGGGTGACATATTCACTGGGTGTAGTGGAAGGTGATGTGCAATGAAGATCCCACAAGTTCAACATGCACTTAGGTGATATGAGGAGGAAGCCTGAACACAGCAAACATTTTCCGATGTGACATTTTTTGCTTGACTTCAGTGGCATTGGTAATCAATTTGAGACTGTTCTGTCTTGTCCAGTTAACATGTGGAACATGTCTAACAGCAGTTCTTAATGCCATGAAAGAAAAAAAAAAAAAAAGAAGTCTGGTTTTCTTGTGCCTTCAATATTTGAAAACATTCTTCTGACATCTGAACTCAGAACCGCAGCAAGACCGTAACAACTTCAGTAAATAATAAAAATATAAACATCTTGCCTTCTAAGCAATCAGTAGCAGAAACTTACATGGTGGTGGTCCTTTCAGTAAGTCTGTTTCCTAAAAGAGTTTGTCTTGTACACAATTCAATAGGCACTGAATTAGTTCAGAAGTGGGGAGAATCCCATCATTAGCTGAGAAGGGTGATGAGGCATTGGAACAGACTGCCCAGGGTGGTTGTGGCTGCCCCTTCCCTGGATGAGATCTAGTGGAAGGCATCCCTGCCTAGGGCAGAGGATTTGGACCTAGCTGATCTTCAAGGTTCCTTCCAGACCCAAACCATTCTATGAATCTGTGAAAGTATGAGAGATAGCAAGTTGAATTTGGATGGCAAGTAGCTTGGTGACAGTATCCTGAGTATTGTTTTTCTACAGCTTTTTTTTTTTTTTTTCTGCATGTTGAATAGTCACTATCAGTGCAAGTTTTTCTATAGTTGTAATCCACTTGAGGTCCAAAATACATTGAACTGAAAGCACTGCGAAGGGGACTTGGACAGTTCCCAGTTTGCATGTTCACACCATGCAGCACTCTGTTAAAAAGGACAGATCAAGTGTGATGTGGGTAGAATGATTTTAGTCTTTCAGACTAGAGACACTTAAATCATTCCTACACAGTTTTGCTGTCTCAGGTGCGCTTCCAAGCTCTGTCCCCTTTCAGGAGAGCAGCTAAAGGTGTTAAATTTCTGTTAGTCCTGCACAGTTTTTCTTGTTACTTTCTAGAATTAAAGCAACCACTAACCAGTGTCTCAGACATAGGTGGTGCTGGAGTGAGCAGAGCAGCTCCTCCAGAAGGACCTGAATCATAGAACAGTTTGGATTGGAAGGGATCTTGAAGATCATGGAGTTCCAAAACCCTGCTGTGAGCAGGGACACCTTCCACTTAGATCAAGTTGCTCAATAGCCTGTCTAACTTGGCCTTGTGGTTCTGTGATCCTGCATGGTTTCAGAGGAGATGGTCATGAGATCTCTTGGACATGCAGCTCCCAAAGGGAAAAAACTCCTCACCCTACAGCTCCCATCAGGAAAGCCCTGCCTTTGTTCTGGGGTTAAACCAGAAACAAAAACCTCTCACACCACATTTTTCCTTCCTGCATGTCCCTGGAAGAGGATCACAAGGGAAGAGCTAACTTGGAAGGGAACAGGTTAGAACAAAACTCAGCCCTGACCTCACCATGGCAGAAATCATCTCTGAAACCTCAGTCCCCCATGGCAAGGGCACACAGTTCATAGATTAGCCAGGGGCTCATCTGAGCTGCTATTCCCAGATGTGCTTACAAATAACTGAAAATATAAATAAATTGAAATTAAAGTAATGGTAGGCTATGGGAGGATGATGAGGCTTGGATCAATGGCCTCAGGTTGCCCCTGTGGAGGTTTAGGTTGAATATTAGGAAAAATTTCATCACAGAAAAGATAATCGAGCACTGGAACAGGCTGCCCAGGGAGTCACTAAAGTCTCCATCCCTGGAGACATTCAAGAAACGTGTGGCACTTTGGGACGTGGTTTAATAGCCATGGTGGTGGTGGATTGATGGTTGGATTCACTCTTAGAAGTCTTTTCCAACCAAAACAATCCTATGATTCTATGTATGGCCTGGGAGCCCAGTGAGGAGTTGGGAGGAAGCAGTTGCAATGCTCCCCATGATACCTAGGCAAATAGCATGGCCTCCAAAAATCTCTTCCTAGGCAAACTGTTTGAAACGAACTAACTGCAGTCTCCCGGAGTTATTCTGACAAGCAGGAAGTTATTCTGGTTGAAAGGCTGTACCATACCTCCTATCAAGGTCTAAAGCTTTGATCACTGCATCCTCTGATGTTTTATGTGAGTACAATATCTTACACATTTACTAAATGTTTTGTAAATAGATGTGGTCTAATAGCTTTTGACGTTCCTTATATGAAAAAGGAAACAATTAAAAAAATTGTACACTTGTTCACTTGATTTTTGTCAAGATGTTGGTAATAGGATTAGTGTGTGCTGCTGCTGTTGCTGCTGGGTTTTAGTGAACTGGTATAATTCCCTTCAGCTCTGCACAGCCTGTTGCTTACCCTCCTGGCAGTTTGATAGAACAGTGGATCCATCCTGCTTCCAGCATGAGGGAAGAAACCATGGATATCTGCAACAAACAGGCTGGTGCTATGAGAAATGCAGAATTGTAGTATCACACAGGAATGCAAGCTTGTACTGCACCTTGTCTCATTTGCTTCTACACAGAATCACAGAATAAACCAGGCTGGAAAAGACTTCTAAGATCACTGGGTCCAAACTATCACCTAACCCTTCTAATTAACTAAACCATGGCATTCATTGCCTCATCCAGCCTCCTCTTAAACACCTCCAGGAACGGTTATTCCTCCACCTCCCCAGGCATCATTTGACATGAAATTTTGCAAGTTCTTGGAAGGCAGCTGTGCTGGTTTGAGGCTAATTGGAATATTTTAATAAAGAAAATTATACTATAGGTTGTGAAAAGGAAACAATGGTGATGTCTACTTCACTCATAGGCTTGCTGAGATGTTTAAGAATAAGTACTCAAAACACAGATAACAGTGTCTCTGGGGCACAGTGTCTCAGTCTAGCAGCTTCTGGCTTTTTCTCCTCTCTGCTGAGTAACCTCACTAACCACTTTTCTTCCAACCCCCCTGGCTGATTCTCCAAGCTCACCTTGCGTGTAAGGCAAACCTTGGGGTAAGGTATAGAGGTGGAGAGAAAGTGGAAGGGTGGTCGGGAGCCCCTCCTGGGGTCTCTGATTTCTGGCAGGGGTGTTGTGTTTCTGTATTACCTTTACCTTGTATATTTCTGTTAATATTCCTGTATATAGTGTATATATTTGCTTGTATATTGTGCTAAGCTGTAAATAGAGCTTCATTCCTTAACTTCCAGCCGGCTGAGTTCTAGTCTGGGTCATTTTACAAAGTGTGGGGGGTGGGTAACTCCCAAACCATCACAGCAACTAATATGACTCTTTTGATATAATATCTTTAATTATTTCTCTAATTTCTAACCTGAAGTAGTTGTATCAGTTTGTTGGTGGGTATCAGCAAGTGGGAAGGATGAGACGGAAATCTAGTATGATAGACAATCAGTCTTGTATGTTACTGAGTGCAGAAGCTGTTTTTATTCCAGAAAAGCAGGAGATAAACATGACTCCCTGAAAGCATTCCATTTAAAAGATCAAGCAAACTACATGGCTGAGGCTGATCTTGCATTGAGTAGAAACTAAAGAATAGAATAAATAGACATAGGCATGTAAAATGGGGACAAGTTTTGTAAAAAGTTGATTCTCAGAAAGTTCCTGGCATTCCCTGAGCGAACTCACAGTACTGGTTTTCATATTATGGTAGAACAAATGTGATGGTAGGGCTGTAAGTCAGGCAAGTGCAGTGCTTGGGAGGAGGAAGAGGAGATGAGCCAAAGGAAGAGGAGATGAAGAAATAAATGCCTTCCTACTTTGAAAAAGTCTTGGATGTTGTTGTGGGTTAGTGAGTGTCAATAAGAAAACAAGTGAAATGTTAGAATCAAAAGGAAAGGGGCAAAGAAATTTTCTGGTCTGTTTCCTGTGTATTTTATTTCATACCTTGCTTTTGAATGCTGTGTGTGGTTTGAGGTCCCACTGTCTCTGTCTTTTCAAATAAGACCTTCATCAGGTACAGAAAAGGGCAATAGCTGTCATAAAATCAAGTGGAAGTCAAACATAAAAATTAATTCAGAATGTCATTGAGTACCTTCACAGAGTTTATATCCAAACTGGCAACACCTACTTAGCTCTACTTGGGCTATGACTAGGTAACTGTTTGCTTGCAAGGAAAGGTGAACACACCAGAAATCATGCTCTGTACACATGCTCCACTGAGAATATTTATTTTAACATTTGCTGATGGCTGCTGTTGGAGAGATGCTTAATTTGACACAGCACAGAAGTTACTAAGAGCTTACAGTGAACATGTGAGCTGTAAATCATTTACTTGATTTAGTTGGCTAAACAGTGCTTGAAATTTCATAAAAGATATTTTTATTCTTTGTGCCAGCTGTCTGATAGCAACGTGGAAACTCTTCAAGTACTAAGTTCTTGTTAATCTGGGCTTGACTAATGAGTAGGAAGCAGAGCAGTGTTCAGATTGCTCTAATTTGAATGACTCATTGTAGCAGACTCATTTGGCATGGCCTCTGCACAACAGTCCTGCACTGGAAATGCAGACACTGATGTCAAACTCCCTTTGCTTTTGGATACTTTCAGACAGAGCTGAATCTTTCTCAATCTGACAGTTAAATTACTGCTTTTTTTTTTTTTTTTATTTCCCCATGTCTCTTTGGCAGTAAAATGTCTATCTAATTAGGTCTATTATAAATTGTGGAAAACTAAATTATCAGGAGCTCTGATATTAGATCAAGATCTTAAAAGCATCATTTGTAGATATTCATTGAGGTGGTTGGAACCAGTAACCTTTTTTTTTTTTCCTCCTTACAAAATGTGAAACTTGGCATGTGTCAATAAATCTGTTTGACAGTATAGTGACTCATAAAAAGCTAAGATTTTGTCTTCTACATGGATGGTAGTCAGTAAAATTGATATAGGGCATAAAAAACCTACACTGTGGGCCTCTAGAACAGTTTGTTCAGTGAGAAAATTGAAAATGTTGCATTTGAAAAGAGTTTCTGGTGGGTAAGAAAGATATAAAGCATGGAGATTGTTGGGAACTTTTTTACTCTAGATGATTGCAGTGACTTGGGTTCCAGCCATGTGTTCTTCTACATGTCTTCTAAAATGCAGAATGATCCCCTGCACCAGGGGCCTGAAGGGAATGATTCTTTTGAGCTAATAGTGTTCAGCCTGGTATTTGCCTTGTAATGCTGTGATGGTTCGTTGCCATGTGAGAGAAGGCAGCAACTTGCTAATTTAAGCCTAATATTCAGATACCATTCTTCTTTTGTTCTTAACATAGGCCCTTGACTAATCAGGCACAGCAAGATCATTTGACTTGGCTGAAAATCCCTGTAATTTACTGGCTTCTTATTATAGTGCTATAAAACTGTGTATTACTAGCACTTGTCTCATCAATGTGTGGCCTATTGTACTTCATAATTATTATGTTTGATTAAAATATGATGAATCTTTCAATTGAGACTTCCCACTGAAGGCAATGTGAGAAGTGAAAACAGCGTAGGGGTGAAGCTGTTACTGAAGGGGTTTGGATGGTTTTAGTTGGTGAGATTAGGTAGCACTTGTCAAAGTTGATAGGTTAAAATAAACAAATGGTGTCTATGAGAAGCCAAATCTTTGAAAGTGAGTTTCTAATAATAGCTTACATGCTTCTATAATCTCTAAATCTTTGTTTCCTGATGGAGATTTTGGGAGCTTAGTTATTTGCATGTTATTGTTTAAATGGAGCTGTGCGACAATGTGATTAACATGTCTGTGTTCACCCCTGGTCTTGGTAACTGTCTATGCAGTTTCATCAGAGGAAAGGCAATTAGCTGCTGGGACCAAATAGTTGGTGATCATGTAAGCTCTTTGGAGGACTTCACATCTTGGATAGCCTGTGGTTAAGCTGCTCCAAATTTTCCTTTGAAAATAAGCCTCATGTCATAATTTAAACATTTTCTGACCACTCTGAAGGAGTACAGCCCAAGTAATTAGGATGGCAACCACAACTGAGCAGTTAAACCCCAGGACAAGCAGAATTCTCCTCAGTTTTCAGTGAAAATAGCTCTCATTAATATATCCTGTACCCCAATCAGACAAGGGACTGCTGGCTGTGCCTCAGGATCTTTATGATAAGATGGCCTATGATGAGTAAGGTGTTTCTGAAGCTGCTTCTTCCAGGAGATGCAGGTATGTGGTCTTAAACTAACTTGATTTTTTCAAACCTACTGTTGCTGTCTATGCTACCAGTTTACACTGACATGAAGTTCCTACTACTTTCCCTCCTGTCTTCTTTCCTCACCTCATGATCATTAGGCTAATGAAACATTTCAGCAAATCCTGGTGTAATGTCATAGCCATCTGTTCAAAAAGATAGAAATGGCATTTTCATAAATCCAGGGGATCTGCTGTACAGTGAAGTCAGTTGCCACTGTTCAACAGGAATTCTTTCTGTTGAGATATAGGAGACAGGACTGACAGGATGTTTTGGCCGCGTTCTGCAAAATAGGCTTTGGCCTGTCTTGATGTCATTTGGGCTGCACAGTCAGAGGAATAGAGCACAGGAATCCATTTAGTGAACAGGTTGCCTTGGAGAAGCTCTCTGCAGCTGCCCAAAGAACAAAGAGGCTTACTGGGGTCACAGAGGAATGTTTAAATTATGGCAACAGAAGAGAGCCCTAAGTCTTCTAGAATGGTTCCATGTCTGCCATTTACTGATACCCAAAGAAGTGAACAAATATAATGAAATTGGGAATGCAAAACAAGTTAGTAATTTAGGGATGTCTGGAGACCTTCTACTCCAGAGCACTCCTCAAAGCAAGGGTAATTTGAAAGTTGTCTTCTGTCTTTTCAACCACTCTTTCTGGAAGTGATCAGTGGGACTAAGTGTAACTGAAAACTGTAATGCCTTCAAATATGAGTGGCTCTTGCATAAAAACATCATCTCTGAAGCATTCATAGACAACCTTTGGGGGTTCTAATCAAAATGTCAGTGTTCTGAGCTGTCACCAAAAGTTTTCAAATTTCTTTCTAAAAAGGATTTTTAATGAATATCCATTAAAAAAAAAAAAAAATCTTCCTGAGGGAAAAACTTTTCCATCTTTCTATCAACCAATAATGCATTTGGAAACTATCCTACATTTTATGGTCAGCTGTTTTCTGTGTAGCTTACAGCTACATCTCTTCATGAAGACCCATCAGATAGGGTACAAATATGTGTGCTTTACAAGGATGTCAACTCATGGCTGTCATTACCATGAGTGCAAGAAGTTACAATTATCTACCAACAGAGAAATTTGTAAATGACAACATATGCATGTGGTGGGGGCCTATGTATGTGGTGGGGTCTATGATAGCTTGTGCCTGCTGTGAGTTAAGGAAATCGCTTACCATAGACAAATAGGTGCTTTAGTGACAGAAGTGGAGAAAGTATCTTGAAACCAGATAGGGAGACTGCAACAGCTGGGAAGTTATTTCTTAAAATGCACCCTTACTACTATGGAAGAAATGCAAGACACATGGTGGGACTGCAGCCACTATTTATACACAGTCCCTCAATCTCAGGAGAATTTTTTTTCATTTATGAATATTGAAGCCTTTAAGAAAAAAAAAAAGTATCAAAAGCAGCCAACATATTTTATGTGTTATGTCTGTGTACTCACAGTTGTGAATGCACACTATCAGTGTGTGTTAGACATTAATCCTACATTTGAAAGCTTTTTTTTTTTTTTCCTCAGGGTGGAAGCACATTATTCACACCTGGAGCTCAACAGAAAGAGGTATTAGGAGTTGTTTGCATATGTAATTATTTCAGCATTGGATGCATTCACTATGCTTATTCATAGATTCATAGAATGGTCTGGGTTGAAAGGAATCTTGAACATCACCTAGTTCCAACCCCTGTGATATGATGAGAGGCACCTTCCACTAGACCAGGTTGCTCAAGGCCTCATCTAACCTGGCCTTGAACACCTCCAGGGAAGGGGCATCCACAGTCTCGCTGAGCAACCTGTTCCAGCATCTCACCACCCTTGCTGTAAAGAATTTCTCCCTAATATGCAGCCTAAATCTGCCCTTCCCAAGCTTTAATCCATTCTCTTCTACAGGATTTGTGGTAAAATGGAACAGCACCTCAGACCTCATGAAAATTAAGCTCAATGTGGATAAGATTAATTTAGGTTTTTTACATCTTCTATTGAATATGAACAGTATATCTGACCTAATTATCAAATGCTTAAAGTATTATAAATACTTGAATCTAAAATTGTCTGCTCTCTGCAGGAAATAACTGATGTTTTAATTTGCCCCAATGAAGACCAGGCAGTGAGAGAACAGCAGTAAACATTTGTTTTCCTGAAAAAAAAAAAAAAATAGACCACTTTAGATATTCTTACATACCTTACCTTCAGAAAATACAGGTTTGGCAAATTTAGACTGGATATTAAGAAGAAATTCCTCACAATGAGGGTGATGAGACACTGCAACAGGTTTCCCAGGGAGGTTGTGGATGCCCCTTCCCTGGAAGTGTTCAAGGCCAGGTTGGATGATGCCTTGAGCAACCTGATCCTAGTGGAAGGTGTCCCTGCCTATGTCATCTAGTGGAACTAGATGATCTCCAAGGTCTCTTCCAATTTAAACCATTCTAGGAATCTTGAATCTGGGTAGCAGGACACATGGATTTGTCTGACAGCATTCTAGAAAGAAAGACTGACTGTACTTTGGACCATCAAAAAGTGTGGGACTCACATGCATTTCAGACACTTGTGTATGTCCTCTTCAGGACTGCTCCAAACTACCACCCAAGCTCCAGAAAATACAGCTGGGGAGTGAGAAAAGGAAGATCTGCCCACTGTAAGCAAAGGACAGTTTCAGGGCCACCTAAAGAATTTGAAGGTGCACTAGTCCATGGGCCCCAAAGAGATCCACCCATGGGTCCTGAAAGAACTAGCATATGAAGCTGCCACACCACTGTCCAACATATTGAGAAGTCATGGCAATCCAGTGAAGTCCCTGCTGACTGGAAAACATAACCCCATCTTCAAAAACGGAATAAAGGAAGACCCCAGAAACTACAGACCACTTCTGTGCCTGACAAGATCACAGAGCAGACCTTTTGAAGGCTTTGCTAAGGCATACGAAAATTAGGAGGACTTGATTGATGTAACCAACCTGGCTTCCATCTGTACTGAGGGAGAGGGGTTTATGAGAGTGGGTTAAGTTAACTCAGGACACATACAAAAACCATCTCACTAAAACTGCATTGGTGTTCTTGACCAGTACTGGGCCAAGGGCACAACTTTTCCAGCCCCAACTGAGAGTCTACATCCTCACCAAGTAAAACCACACTTCCTGCTCTTCTAAAGCTATCCAGATGTATTTGAGGCAGGACTTTGCAGCCAACCCTGAACTGGCTTGGGGAGCAGACCGAGATTCCAACTTTGGGATACACTTTGTTTTACTGTGACTATGGGCACTTGCTCTCTCCTCATGGTTGGCAGCCATCCTGAAAATCAGACATGTTCTCCTTTGTATTGTTCCTCAGCTGGATTAGGTCACTGACCCCAGTGCAGCTAACTGGGGCAGCTTCAGCCAATGCAGCCTCAGGTAGGGAAGAAAAACAACACAGGTGCTTTCACCTGCTGCTCAGTCCATGCCTAAAGAAAGTTAATTGGGCAAGGTATGGATAAATATATAAACTATGAAACACTCCTGAGTATCTAGCACCTCACCCTCCAACCCGTGGATGAGTGGAGGACTGATGAGAAGTGGTGGGCTGCAGACATCATTAAAAACAATACTCTTCTGCAGCAGCAAGAGAGAAGCCTGCACTATTGATGGTCAGACTGGAGAAGCTCTAACGTCTCTGTGGAGGCGGTGGAGACACCATCCCTGGAAATGCTCAGAGAACAAGTAGATGTGGCACTTTTGGACATGGTCAAGTGTTCGTGGAGGTGTTGGGTAGAAACTAGGACTTGATGATCCTAGAAATCTTTTCCAACCTTTATGCTTTTACGATCTTCCCATTTCTAAATCAATTTTTGCTTAGGAGTTCGCCAACTTTGAATAAGTTTTTTCCATAAGTTAAAAATGAGTTGACTTTGTTATTTCCATCACAGACCACCTGTAGCTGAATCAGAAGTCAACAGCTACCAGAAGAAAAAATAAAAAGGGGAAGTGAAGAACAAGTGCTTTTGTAAGTTGTCTTAAGTGGTGTTCTACAATTTCTCCAGTCTTCAAAGGATATGAGATTTGATATTAGTTTCCTTACATCTAGAGAACTTTCTATAACACTAATACTTGGGATCTTAAAAATTACTTAGTACAGTTTTTCACTTCCTCATTTAATTGCAGTCTACTGTAAAAAAAAAAAAAAAAAAAAAAAAAAGAGAGAGAGAGAGAAGTTAAAAGCAATCATTGCTTCCCATCCAAAATCTAATATTTTTCCTTGCCAGGTTTTTTGATCTGTTCCCAGTATTACAGAGCCAGGTGGTAGCCAAGCCGCTCTCAATAGTCAAGCAGACAGAGAAGTTCCAGGGTTGCCAACAGCATAATTTCTCCAGAGTGACAGAATACAGACAGCCCAGGTAAGACTACATAAACACATATGACAGCACTGTCAATTCCCTGGTTTATCTTAAAAAAAAAAACAAACCAAAAAACAAAAAACAAACCCAAACCAACAAGCCACAAAGTGAAGCTCTAAATCTGATAGCTATGACTACTACCAGCTGTACCCATGGTACTATGCAAGGAAATACCGATTGCATGACTGCGTAGAAAACGAGACTTTGATAGTCTCAGTGCATAGCACCAGAGGGCAGTAAGTCAGAGACTATACCAGTTGTACTCTTTCTTAGTATAATATTGAGATATTTGTTCTTAAAAAAAAAAAAAAAAAAAANAACAAACCCAAACTGTTTTCAGGCTATCAAAAAAAAAAAAAAAAAAAAAAAACTTGAGGTCCAGTCCCTCTGAAATGAAAAATGAACTTGGAATCACAGAATGTCAGGTTGGAAGGGACTCCAAGGATCATCTGATCCAAGCTTTGTTGTATCGAACATGAGAACTGTTATTTTAAAATTCAAAAAGGCTTTTTGTTCCTTTTTGGAGTTTTGGTAAATACTGTTCAGTTGCCTAGAGACAGCCAAGCTACTAATTTTTATCATAATATGAATATCTCAGTGAATTTGGAACCTGTAATGAAGGGCAGCATCACACCTAAGAAAGCTTCAAACTGTAGTTGCCTGAATATCTTTAAGTTCTAGTGTGGAAATAGTAAAGCTTATCTAGTAGTACCAAACTATTTCCCAAAAAGCTCTGTTCCAGCTGCCACCAGGGTGAGGAGGAATTCTATTTTAACTCCCAACTTCTCTTCCAAAAGCCAGGGCAAAACAGAGGCACCAAGCACTGAAGAGACAAACAGTACTTTTACCAGTCAAAGGTGGTGGGACACTGGAACAGATTGCCCAGGGAATTGGTGGATACTCCCTCAAGGCCAGGTTGGATAAGGCCATGAGCAACCTGGTCTAGTGGAAGGTGGCCCTGCCCATGGCAAATGGGTTGAAACTAAATGATCTTTGGCATCCCTTCCAACCCAAACCATTCTATGAATGGACATGTCATGTGTGATGCTCTCCCTTACTGAGAGCACAGCAGGAGCAAAAAATCCTGCCCAGGACTCTTGGTGGTGCTCTGCAGGCTTTTATTAATACATCTGACTGAGGATTTTGTTGTCCACAGTGAAATGCTTTCCCCTCTTAGCTCAGTCCTTTCTTTTCCATGTTTCCAATTCCAGTCACTTGTTTTCCTAGCTAAAGCCTAATTATATTCTCTTGGTTGCTCTTTACAGCTGGTGAGGAACAATCAGAAAATCCAGCAGGTATGAATAGAAAGCCTCAGAACACAAGACAAACTGAGCTCTGATCAATTTCAGAAGGAAACAGTTTTCAAATGAATCTACCTAGGGTTAACATTGGTAGTTTGCACCTTCTTTTCCCACTCTCAGCTGTATCCTCAATTAAATAGGGCATCTACTGAAATAGCTCGTGCCTGAAGTTATCACTGAAACCAAGAGGGACTGAGGGAAGCTGAATACCCACACCTATTCTGGAACGCTATCTGACAAGAGGGCTGCAATTTCTTCAGCCCTTTGGATGTAACTTTTACTGACAAAGTAGGGAATAAATGCAGCAAAACAGTTTCCAGTTTCTCATTTCCCAGCAAGCATCTGTGCTGAGCCATTGAAAACATGTGCTGGATTACTCTATTGTCTTCTCCGAGTCATAATCACAGCTTCTAACAGCTGTTATTTAACCTGCTCAGAATAAACACGGAGCTATAGAAAAGACGCACTAGAACAGACTTGGATGATGCACTAATTAAGTTACAGAAATGAAAGCTTTTTGTCTCACCACCACATCCACAGTGAAGGAGAGGAAATCATCTTCTGTGCAAATAATGCAAGCACTGTCAAGCAGAAGTATGCTTTCTGTAGATTAAGGGAACAGCGAAGACATTATCTTAATCCAAGTGCTCAAAAAAGTTGTTTAATTTTTCACTTCAGACTGAACACTTACAGGAAATTTTCCTAAGAGCAGCTTTAATAAAACTAACAAGGGTCAGAATGTTGTGCACATTGTGATACCAGGCTTTTTGCTCTCAGCAGGAACCCACAGTTCATGTTTCCATCTAAATAATTTCCTTCTCGGTACAGCACACTGTAAATTTTTACATCTGATATGCGGATAATCTCAGGAGCATCCCTACAAGTAAATATTGATTCTGTTTCCCAGTTAACAAGTGGAGAAAGGCTACAAGATGTCAGTATGACCAGTCATTTGTTAGGGTTCTTTTCTCAGTAAAAAAAAAAAAAAAAAAAAAAGCTTGCTTGAGTAAGTGAAGAAAGGATGTCCAGTTATTTTATCTCATTTTTATCAAATAAGATACCTCATCTATTACTGCTTTTCCTAAAATAAATCCTGTTCATCTTTTGCCACAGCTTAAACTTAAGGACTTCAAATTATGTTTTTGTTCAACATTCCAGAACCTGAATAAATTAGGGATGGTCAAAATAATTTTATGGCTAAGAGTGTATCAACAACTTCAAAGTTTAATGCTTTCTAATGGCTGTCAGTAAAAAACAAGAGTTTAATGTTTTCTAATGGCTGTCAGTAGAAACCAGAGAAGGACTTCACTGAGCAAGCAATCCAAACATTTATTTATTGAGGTTATTGAGGTGACAGCAATTTTCCATTACGTGTCGGTAAAAGCATTGTCAGTTTCACAAAATCAACATAATTTTATCACCTTTTGTTGACTTCTCCAGAAGTAGACTTGCTTCTCTTGTTCATTATCTGTTGCTTGAACAGTCACTTTATTATTTTGATGCTTTTATGCTTGCAAATATTCTTACCAGCTACAAAGGTGGTTAGCATTTATAGTACCATGAGAATGAGTGTGTCAGAAAAAAAAGCTGGAATGGAGATATTTCAATTAACGCAAACAATGGCCTGTGCTACTGAGCCCCCAGCTCTTCCCTAAAGGCTGCTAACGCACTTCCAATTTTTCCTGCCTTACTTCCACAGTACTGCTGGCTGAATCTAATTTCACTTTTCATTTTCATTCCTCAACACCACCGTGGCATATCAAACAGAAAAATGAGCTCCTGGGTGTCTTTTCTCAGATGTGGTACCTCAGTCTGTGGGGTTTGCCTTAAGCTAATGTTCTAACCACAAAGCGTTCCTCCTGCCATCACCACCCTACAGAGCTCCATGCTCATTTGGCACATCCCATCTGCACTCCAGTTAATGTATTCTTTCCCTTCTGTGACCTGTGTTTGGCAGCACTAGGAAACATTTTTCTTCTTGTAACAGACCAGCCTTTTGCAACACAACACACTCAGAACAGAAATCATTCCCTTTTGCAGTACAACACATTCAGAAATCACTTGCACTGCAGTACAGTCTGGGTAACAACAGGACCTGCGGTGTAAGCACAAAAGATAGAGATGAAGCCACAGCAGTTGCTTCCTCATCTTAGTTAAAATATTTTACTTCACCAGGTTCATAGATAGCCATTCAGTTAGAATGTTTGTCTTTCTGAAATGACTCTTTTAAAAAACTCTTCTTAACTTCCTCTCAACTCCAGTCATTTTAAATCCATGTCCATCTCTTTCTTCTACTTTGGTTAGATTTAAGTAGTTCCCCTCTCTATTTCAAGGTTCTCAGGTCTCAGTTCCATATTCTGAGTTCTTAAATGAGCAATCTTGTTTCTAGCATACACGTAAAGATATTTTCACTAAGGTAATATAAAAGGGGTTTTTTTTGCAAAGATGTCTGAACTGTGATGCTTCTGCTATCTCGGCAAGAGTTCCTAACTTTGATAGTCCTCGAATCCTGAAATAGCCTGGAGATGCTGCTCCACTGATTAAAATAAAGGTTTAAAAATAAAAACTATGGAGGAATTAGTATTTGTGGAATTCCAGGTGTCTGTTTAAGTTCTGCCTTTCTGCCTTTCAGCCTCTAAGTTAGCATTTCAGAGATGATGAGGTTTATTTTGTTATTATTATAGAAATTATATAACCATAGCCCAACCATTAGACCGATGTGGTGGTGGTGGTTAATTATCAGATGTGGTAGTGCTAACTTCCAACCAACACGTTGTATGGCAAGAAAACTGAGTGAACTCTCTTATGCTATCTCCCACAGGCTTGTACAGACACGCTTACTTGAAGCAGTATGAATGTAGCATAAGAAGGTTCATGTAAACATGAGGAGGGATTTTTCACTGTGAGTGTGACAGAGCACTGGAACAGGCTGCCCAGGTGGGTTGCGGAGGCTCCTTCTCTGGAGATATTCAAAACCCACCTGGACATGTTCCTGTGTAATCTGCTACAGGTGATCCTGCTCTGGCACAGGTGATCCTGCTCTGGCAGGGGGTTTGGACTAGATTATCTTTTGAGGTCACTTCCAGGCCCTGACATTCTCTGATTCTGTCTAAGACACTCTGAATATAGAAGAGTAACTGAGATGAATCCAGAGCTTGCCTAAGAATGAGCTGTTAGTGTATGACCTTACACTATGTCCTTCTATCTTCCCACAGACTGTCTGCTAGGAAAGGTCTTATGCTCAGATTAATTCTGGTAGCAACCAGACAAATGTGATGCATTCTACTTTCTGCAATAAACTCTGTAGACAGGCTTTGCACAGGACACAGCAGGTGAAGGTGTTCTGAGGAACCAAAATGAAAGCGAAAAAGGCATTTGCCTTTTTCACAACCTACTCTATGTGAATTTGCTCTAGCAGGGGAGCTGGACTAGAAGATCTCCAGAGGTCCCTCCCAACCCCTATCATTCTGTGTCAAATTTTACCTCCTCAGAGCCTGGCCTGTGCTGCAAAGTAAACCCTGGACATAACTTTGCAATGCTGTTTGAAACTCTCAGAGTGAGGTTACTGCTTGGATGTCTAATTCAGTGTTCCTTCACACAAAGTTGAACTGCAATATTCAGTATCACAAAGTCTATAGCTCTTCTACAGACTACTGTTTTGATCGACAAAGGGTCATCCTATCAGCCAAGGCTGCCTACTGCTTGAGCCCTGAGCTGCAACTCCCCTCCACAAACCTGTAAGCAAATGTATAGATCTCCAGTTTTTCACTCCTGACTGATGGAAATTACTAAAACAGAGTGAATCTATCGCAAGTCTCAAAAAGCCCTTTCAAGGATGAGTTCAACTTCCTATGGAAATTTTTATCTGCCTTATAGTTACAAGAGCTTGATGAAACTCTATTTCCCACCTCTGTTTCCACAATCAAAGTTCAAGAACCATGTACCAAACGCAGGATGTCTCACCCTTGTTTTTTCTGCTATTAGAAATGACAATTTATTCAGCTAGCTGGAAGGTCTGTCACACACAGGCATTTTCATATGGCAAGACAAAGGTGTTCTAGCATTTTCATTTAAGCATTAAGTGTTATTTCAGGCTACGTCAAGTACAAAACAGAATCACAGAAAGAGTCACCAAGTGCCACCCACGTGGTTTTGAACTGGAAATACAGTCACAACTGAAAGTGCCAAGCAGTATGCGTCTACAGCCAGAGATACCTCAGCTGCAGATAAGTAGGTCTTGCCAAGGTCCTTGAAAATAGGCCATGTTGGCTCTACAGTCTGAAAGGGAAATCCAAATTAATATAAAGCTCTTTATCACTCTGTCTCTGTTCACAGTCAGTATCAATTCACAGGTTTTCAGCTTTTGTATTTATAGCTCACAGGACTTTAACCACAAGAACTACTTTCCAGTTCTGCAAAGGTGTCTGAACTGTGATGCTTCTGTTATCTAAACAAGACTTTCTAATTTTGATAGCCTTTGAATCCTGAAATAGCTTGAATATGCTGCTCCATCAATTAAGATAAAAGTTATCAGGCTGACATGATAAAAATGATGGAGAACTGAGCATTTGACCCAGAAATTCAATTTCAATAGTATTTTTGTGCTCTGTGTTTCATTCACAGTTGCTCTCCTTTTCCACCTAAGGATACGAAGGACTGCAAGTACTACACCAGAAGCAGTTACCACAGCAGCAACACAGTGCATATATTCCAAGTGACCACCTGAAAATGAACCAGCATCTTTTTGCTAGCTACTAGTCTGCGTTCACTGCAGCACAATTAATATGTATACCATCTTTTGGTGGATGGATAGCAGCGTGCCCATCACTTTTCCCATTTTTTTTGAATACCAGATTTTGATACTTTTCTGACAACCAACGTGAGTGTAGATAACAGGACATAACACCATCTGTTAAGAACTGAGATTTTATCTGCAAAATCAGTTGTGCAGCTGATTCTTGTCATCTGTTGTCTCAAAACTTTTCATATTTTACTTCAGCTTCAGCTATGGGCGCGCTGATGAGATGCAGGTTTGTGACTCTGAAAGAAGCAGATCAACAGTTAATGACTAGCTGGAGCTCAGGAAAAAAAAAAAAAAGAGAGAGAAGTCATTCACACCCAGCACAGCCAGTAGCTCTCTGCAGCTTTTGTCTCAACAGCACTGCCAGTCTCACCAATCTCAATAGAAAATGTCATAGAATGGTTTGGGTTGGAAGGGACCTTAAAGATCATATAGTTCATATAGATCATAAAGTTCCAACACCCCTGCCATGGACAGGGACACCTTCCGTTAGACCAGGTTGCCCAAGGTCTCATCCAACCTGGCCTTGAACATCTCCAGGGAGGGGGCATCTACAACCTCCCTGGGCAACCTGTTCCAGTGTCTCACAATCTAAGAGACTCCAGCACTGATTATCAACAGCATTCACAGACATTTTCTTTACTCTGACTTGCGCTTTGCTAAAGAGCATATGGTGTCACTTCAATGTCTCTTGCAAAGCAGTCACCAACACTTAAGCAGAAAGTTCCATGTCTGACAGAGAATACCCTGGTTAAAGCTGCCTGCCCCTTGGTTCTTTTGCATTTTGTAGTGAGCAGTTCCCACACATGCAGCTGTGGAAGCAGACTCCACATTTCCCATGTTTCCTGATCGCCATGAGACCTGCAGAAGCAGTCCTGAAGTTCTCCATCACACCAGAGCTTTCTCTCACCACTCGGAGACCCAGAGGCATTTCTCAGTGAGGCACATAAATACATTTATCTAGCACCTTTCAGGTTTTTCCTACAGAAGAAAGCAATTCCTTCTGCATCCCTCTTTGTGATCAAAATTAAACCTGTCCAAGTTTTAAGATGCAGAATGACTTCATTTTTTAATTAAGACATTACACCCAGGAGAAAAAGCTTTCCTTGGAAACGTGCTTCAGTGTGTTGCTAGCCCCACAGGGTGCCTGAGACCTAATGAAGTGAAGGAGGTCCTAATTATATAGCTCAATGACAAAACACCACTCCATTCAGGGCAAAGCAGGGGGATGAAAAGGTTACGATGACCTTTTCGTCCCTTTCCTGCACCAGTTTTAGATAACCTCCAAAAAAGAAGAGTTGAAGTTTGTATTGCTGCCAAGAGGGACCAAACTGGAGGAAAAGCAGCAACCTTAAATGACCTTTTGTTGAGAAGCAGAAAGGTTATCAAACCAAAAAGAGAGAGGTTATTTACTTCTAGGTTTGAAACAAAACATGTGAAATTGGTTCAAACGATACTTAGCATCAAACTGTCTCAAGACTTTACTTCAGACACTTATTATCAGTGTTTAACTGATCTGAGTGTGAACTCTGGTATTTAACTTTGTGTTTACAACACAAGATGCATAATTACTTGAAGAGTTTCTTGTCTAGCTAACGTTTCATTACTAATCTAATTATTTTTTTCCTACCTATTGGCAATATTTAAAGTCCATGTTAACACAAAAGTCCTGCCTGCCTTGAGCTTTGGTGCAGTGAAGGATTCTGCCCATTTCTGTGGGGGAAAAGGCAGAGAATTTAAACCTATCTTGGTAAAGAAATAAAAATCAGAATTGTTACATAAATTCTCTTTGACTCCTTTGACACGGAACAGAAATATTCCCCCTGTGTGCTGGAGAATACAGCTGCATTGATAAAAATCAGGCCAGAAAGACAAGGATTAAGAAGGTATGAAAGGAGAAAAAATGCTTCATTTTTACTCTGGAACTTCCAGTGTCTTTAGTTGTGCAACAGTGACTTTGTGCCCTATTTCACTTGTGGAGTTTTTAGAATTTTTTTTAAAAAATTAATCCAAATGAAGAGTTCTGTAACTTGTCTTCTGCCTCTGTCTTGGTACATGTACAATTTCAGTATGTTCATTTCCATATCTGTTATTATTCTGACAGCAGTGCATCATTAATTAATAGCAACATGCTTTTCAAACTGCAGCCTGAGGACCAGCGTGAGTTCATCAGAATATGGATAAGACATTTTCCTTCATTGAAACTATGCCTGAGGTATCATAGTCAAGAAAGCAAAGAGTACTTACTAATTCAGACTTCAGATAACTGCTTATTAATTGCCGTCTGTGTGAGATACAGCAGAAGCTTTATTGGTTTTCTTGTAGCTTACATTTTCTAATGAGTGCAATTAGGGAATAGGTTTTACTAAGTTCATTTATTAAATATACCTGTCCCTTAGAAATGCCAGAGAAGCTCATTACACAAATAATAGTCTTACAGTAATTAAAGTTGATAGAAACCTATCGGAGTGCATTTCCTACTGAGATAGCATTTCCTCTGGTCCTAAGGGCTTGCTAGCTCATTTTCTGGGTGAGATCTGTACTGTTATCATTTGGGAACATGTCTGTGCAGCCAGCTAAGAACACCTCTCATCAAAAGACTCATCTCATCTGGAAGCAGAACTGATGACTTTTTGCAGCTCATTCTATTGCTCAGAAGAAAGTATGATGCATGACGTAAAAGATCCACCTCTTCAAGCTCCAGCAGACAATCTATGGCACAAGAATAATTCATAGCTTAAACTTCCAGGTATTAGTAGTTTCCACTTCTGTTTCTTGCCAGTAAGAGTTTGCAGGGGAAAAATCTTTATGTATTACTTAACAGACACTGCCAGTGGAGAGACTTCACATGGCAAATATTTCTGAAGATAAATAATGTAAACCCTGACCCTGTACAGACACAAGAAATAAAGGGGGAAAGGAGAAAGAAAAAAACGATCTGTGTAACTAAAGGAGAATTTCCCAGCACAAACCGCAAGCATCAGGCTGTGGCAGCAGTGTGCTGGGGGACAGACAGTAACTGAGAGCACTAGGAGAGCAAGTGTCCTGTAATATTGCTAAAACCATGCTGCAGAGCTGGTGCCTTGGCAAGCTGCTCTGGAACACCCCTCCAGCGTGGCAAAGAGACAGTAGCAGCCTTGCTTTCACAGCTAGCTGTTGGCCAGAGGATCTTCAACCCTGCAAAAGCCCGTCTCCTGAAGAACGTATCCCTGGCAGCTGCCCAAGGAACATGGTCTCCTGCCATACCTCAGGCTGAAATTACACTCAGAGCAGCATGAGGACCAGGCAACTGGATCAGCTGTGCCCAGGTCAGCTTCAGGAGATCCAGAAGACATGGCAATGAAAGGCCTTTTTGATAACCGTTTGTAAGATCCCATTCTCAATTACATGTGCTGTACCTGTGGGCATGGAGATGGACTTCCCCCACAGCGAAGGCTGCAATGCATGCCTACAAGTTGGCAGGGCTGTGGTATCACTGTCCCTGCTACTCTGAAATAAAGGCTTTCTAATGCCAGGGCAATGACAGTGATGTCTGCAGGACATAACTGAGCAGGGCTGGGGCTAAGAGTGTGATTCTATCTTTGCTTTCAAGGCCCTGAGAGAGCTCCTCTCCTTGATCTCCAACAGTACAAAGAACCTCCATTAGCAGAGATTCTAGGCAATTTTAGACAGAGTTGCCAGTGGTTTTCTAGTTAGCTCACTGAGAATAGAAACGTCACTGTCCTTCCAGCTTCCCTGTAAGCAAATGTCAAATCTACCCTTGAGAAACACCAGTATTTCTATACACTTCTTCCATCAGTAATTTCTTCCTGCTGAAAGAAGAATTAACTCTTAATTCAGTTTTTCTTTGAAATGAGACATGCAAGCTAATGACACATTTGTTTCTGAATATTATTTTTGTCCAGTCAGGCACAAGGTCATTTTACTTTCTTAGTCCATTGCAAGATTCAAGAAAAAAATAAAGCATGCCTAGCCTCCATCAGTGTGCACACTGACAGTACCCCATGGCTAGCTATTTGCCTACCTACCCAGAAATTCTTTCACTTACAGCACTTTCAGCCTGTACCACTATGGAAGAAAATATAAATAAATAAAACAAAACAAAACAAACAAAAAAAAAAAAAAAAAAAAAAGAAAGAAAAAACCCAAACGAACAAAGAGAAACCCATAATTTTGAAGTCACACTTATACAGGGGTGACCTGCCATATTCCACACACCACTGAATCGCAGAGAGCTCACGTTGTGAGCAGTGTACTGAGAAAAATCACGTACCACAAGATGTTTGCTGTGCCTTTCACGTCTCACAAATAAAGCCTCATCAATATGTACTTCTCCTGACAGGAACCAACAAATTACCCAAATCCACATCTGAAGAGTGATACTCAAAAATGCAATTAAGGGTAAAGGCAGACTTAGGAATCTCTACATAGGCATTATACATCAGTTTAAAAACTGAAGGCATCATCTTTAACCCTTCTAACAACTTCCATGAAACTGCTTCTGAAAAAAATTACAACTTTCATAAGCCTAACCATGGATGTAAAGTCTATGCACAGGGCTCTACAGACTCCACTCAAGTCACCAGACATGACTCATCAGTGCATAAGAACCAAGCCACGTGTCTAAAGCTGGCATACAGTCCCTGCCAGTAGTCAAATCTGGTTACCAAAACAATGGAAATACAAAGGAAGAACAGGAAAAGGGCAAAATCAAGATTCATAACTGTTTCATGTTTAATTTACTTTGCTTATTGATGAACAACAGTTGGAAGAAAGTCACTTCAGCTGTTCTTTGCTGTGGATGTTCCCATAATTTCTGTGTAACCTAAAGCTACTAAAGCCACCAACTATATGCACTATATAATTTTATCCACTGCACTCCTTTGACTGAGATTATGGGACATAAAGTCTCTGAGACATGATTGTGCTGCAAGAGGTGAATACTTGGGTTCCACCTCTTGCAATGTTTTCATCAAAATGAACTTTTCTCACTTTATGTGGTGAACAGAATATCTCCAATGAGACATTGTTTAATCATTTCATTCTCAGGACATGAAAAAAAATCTGCATCTGCCCAAACATGATGCTGATCTTTGAAGGGAGCAGCCTTTTAATATGCCCCTTTTGTTTGCTTTTCACTCTTTAAGCCTGCATGCAACAGGCTAAGAAGAGTGCAGATTTTTCTCACTCCGTGCATACAAAGCTTAGCAATTTTGAGCTTTTAATAAACTTCAAAACATTTTACAGGTTGTTTTTTTTCCCTCTGTTGGTGTCATTCCTTTTCCAAGTTTTTTGTGATAAAAGTAGTTTTAAAAAAAATCACTTTCGAAAACTCACATATTATATTCATATATAATATTCATATATTATGTTTCAAATATCAAAGAATTGCTAAAGCCATTGTAAAATTACCCTTTGATGAAAAGGTTTGATATGTTCCCTGTAATTTTGTTTTCCTCTATGCCCTTGCAAAGGAAATTAAATAAAGAATAGGGACAGCTGATTGAAGCACAATGCGTTAAAAAATTAGTCACTGTATATTGTATACAGCTTAACCTTTTATTCTAATGCTTGTTCATGACACTCTCTGATTTGTTCTAAAAGTAATTTTTCTTACACCAATTTAAGATGTGATTTTGTGTGTTTTGTCCAGTCGTAATACCTGTACAACTTGACAGCAACAGTTGCAATAGTCTCGAGACTTCTTTTGCAATCTAGTATGTTCTTGTTCTTAGTTGCAGTTTAAATGAACCTTGCATGATGGACTGAGTTTTGAAGCTCTCCTCACCCAAGGCTGAGGAGAGGAAAGACAGCAGTTGCTATATTACATAAAAGTTTGTGATTACAGCTTGCTAAGGCTGACTTGAAAGCAACCACCTCGAACTGTCAGAATTAGAGGTGAAGATGCATGAACTGTTCCCCAGGCAATTCTGGCCATACCTCTTTGCTGTTAGCATGGATGATTTCCTATGTCTTTAACAAAANCTACAGTGATACTTTCTCCTAATAAAAATAACTTTGTCAGATAAAATGGAGTTTGCTTAACCAAGTAATATTTTTAAACTGGGATTTTCTGTCAGCCAGTATCTCATTAACACACACACAACAAGCACAGCAGTATAACAGAACAAAAATATGATTATTTTAATTGGAAGTTTTCTCTGTTGTTAGCAACTTTCTTGAGACCTGCTTTCCTGTAAGCCAGCATTCTATCCTCATCCAGGGGAATGATACACAAAGCTTTGCCTTGCTATTACAACTGTCAGACTAAATCAAGACAAAGGCCTAGCGTAAAACTCAATGTTCAGATGCAACAAAACAGCAGAACAATTACTAACCTCATTGTAAGATGTACTGACAACTGTGCAACTCAGCTTATTAACTGGCAGAGCTAATTGTTCTAAGTGCTTCACACAGGCAGTATTTTTCAGAAATCAAAACAACAGTCAGAACTTGGGCAGTTTCTTAATGTGCATGGTTCAGATAGTATGCTAATGCCAGTTGCTGATTGTAGGTTTTTCCACTTAACTACCTGAGAAAATAATTAAGAGTTAACTACACCGTTGCTTTTTATTCATGGATCACTGCTGTTTGAAGTTCTTGAGGCATGAAGCATTCAAGTTATCACTAAGTAAGATGAGATTTTGTTAACTCCTGGGGAACTTTTGACTAGTTGTCTTGTGTCACAAGGCACGAGACAAAGTTCACCAGGAAAAATATTGCTCCATATTCTGACATCAGGTGCATTCACTCTCGCAGTTGGGTGAGAACACTCCTCTGCCCTGTGATTCTCTTACTTTCTCAGATAGCAATTGACAAAAGCTGTTTTCTTCCTGTTTCTCCAGTAGCAGCTAATGTAAACGATGTTTACTCTGCCCATCAGGTTACCCCAGGTAATTTGACACTAGGCAAGTTTAAGGCCAGGTTTATTCTAGGGACTGAGTCCTTGATCACAACTTGGAAAGATTACAGAAGTGCCTCAAAGTGATTTTTCACTTAGAGTAAACCTAAATATACAGCAAACATTCATCTCTAGCTCCAGCTATCGTTTCAATTTGAAACATTCCTTAGCCATGGCAACAAACGGTCAGGTCAACTGCAGTCTGTCCTTAGAGGGCTACTTTTAGAAGGGGAGCTCAGCTCCAGTTCACAGCTCCCATTTTTCTGGAGGCAGAGGTTTCCATTGCTATGGAAGCAAACACATTTTCCAGTACTGCTTGGCATTTGTTAGTATGCCAAGGAAATGGGCTTAGAGTCTGTCAGGGGGTGACTCCCCTCTCATACATGGAGGGATGCTTGGCATGCTGCTACTCCTTCCCACGTTCACCTTCTGTTGGGAAGACAGCTGACACTATAGCACTGTGGCATTGCAGCCTTGCAGTTGTAATTAGCAAGTTGCAGGTTGCATGGGATATTTCTTATTGCACATCAGAGCTAGTTCTTTGGTCTACTCATTTTCACAGAAACCCAATATCCCAATGTAAGGATGAATAATGTTTCATTTTAAAGATTATTGTATCAAGAATCTCATCTTGGTTTTGCATTTCCATTTCTGGCCTTGGCCTCTCTCTGTCTTAAAATTCTACTTAGTTACTGTGTGTTAGTAACTAACAGAGCCTTAGTAATTGTTCTTATTTACTTCTAAGTTACGCTTGTCTAAAACCTCCTCACTCATCCCTCTGAAACCTTGTTCCCCCTCATTTATCTCTCATCCACCTGAAAGACAGGCTCAGAGCTCTGGGAAGTTGCTGTTTGGTTGGTTCAGCTCTTGACAGATTTTCGTGTGCCAGGAGCACTGCTGTTCTCCAAGCTGAGAGGCCTCTGTAAGGGCACACAGTACATCTGGCATGTTGTGCTTGCAGTGTTTGATGAGATGAAGGCTAGGTGGTTCCCCCTGCAAGTCTTGCTGCTTTGGGAAGCATAGCGTTCCGGAGGCACACAGCTAAAAGCTGCTGATAGCAGTGGCTGATTCTAACCATCCGTCCTTCATCCTACAGCCTACATTTTGGTAAATAAAATCTTGAACAACTAGCAGATAAAATGTGTGCACATAAGTTTGTGCTGCAGTGGGAGGAGCAGGGAGTCAATATCATAAAGGAACAACATGAAAAATTAGAAGCAAAATAGGAAAACAAGGTGTTTGCAGTTTTTCACATCCTTGCCTATGGCAACTTCTTGGTGCTCCATTATAATCCTTGGTTGTAGACCAAAGGTAACACAATACAATAAGAGCCTTATCTATGTTTATGTTCTTAGTCTTATACATCTCAGTTAGTCTTATACATCTCAGCAAGCCTATGAGTGAAGTGGACATCACCAGTGTTTTCTTTTCACAGCCTATAATCTAATTTTCTCCATTAAAATATTCCAATTAGCCTCAAACCAGCACAGGCTCTTCTGCAAGTTTACTAGCTTTCTAAAGGGTCACCTTCTTAAAGTCATTCCATGACTCTCTCAAGCGTGAAAACCACAGAACATAAAGGCTATAAGATGAAGGTAATACTGCAGAGGGAAAAGTACAGCACGAGCTTTTAAAGCAGTCTGGTTACACCAGAACCAGTGAACTAAAGGAAAGCTTTTATTCAAGAATGGGATGATATGAAGATTCTTAACTAAAATTTTTATCTGCTTTGCTCTGAGAGGAATTTTCTGTTGCATATTCTCTAGGATTCTGAATATCTGTATTTCATTAACTAGCTTTTGTAAGCAGGCACTGCCTTCAGATGTTGGTATAATTACGGTAGTTCAGGGGGAAGTACAAATATGAAATTCAAATGGACTTCAGAAATGAAACACTCCTAAATGAGGTAATGCACTTACCTTAATATGAGGAAGATAAGACATTTAAAAAGAGCTGCCTATTTGTATTGAAATCAACACACCTATAATTTCTACTTTCCTGAAAGAATACATGACTATGAGAACACAATGAAAATTAATGCAATAACAATCTGGTAATGCATTCAGAAGCCAGGATAAAAGTAGAATAATCCAATGAAACTTTAGGTCTCCAGAGATGAAAGCTATTTCTTCAAAGTGGGAATAATGCAGCAGTGAACCCAAAACGTTTTTATCTTCAGACTGGCAAGGAATCACACACCTACTGATAGATGTGAGCAATAAAGTAAGCATTTATACATGCTTAGCACTGAGAATTCAAGATGGGAAAGAGAAATTAATAAAGATTTGGCAAGCTGAATCAATCTGAAGGGACATCCACTTGAGAATAGCCGGGTAAACAGTTTTTGCTCTGAACCTGAGCCAGAAGTTAAAGGGAAGTGGAAAGGAAGCGGAAAAGATAACAATGCTAGGTCTGAGTTAGCAGATGACAAACATTTGCTTATTCCAAAGTAAAGGAGAGCTGATATAACCCTGAACCCAACAGATATGGTCACCAAGTTCATCTAAAGGTTCTTTGGGAAGGAGTTGAAAAAGAACACAAGATTACGCATAGGAACATGGGTTGCTCAGTGTTTCAGGTTTTCAGTAAGAGGAAAGCACAGGGTGGCCTTGTGGTGGAATGCTAGTGGAAGAGTTCTGGAACAACAGTTAATAACCATAAGTGATAATTCTTCATAAAGCCCTTATAATCCTCAAATTGCAGGTCCAAACTTCAGTCCTTGTGGTCATGTAACAATCAGGATTTGATTGGTGACTGCAACTAAAGGAAAGACAGAGCACCAGAAACAGGATTTTCCTGTCAGCTTTCTAAGATGTCCTTTCTCCTGCATCTCAGTGCCTTCTTTTGTCATTTGCCCTCCATATCAGAACCTGCAGGGGTGAACATCCAACATCTTGTTTTCAAATGGGATGAGAACCTTATCTGATGTCCTCAAACAACTCAAAGGTGCAAAAGAAAAGTAGTAGTCTCCATTTCCTTCTGCGGACTGCTGAGCCAGGCAGCAACTCAGGCTGTGGGAAAAGTCATGATGCTGGGTTTTGAGAATGAGAAGCAAAGAATTTGCTTTCTTAGCAAATGCAGGGAATGCAAAGAAATGCTTAGCAATATATATGAACTTTTTCTAACTGGGACAAAATATTCTTGTTTCAACTGTCCAAGCAACAGATATGCACTTGAAAATCATGATGGAAAGTGAAGGAAAGAACTCTTCCTTCAATGCAAGTGATGCTATTTCTGTATTAATGAAAAAAATAAGGTGGCTACTGTAGTTGTGTATCGGGTTCCTGATTTACAAACAATTGTAACTGGAGGCTGAAGTAATTTCTTCCTCTCCCTTCTTGGAAATCTGAGTCACACCTGCTTAGTTCTGCCATCAGAAAATCTGAAGTGACCATCATTTAGAGCTATGCAATTTAATTTTTTTCTGGAATGGAAAATGCTTATTAAATTAAGAAGAAAAATATTACAAAAGTCAGGAGCAAGTCATAAGGAAATTCTTATGTAGAAATGAGGTCAGTTTGGTGATTTTGACAGGAGCATAAACTTTTTCTGAAACTATTTGGGTTGGGCAGGGAGAAATTTAATTAAATTCAACAGGGCAAGTGTAGACTCTTGCACCTGGGAAAGAACAACCCCAGGTATCAGCATAGGTTGTTGACTGACCTGCTGGAGAGCAGGGAAGGAGAAAAGGACCTGGGAGTCCTAGTGGATGGGAGGTTGGCCATGAGGCAGCAATGTGCTCTTGTGGCCAAAAAGGCCAATGGCATTCTTGGGTGTATTAGAAGGGCTGTGATTAGTAGTTGGAGAGAAGTTCTCCTCCCCATCTACTCTGGCCTGGTGAGGCTGCATCTGAAGTAGTGTCCAGTTCTGGGCACCCCAGTTCAAAAAGGACAAGGAACTCCTTGAGAGTCCAGCACAGAGCTACAAAGATGATTAAGGGAGTGGAACATTTCTCTTTCAAGGACAGACTGAGGGAGCTAGGGCTCTTTAGCTTGGAGAAAAGGAGACTGAGAGGTGAGCTTATCAATGTTTATATATATGTAAAGGGTGAGTGCCAGGAGGATGGAGACAGGCTCTTCTTGGTGATGCCTGATGACAGGACAAGAGGCAATGGGTGGAAGCTGAGGCATAGGAAGTTTCATGTAAACATGAGGAGGAATTTTTGACTGTGAGGGTCACAGAACACTAGACCAGGCTACCCAGGGGGGTTGTGGGGTCTCCTTCTCTGGAGATATTCAAAACCCACCTGGATGCATTCCTGTGCGATCTGGTATAGGTGATCCTGCTTTGGCAAGGAGGTTGGACTGGATGACCTTTCAAGGTCCTTTCCAGCCCCTGACATTCTGTGATTCTGTAATTTGGAAAAAAAACGTAAAGAAGAAAACCCCAGAAACAGAGTGCACTGGGGTGTCTCAAACCTGTCAGCACATTGAGATAACACAAATCCTTCCCATGGATGTAAGAGTCATTAAAATTTCCTTCTTAATGGAAAAATACTCCTTGCATGGGAGGAACTTTTGAGCTTTCCCTTGCTAAGTTCTGATCTTCAGATTATTCAGAGTTTGGAAAAAAGTTTAGGACTATCTTCTGCCATTTCAACACGTAAAATATCTTTTCTTACAGCCTGGAGTTATACATATAGGCTCAGAAAGCAAAGAATGCTTGATTTCTTCCATCCTTTTCTCCTGCACATGCTTTCAGCTATTGGGAGTGCTTAGAAAAGATGGCCAAAATGGTGGTTTGTTTAATGGAACTAACACACTTTGAGCTAATTTGAGCTCAGGAGAGCTGAGTCATGGTTCACATAACTGGTTAGCTCTTTTTCTCTCCTTATTTACAACTCAAGAAAAAGAAGCCTATGTGATGCTATTTCAAATTATGCTGATGCTTAACAGTGGGGCCCCAGTAGAAGAAATATCTTTAGCTGGAAAATTAAACTAAGAGATTATAGCTGTCACTGAAACAGGCTCATAAAAGTATTCTTATTATATCTCTCTACGGTATTGAGGAACTCATACGCTAGACAGCCCCTGAAAGGAAAATTGTGAAATATCATTCCCAGAAATGGATATCACCAGTAACTTCTGGATAGTTTCTCCCACTCCAGCAGAAAGAAAAGGTCCTGAATATTTGCTTAGCTGTCTATTCCTAATTGGGTATCAATTGTGGGATAAAATTTAAGCATGAAAATGTTACCATGAGGCTTGGTCAGCCTTAAGTATGCTATTTGATGTGCCACTGCACATGTAGCCATTCTTTTAAAGATGGGGTGAGGATGTAGATCTGAGGGAATGCAATGTGATGCCCAGAAATACTCCCTAGTGTTTTCACAGAATGTCAGGTTGGAAGGGACCCCAAGGATCACCTGGGCCAACCTTTCTAGGTAACAATATTTTTGAAATGACATGGCCCAGCACCTGTTGTCTTCAAACTGTCCAATCTAGATGAATCCACTGCTTCCCTTGCAAGATGATTCCAATGTCTAAATGTTCTCATATGGAAAAACTTCTTCTGGAATCCAACTGGAATCTCCCCAGGAGTAATGTGTACCCATTACCCCTTGATGTTTCCATGTGACTCCTGGTAAAAAGCGGTTCTCTGTCGTCTTGACAAGGTCTTCCCTAAGTCTTCTCGAAGCTGAACAAACCCAGTTCACTCAGCCTTGATTTTCGTTTCAGAATAACAGCGCAATGAAATCTAATGAAGTCCGAGTGACTAGACTTGTTGCAGATTTCATCTAGAAAATGTGTCTCACGCCACTTTCACAAATGTACTCTGTATTAGCAGAGCTGTGCAAAAGGTTCTGAGGTTAAGAGACTCTTCTCAGATGGCTGAAAAGAAGCAGTGTAGAGTTATTACATCTCTCTCTCTCTCAATTTCTTCCTTGAATTAACAAATTCAGGAAAAAAAAAAGGAGGGAGGTGGGAAAAAGACACAACATAATACTGAAGAATTCTGGACATGAAAGATTCCTTTTAGGAAAATAATGGGCCAGTCATGGAAAGACTGCATCTAGCTGGTGAGACAGTCTCCTGGGCTGCTGCATGTGTGGGACAAAACACATCAGACATTGGAGAGGTGTCAGGTTATCTGCTTTTAAAATCTTTCATGGTTTTCACTGCTGGTGCTGCTTTTAACTAGAGTCTCCTGTATTGTGTCAGGAGAAGAAAGCAGAACTCTCATCCTGCTGGGGATGAGCTATAAATGAGTCAGTATTACAAATAATGCTGTACATTTAAAGGTACTGGTGCAGGTGCTGTACAGCACAGAGGAGGCAGCAGGTTAGCAGGGACCTAGCTCCAGGCAGACTCCTCCAGTGCCACACAAGCCATGGCAAGGTTGCTCCTGGTTGTACTGCACTGCAGCATAGAGCTGGCTTCTCTCCTGGCTTCTGGGACTGAAGCAATGCAGGGCTGTTGGTGGAACAACTGCATCTGCAGATTAACCACTGCGGAGTGGAGCAAGCATCTCCTTGTGCTGTTATTTGCTGTTTTCTGGCTTAGGCTAGCATTTATGGATCTCTAGCATTTTGTAACACTGACTAGTTTAAAAAGCATTGCTAAAGCCCCTTTGCAATCTTTTGAATGTTAGAATTAGAAGAAAAGTTTAAATGTGACCTTAAAAAGAGGTTTTCCTGCCCACATGCCAGAGATTCATAGATTCATAGAATAGTTTGGGTTGGATGAGACCTTCAAGATCATCTGGTTCCAACTCCCCTGCCATGGACAGGGACACCATCCACTAGAGCAGGTTGCTCAAGGCCTCATCCAACATGACCTTCAACACTTTCAGGGAGGGGGCATCCACAACCTCCCTGGGAAGCCTGCTCCTGTGCCTTATCAGCCTCGCTGTCAAGAATTTCTTGCTAATATCAATGTCTTGTGTGAGTGCCTACTCCCCAGCTTCTCCAGAGACAAGTAACTCATATGTAGAGATGGCAGGGAGCCCCGGCAGGTATAGTCAGGTGTCATGCTCTTGATTACAGACCTTCTGCCCATTAATTACTTGCACTCAATGGACATAATTAACAAACCCCTACCAGCAAAGCCAGGCATATGCCATTAAAATGATTCAAATCACCTTACCATATCCTATATGAAGAAAGGCTGAGACAACTGGGTTTGTTCAGCCTTGAGGAGGCTTAGGGGAGACCTTAACATCATGCAACAATACATCAAGGGTGGCTACCAGAAGGGAGGAGACTCCCTTTTTATAAGGAGCCTCATGGAAAAGATGAGGGGTAATGGGTGCAGTTTACTGCTGAGGAGATTCTGATTGGACTCCAGAAGAAAGATTTTTTTTTCCCCATGAGAACAGTTAGAGATCAATCTAAGAGAGAGAGAGAATCATCTCCCAAGGGAAGCAGTGGATCCCTTTACATTGGACAGTTTGAAGACTCAGCTTGACAGGCTGCTGGGCCAGCTCATTTCAACTGCACTATCACCTAGAAAGGTTGGACCAGATGACCTCTGGGGTCCTTTCCAACCTGGCATTCTGTGATGCTGTGAAGTACAAGGCTGGTATGGAAGTGTCTACATCAGCTAGTGCAGATATGCTGCAGTGCACCGTGGATCATGATGGAAGGATTGTCAGGCATGCTTAAGGTAGGTAACACCAAATTATCTGACTCTTCCTCTAAAGACCGTTGTGGACACTGAAATGGAGTGATAAATAAAACAGATACAGACTTGTCATGCATGTGGCCACAGCAACCTAGAGCCAGTCATGTGTGGCTGAATCCCAGGATTCTGCTCCAAAATTCTGGATGCTGCTCTGACATAGGGATTAGCAAACAAAAGACACCAAGGAAGTAAAAAATTCAACAGTGCTTTTCCACATAGCTCTGTGTTGTGCTTCCATAGATTTGTAGAATGGGTTGGTTTGGAAGGGACCTTGAAGATCATCTGGTTCCAACTTGTTTCCTTTTATTATCCAGCTTTTTTTCCAATGAAATTACAAATTAATAGTGAAGTTCATAGAAACTATTATGATCCAAGAAAGCCTTTGATTCTCTTGTAGACCCAAAAGGTTACTAGCTCCTTGTTCTGCTTATTGCTTATGCTCACACGGATGAGAACAGACAGCTTATCACAGCATTGTTAAAGAGAAAAATGCTCAAACAACAAGTGACCTTTAGTTTTACCACCTCTATAGGGGGAAAAAAACAATATAGCAATATAGCTAATTTTTTAAACAATCATTAAAAGGCCTTTCCTGCATGTATGGCTTTGCATGTAGATTTCATGTCTTTCCTTAAACATTTGGTGTTATTTTATTTATGTGTTTTCTTAAAATTCCGCTATTGAGACAACTAAACAGTTTGAATGAAGACCTGTGAGAGGATATGCTGGTTGCTTTTATCCAAGTTGCTCTGCCTTTTTTTTCCTTTGCCCTACTAGCAAATGCTGCAGATTTGAGAAAACTGGAGGGAGGGAATAGACTGAAGCTAACAAAAATTACAACTAGCAGTAAACATTGGCATGCATAAGCAGAAACTGATTTTAAGGAGTTTTTCATTAAAAATTTAAGTTGAGTCAAGCCTGATTATGGTCCTGTAAAGGCATAAACAGTGCTGCTGTCAACTTTTTCTTAGCTTCAACTCTGTGCCTGCTCACTTGGTCTCGAATTATTTATATGTTAATATTTCCCAGACTGATGCCTCTTTTTCAGTTCTTCGCCATGTGCTTTATTTGTTTGCTTCCAGCACTTTAACATTTTTATTGGTACATTTAATAGTTACAGGTTTTCAAATGAAAGCTATCAAAATGTCTGCTATAAGCATTCCCATTCTACCAGGCAAGCACAGTGTGGAGGGCAGTCCATGCTTCCACAGACTTTTGAAGGCGACCATGATCAGCAGGAAAATCTGTGTTAGTTTCTTCTGCACTTTCTCTATATGAACACATTTTACTGCAGGATGTTTCTGGCACAGTGCTGGCTCCACAAGCAAATTTGAACTCGTCTTAGGCTTCCTTATATGAAGGTTGTCCAGGCTTTTCCAAAACAGGTCTTGTTGGCTGGGTTTGTACAACAAGACAGATTTTAAACGTCTTTGTTTAATAAAAGGTTACTTATTTGTCTTTATTGGACAATATGGACACCAAGTGAAAGAAACAGGAGCTAATTTCAAAGACGTTCAATACCCAGATCGCTGAACTAAGTTTTACAAAAGCCTGCAGAGCCTATGAACTGTCATGAAAGGCTGCCTAGGCTGGAGGTACAAGTGGCCAAGCATCTGTGATTGCACTGCAGAACCATAGCTTACTGGGTTTCACTTCTGTTGTTTGCTATCGCAAATTTGTTACACGAGTACTTCATTTTGTATGGCCTGCTTTCTACCAAAAGTACAGATTATAGGCCTAGTTTAAGCTTTTAAGCTTTTAATTGCCAATAAACAACTCTTGGATCATTTGACTTTTTGCCACATTAGCAGACTTGGTTTTATTTCCAAGCTTCACTTGAGCTTATCATTGATTCACAGCTGCTGTCAACAGGGTCCTTTATAGTGCTCCCAGAGAAACAGCTCAAGGGGTTTTACAAGAAATACTTCTGAAATGCTCCTCCAAGAAAGTGATCCAAAAGGTTTATAGGGGTACTGAGCAAGACCTGAGTGGGTTGAGGCGGAGATTCTATGATATTAAGAAAAAAAATCACAGAATCACAGAACATTAAAGGTTGGAAGTGACCTCCAGAGATCATCAAGTACAACACCCCTGCCAAAGCAACATCATCTAGGGTAGTCCGCACAGGAATGCATCCAGGCATGTTTTGAACGTCTCCAGAGAAGGAGACTCCACAACCTCTCTGAGCACCTTGTTCCAGTGCCCTGTCACCCTCACTGTAAAGAAGTTCCTCCTCATGTTGAGTTAAAACCTTCTATGTCCAAGTTTGTAGCCATTGCTTCTTGTCTTATTACTGTGCACCACTGAAAAGAGATTGGCTCCATCCACTTGACACCCACCCCTCAGATAGGTACAGACATCAATCAGATCTCCTCTGATTAGATCTCTTCTCAGTCTTCTCCAGACTCAGGTTTCTCAGTCTCTCTTCATAGGGGAGATGCTCAAGTCCCCAAATCATCCTCGTGGCTCTCCGCTGGACTCTCTCCAGCAGGTTCCTGTCTCTTTTGGACTGGGGAGTCCAAAAGTGCACACAATATTCCAGGTGAGGTCTCAGCAGGGCAGAGTAGAGGGGGAGAAGAACCTCCCTAGACCTGCTGGCCACACTTTTCTTGATGCAGCCCAGGATGCCATTGGGTCTCTTGGCCACAAGGGCACATTGCTGTCCCATGGAGAACTCACTGTTCACCAGAACTCCAAGGTCTTTCTCCATAGAACTGCTTTCCAGCAGGGCAGCCCCCAACCTGAACTGGTCCTGTTGTTATTCCTCCCCAGATGCAGGACCCTGCACTGTCTTCCCCTGAAAGGCTGTCGAGTCCCAGAACAGGCTGTCCAAGGCAATGACGAAGTCCCCATCTATGGAGGGACTGGAAGGCCATGTAGATGTGCTGATGAGGAACATGGTTTAGTGGTGACTTGGAAGTCCTGGATTAATGGTTGGACTTGATGATCTGAAAAGTCTTTTCCAAGCCAAATGATTCTCTGATTCTATGACTTCACAGCCACAGGCAGTAGGATGCTCATCTTTAGATTTATTGCAAGAGGTTACCAGAGAAGCCTGGTGACATCACTGAAATTCAGGCAGAGTTAAAAGTTGTGAGCAAATTTTATATTGCAGAAAAATAGCCATGGAAAAATACCAGTGTCCATTAGTAAGCAGGGAAAAGGTCAGTAAATGATTCATTTTCTCACCAGACCCAAAGGCGAGCCTCAGGTGATGATCTTACTCACAATAGCTGAAGGACAATATTTTCTAATCTGTGTAATCAAGAGTCTAATCCTTTCTCTTTGCTAGTATAAAATGTGAGGTTTTTCATTGTAAGCTTTTGTAAATGTATAAACCATACTAAAACAAAACCGACAGGCAGTAAGCATTCTGTTTTCTCAACATTACGACACGCAAACCCTCAAGGACTGGCAACTCAAATTAAAAAAAAAAATACAAAAAAAAAAAAAAAAACAAAAACAAAAACAAAAACAAAAAACCCCACTCTCAAAGGTTGGTCTGTCTTTCCAGAAAGGGACAAGAATAATTCTGAA
>WBNM01042854.1:0-23084 GCA_013399055.1 Ramphastos sulfuratus
AACTCCCAAACCATCACAGACAAGAAGCCAAATCAGAACTAGATATTTACAAGAGAGATGAAAAGCCTCGATGGGCATCTTACAGCTGTTAGATGGCTTTGGTCCTCACCAGATCCCACCAGGGCGATTGAAAAAGTTAAGATTTGTCATCTCATGAATCCCACTAATAAAATTTCAAAGTAGGATTAAACTCTTTATATCCTTGATCCTCTTTTTCTGCATTCTCATAAGGGCTTAACTTACCTTGCAAGGTTAATACCTATTGTTGAAAGAATTTGGCAAAACATTTGCAGCAAAGACAAAGGCTTGGAAGATGCAGAAAGTAGTAATGGCAACTGTTGTTGGAACTTACCTGTCTTAAATGTAGTCTGAACCTGTCAGTATATTTTCTCTGTTTTGTCTCTTTTAATGATCAGTTGCATAGTCTCTTTTCCTGTTTTAATCCTGACTTTAGGTTTTCTAACTTAAATGCCTATTAGCAAATAATTCAGGAGCAGCAATAGAAGTATTTTGATTTCGATGGACTAAATTCAAACAGGTTTAAGAAAAATATTCCAAGAAAAGAAAAAAAAAAAACCACCACAGTTTTTTTTCTGTTTTCCCCTCTTAGAGGTTCGTATCTGTTCATTTAGCAGCACAGCCCTGCTTTGACTGTGGGGTAGGGGGACTGAGATGGAAGAGGAGGCATCTTTCCAAAGAATCAGAATGTTAGGGGCTGGAAGGGGCCCTGAAGGATCATCCAGTCCAACACCCCTGCCTGTGATGGCTTGGGTTACCTGCCCGCTCCCTGCCCCCCTCAAGTGAATTCAGCCAGACTAGATTCGGTCAGCTGGAAGTTAAGGAAGCTATATTTACAGCTTAGCACAATTTACAAGTGCATATATATACATATACACACACACATGATATACACAAATATTTACAGTTATATACAAGTTAAAAGTAATACAGAAATACAAAATCTCTCCCAAAACAATCAGACTACCAGGAGGCTCCCAACCCAAACCTCCTCTCCCCTTCCCCCCTTTTCCCTCCCTTCAGACATAACCAGATCAATCCCTCTATATCTCATGTGATAAATCTGGAGAGATCTGAGGTGAGATGTCAAAAAATCTACAAGAAGGTTAAGGGAAAAAAAAGGGTTAGGTTGGATTAGAGTTAAGGCAGATGCAACTACACAGACTGCCAGAGAGTGGGATCACCTAGACCAGATCACATTGGAATGCACCTGGGTAGGTCTCAAATATGTCCAGAGAGGGAGACTCCACAGTCCCCCTGGGCAACCTGTTCCAGTGTTCTGTCAACCTCACAGTGAAAAAAATCCTCCTCACATTTATGCGAAACTTCCAATGCCTCAACTCTCACCCATTGCCCCTTGTCCTGTCATCGGGCATCACTGAGCAGAGCCTGGTTCCATCTTTTTGGCACTCACCCTTTACATCTTCATAAACATTAATGAGGTCATCCCTCAGTATTCTCTTCTCCAAGCTAAAGACCCCCACTTCCCTCGTAAGGAAGCAGTTCCACTCCCTTAATCATCTTTGTGGCTCTGTGCTGGACTCTTATCAAGCAGTTCCCTGTCCTTATTGAACTGAGTGGCCCAGAACTGGCCAAGGTATTCTAGATGTGGCCTCACCAGGGCAGAGTTGAGGGAAAGGAGATCCTCTCTCAGCCTACTAATCACAGCCCTTCTAATCCACACCAGAATGGCATTGGCCTTCTTGGCCACCAGAGCACATTGCTGGTCAATCTTTCATTCACCAGGACCCCCAGGTCCCTCTCCCCTTCACTGTTCTCCAACAGGTCAGTCTGCAACCTGTACTGGTACCTGGGATTGTTCTTCCCCAGGTGCAAGACTCTGAGCCTGCTCTTGTTGAACTTCATTAAATTTCTCCCTGCCCAACCCTCTAGCCTCAGTATTTTTCAATTGTGTATACAACTTCGAAGTTCAAAATGGGCTTACCAGCATGCCTATTAATACAGAAGGCTTAGAAATTGAGCCCTCTGCTTAAATGAGGACACTAAAATTCTAGACTTGAATGCGAAGCAGAAGGATTCAGTTTGGCTGTATAAAAATATAAAACTGTTTTCTTGATTAGAAAGACCAGTTCTTGGATATATGCAGCCTAAAGAGAAGAGGTTTGCAGTTTAGGAATGAAAATACTTCTGCAGAAACAGAGGCATATTTTTGAAATTCAGCTGCCCAAGAAATGTCTCACTCTCAGAGTCATTTGTATTGCTAAAAAGATCTGTTCCTGCTGGTGGTAGCTTCTAGCTTAGGAAAAAAATAAATATAAAATTTTGTTGCTGCTCTTTAGTAAGTTGGAGTAGAAACCAAGCAAATTATGATCACTTGGGGAGAAAGCAACTGTTATAGCCTGTGGTCAATAAACTCAATTTTCCAGGCTTCAGGAACTACCCATTTATATTTAACAAACTAAATAACCCTCTTGCCAAATGCCCATATAACAAATTTTATAAGGAAATGTACAAATGTATCATATTTTTTCTGTCACGTAGGCTTCTGTGCCTAGCCCAGCTAAATTGTACAGAAACAAAACACTATGTGTGTATTTGTAGTTGTGCCTCATGCTATGGAAACCTAAGAATGATTCAAATGTTGTTTGCTGAGAACCTGTTTTGCTCTTTTTAGTTCCATACCCACAAACTCCAAGGGTATCCCTGGAGATATTCAAGGAGAGGCTCAACAGCACTCTGGGCAACCTGGTCTGGTTGAAGATGTCCCTGCTGACTGCAGTGGGGTTGGACTGGATGACCTTTGGAGGTCCCTTTCAGCCCAGCCCATTCCATGATTCTAGGACTAGCATTGCTTTGTTGCTTAACTTGTATCAGTATCTGCCTGCCGCTTCACAAGGTGCATCTTGTCTGTGCAAATACACATGCATACAAAAGCAGACCAAATACAGGTTTGGGCTCATTGCATTGAATCCCATAAAACTCCCTTCAGCACTGCAGGATTAGATTTAACTTTTTTGTAATGTGTTGAAACAAATGTTCCTTGATTCTTGGACACCCAATTCTGCAGTGTCAATGATGAGAATCTTTGAACTCTTTACAATGTTGTTTTGTGGTTTTTTTTTTGTTTAATGTGAAACTGTGAAGGAATATACAGTGTTTATGAATCAAAAAAGAATTGACTGTGTCGTGCTTTAGTTAATAACAGTTAATGATGTACATGCTCATGTAAGAGATTAGTGCTGCCAAGGTAATTGGGATTATTATGTGCTAAATTTAATTAACCAAGGGTGATAGAGGAGGTATGTTGCACAGGAAGCAGGGTTCTATGTGTAGATATAGTAGAATGTAGATGTGTTCAATCACTGTCATTGCCAGTGTGCTAAAGGGTACTTTGTATTTTGTTGGGTTTCTTTGTTTTGTTTTGTAAATGCATATTGTAGGTTAAGGGAAATTTAGAGTCAATTGGTATAACCATAATAGAAGTTCTCCAAAGAGACTAGAAAGTCTTGGGGAAGGACACAGGGCATCATCATTGTTTGTTCTTTTCTACTTCCCTGTATCTCCCTATGTAAGGGAATTCACAATCAGTTTTTACTCTCTCCCTCCGCTCTTCTCTGAGCATGTGTGTTGGCTGTTTTCTCTTGACTGACAACCTGATTTTTGCTACACCACTGGTTTGTGAGGGAGCATTGAGGCTTGGTAGGTCCGAGTCTAGTGTTGGGGCGGGGAATGTGGGAGCAGTTTGGCCTGCACCTGAGCCTGCTAAGGCTAAGTATAGGGGGAAGGTTTTCGAAGGCTCTTGAAGGTTTTGGCCTGGTAGGAGAACTGGGCCAAGGCAGATGGATTTGTGTATATATTTCATTTACGCTTTTATATATTTTGTAGTTTTGGCTACTTTTGTAAAACAGTGTTTTCCATTTAATTTCCAGTTCTGTTTGAGTGTTTCATTTCTTTGGGGTAAAATCCTTTTCTGTCCTTTTGCTCTGAGCTAGCTCATGGTTCAAAGCCAGGACAATGCATGCAAACATATGCACAGGCCACTTAACGCTTAGATCTGCTAGGAATTGTAGTATAAGTAGAACCATATAAACTTATGCTAGTTGAGCTCTAACAAAGGAATATTTTCATGGAAGTGCTAGCCTTTATAAATTTTTTTAAGAAATCTGAAAAAGCCATTTAGAACGAATCTTTGTCTAGCTCTAGTGTTCTTAGAAAATCTCACTTTTATATGATCTGTAGAAAAAAAATCTGAGTCATTGACATTTTTTATTTCTAAATGCTTGATAAGTTGAATTTTGGAGGAAGGGAGCAGCATAAAAATTCATCAAAAGTTAGTATATCATGAGTTTACTGCTCTATGTGATGTGATGGGACAACAGTGGATGTAAAATTATAGAATGATAGGGATTGGAAGGGACCTCCAGAGACAAGTCCAAATCAGGATTGCCTAGGGCAGGTTGGATCTTGAAAGTCTCTAGAGAAGGAGACTCCACAGCCTCTCTGGGCAGCCTGTTCCAGTGCTCTGTCATTCTCAGAATAAAGAAGATGGTGAGATGGTTTTTCGTGATGGTGAGGTGGAACTTTCTGTGTTCCAGTTTGTCAGATATTTTCTGGGCAATTAAAACCAAAATGCATTTTCTTAGTCAACAGACCCTAACCTAAGTAATAAAATAAACTTTGTGGATTTTTGCAGATATAGTCTGGCTATTTTAACGTAAAGGTTCCTTTTATCATCTCCTTCAAGAATTATTTGGGAAATCATAGCTAGGTATTGGAATGCAAGTAGTTTTAGTCTGTCTTCTACACTGTTGCATTCGTACTTTTGACATTGATTTTCCAGATGCTGACAGATGGAATCCTTCCTTATTTGTAGTCTCCCACTTTATGTAGTATAAAGGTCTGCTTTTATAAGGGGATAGTGTTCATGTCTGGTGATTGAGACATTGATACCTATTTCTGTCTTTATGAAAGGGAGGAGGAAAGACTGAAGTAAATTGCAGAACACTCCTGGGATCTGCAATCTTTCACCTCTCCGTGTTGGGTTGAATATGCATTTGCAATTAACAGGAGAAAATGCTGATGGCTTGACATCTGAGATCTTAGGAAGTGTCACAGCTCATTTCCTAGATGATTTGTGAGCTGCTCAAGCAGCTGGTGGTGCTCTTCAGGCATATATCCTAATTTTATGATTTGTAGTATGTATAACAATGCAATTTAATGCAGTGTTACAATATCCAGCCAAAAGTATAGGAAAAATAGCCTTAAATTAGGAAACACTAATGACATGTAGATAGGATTATAGTTCAGGATTTAGTGTAAGTAGTCCACTTAATATTTTGTTTGCCCTTCTAAAAGAGTTTATATTCTGGGGAAAGTTAAGTTGTTGGGTTTTTTTTTTTTTTTTAATTAAAGGAATGGTCCTTCAGCCATGGGATTCAATATTGTTGTGCAGGAGGTCTACAAAATCTGAGAGCTGCTGTCTTAAACTACCCAATCAGAAACTGTATTCACTCACACGTGGCCCAATGCAGAGCGACATTATTTCAAAATCTGTAAGGAAAACTGATCCTTATGGAAGTTTGTTATTCTGTATTATAGAGCTGTAACAGGGATGGAGAGTCTCTTATGTCAATTTTTTTCTCTCTGCAGATATAAATACTATAATGAATGCATGAGGGAGCAGCACTTCTTTTTTCCTAGCTGAGCTAGAAGCTGCTTCTAGTCAGACATGTGCACAGTTGCATTGCAAGAAATGCTCTGTGCAACCATTAGTATGATTTTTAGTAGCAGTCGGTGATGCTTGGGGGCTCTATCATCAATCTACTTCTGTGAATTTCCCTCCACCTCTGTTCATTCTACCAATACTGGATACAATTCCTGTGTCATGAAATAGCTGCTGTGAACTGCTATCAAGAGGATATGTGGAGAGCTATGAAAAAGTAAAGTAAGAAAATACAAAGTTGGGTTTAACTTGGTTGCAGCCTATCACATCAATAAAACTCACCAAGTTTTTTGCAAGTCTGGGAGCCAAGGTGAGGCATAAGGGAAGTTGGACCCCTTTCTGCATTGCATCTTTTGGGGCAATTCTTTGCTAATCCTCTAGTCTTCCCCATTCTATCCTTGATCTCCAAAGCTGGTTTTAGAGGTAGTCAATTAACTATTTCTCTTTGCACTGGATGCTTCTGGAGAGATGAGCAGAAATATCTCCTCCATTTCCCTCTACAATATGAGCGTTTCAGTGAGAAAGTTTTCTACTGTTTTTCACTGTGTTCTGTGATTTGACATACTACTCTTCCTCCTTTGATGTCGAACCAGTCACCATTCTACTATCCCAAATAACCTTCTTTGACTTTTCTCCTCCAGCAGTCTAGCAAGTCCCTACTGCTGCTCACCTCCATTTGCCCTCATGCTTTGCAGGTGGTGGCTGTTGCAAGTTTTCTTGTTCTATACAACCGAGATTCAGCCTAGCATAACACTGATTTTCTTTGGGCTAAAATATGTCTTCACAGATGAGAGTTCATGCAGTTCAGTTGATACCAACCTTACATGTATTAAGTCACAGGTAGACTTAGGAACTCATTAAGAGGCACTAGACTGTCTCAGAGTGAATCAGTATTGTAGATTCATTATGTGAAGCTCAGTTCTCACTACTTGTAAAACTGAAAAATTTTCTTTTGAATATTAACATTCTCCACCTGACATTACTTTTATGCTCTATCAGGAATGTGTTTTGATGTAGGGGGAAAAAAAATCAGCTGAAAATTCTATTAAAAAATATAATTTTCTTCCATGACTGTATCAGCATGTTCGAGTCCACAGACTATCTTGCCTTACTGCTACTGTGAAGCAAGAAATTGTCTTTCAATCACAGGGTTTAAAGAGGGTCAGGACTCACTGGACACAATATTTTGCTATAACAAATTACTGTTTCTTTCTCACAGGTGATATAAAATGCTTAATTTTGTAGCTGATTGCCTTGAAATTAACAACTGAATGTCTTTCATTCATCCTTTCACTAATTGTGTCTTATCTCACACTTGTGGTTTCCAGTCTTGGATCATCTCCATACCTTTGCTTTGGCCCTGTAATTGCTGTCTGGCTGTGCTAAATCACTGTCCCTGTCGAGGAAGCGAAGTTAGTTAGTCGAGGAAGCGAAGTTAGTTAGTCGAGGAAGCGAAGTTAGTTAGTCGAGGAAGCGAAGTTAGTTAGTCGAGGAAGCGAAGTTAGTTAGTCGAGGAAGCGAAGTTAGTTAGTGGAGGAAGCGAAGTTAGTTAGTCGAGGAAGCGAAGTTAGTTGGGCATGGAAAACATTCTGTGAGAACTGCTGGTGTAAGTGTTACATATTAGAGATTATTTTTAAACCTGGTAGGGAACGACCATTAACAGATATTTTTTTTTTAGATTTTTTTTTTTTAAGATTTGTAAGACCTCCACTGCTCTTTTGTTTCCCTTCATTGTCTTTTAATTAAGAAAGAAAAATTTAGCATAAAATCTTTCTATTCCCTCTTGAACAGTTCATCCCTAGACAGTCAGACCTGGCAAGCAAAACTAAGATTGAAAGGACGCTGTTCTAGCTTACAGAGTTTTTGTTCTTGCCTCTGTGCAGTGTGCTGGTTTACAGGTAGTCTAAAACAAGTGTTTTGTGCAAATCTGGCTGGGATGGAATCAGGGCACCTATGTGGATAAAGAATAGTCTGTTTATTTTGCCCAGACCTCGAATTTGATTGTCAATTCAGCCTTCCTAACAATTGTATTGGCACAAGATGAGGTGCAGTGCTGCAGAATCTGTAACTGCAGATAAGACAATTTCTTGCATTCGGAAACCTGCCAAAATGCTTGTTTTGTGAAACTTCCCCCTTTACTTATATTATCATCAGGCAACTCCTGGAATGGGATTGTAGACCTTAAAAAACAAACAAACAAAAAAACCCACAAACAAAAATAAACACGACAACTTTGTGTTGGTTCCACATGCAGTCTGATTAAGTCCAGAGCATGCCATTGGAATTACTCAAAACACTTTCAAAGCCAGCTTTGTTTTCTGACAGGATGGTGGTTTGGTTGTTGGATGATTTTTAGGTTTGTTTGGTGAGGGTTTTTTGTTGTTTGGATTTTTTGTTTGTTTGTTTTTTAATGTCCTTAGAAGGTGTTGTAGAGAGAAACTAAAGTAAAGAGCTAGAAAACCTGAGAAATTTTCAGTCTTTACTCAGGATTTCTCATTCCTTAATTCTAGAAACTAAACACCTAACCCTTCTGACATGAGCTAATCACTACTATTGATAACTGTTGCCAACCATTGAATTCTGATCAAGACATTCTTATTCTGCCATTATAATGGCTTGAATAAAATGAAATACTAATGGAAAACTTTTGTTTGCAGTTATGGTGGTTTATGGTGATTTTTTTTTTTCCTTTCAACCTAATTCTTGGTAGTAGTTGAAAAAGAATATAGTGATATCAGTAAGAATCTCTTATTGGTTTAAAAAATATTGTATGTTACTTAATCCTTTATTTTGACTGATGAAACGAAAGAGCCTTAAATCTCTGTGCAATTCCTTTAGAGATATCCATCATTTTAAATGCGATGCACCTTTTTTTTTTTTTCACTAAAATTTTGAGCAAAGTATGCAATAGTTACTTCAGAGGTGTTCAAGGACTGTTACACTTGCTGGATCAGAATGTATTTAGTGCTTCTTTATGTATGCAGGAAGCCTTCAACCAGTAATCTTTTTTTAAATGCATGAAGGCAGAACCTTTGTTTACTTCCGTGACCTACTCAGCATAAGTGCTCTAAAGAAGTAGAAAAATGGGAAGGTACAGCTGCCAGTTATCATAGGCACTTGACTTTGCACCTAGCTGTAAATGTCTTAAATTGCTGTCTTAGGCTGTTTTACCTTTAAAAAGAAATCGAAAATAATTTCCTTCTTAAATTTGCAGTCGCAAGTGCTGGAACAGTGGTGTGCAGATGAAGCAAGAAGTAATAATATGAGCAATGGCACACTGTATTTATTATTGCCATGGTTTGAAATTGATCCCCTTCAGTAGTTCTGCACCATGTATGCTACCTACCGTTACAAAAAGATAGGTTTGAATTTTCTCAATTTGAGAATAGTAGTGTGTATATGCACAGATCCTTTTTAACCTCTTATATATTTTAAATGTGATTATTGCAAGATGGATTTAATTACTAGTTATGTAATCACTGAATTTATTTTACTAGCTCACAGGGACTATTAAACAAATTGAATTGCTGTCGTAAAGCTAGTTACAGGGAAAAAGTTGCAGTGACTTCAAAGGAAGTGAGAATGTACCCTTTATAAACACACATATATGTAAGTCACTGCTATTTCACTATGGAGCTCCAAGCAGATACCCAAGAAGGCACCAGAGCTGAAGAGGGAAAGATAATTTGTGCTTATTTATCTATAATACCTAAATCTTGAAAGAAAGAAAATCTGAAAATAAAGGAGTGGAGTCGTGATTACAATTACTAGTAGTGTCTGATGATTCCCATGTCTTTCCCTGTTCTTGTGGGCAAACTAGATGATGTTTGGATTTCCCTGTTACAGCTCTGTTATCTTTAACTGAAGTTTTCATTTTGTTATGAAATTCTGCCTGGCAGCTCCTCCAATTCCCAGTAAAAAGCATTAAATAGCTAAAGGTAGTAAAATAATTCTCTCCTGCTGCTTCAATTCCGGTGCTGCACGAGCACTGTTATGTAAATTCTGTTCTCCCAGTCTTGAAGCAGAATTTAGTGTTCCAGGGCTAGGGAGAAACTTAAGTGGTGTTTAATCTCTTCTGAACCTTGTGTCTAAGGTACAACAACTGAGTGACCTAGACTTGGAAGTGCAGTGATGCATGGCATGCTTTAATACTAGGCTGGATCTCTGTAAACTTTTGGGCCCCAGCATTCCTTTAAGATTCATTGGTAAACAAGAGATGCTAAAGCAATCTGTTTTCGGGCATGGGGAAAGGCTCTGTGACACCAACCATATCAGCGCTGTACTTTGTTTCTAGCTATGTAAGCATTGTTTGTCTGTCCTGTTTGTAACTCATGAATTCTATTATCTGGAACTCTTGGGCTGCTTTTTTGTTGCAATATCAAATAGTGCATTGTACTCGTTCATTTTACTCGGTGTGGTTCTTATTCAGAAAAAAAATTTCAAGTGGTTAATTTGGAGTACAGATATAAGTAGATGTTGTGGTAAGCCTAAATAGGCTAAAACAGGCTTATACGTGTCCTGGCTTGCCCAGACATGTTCCCCTGCTCCCCCTCCTTCTGTTTTGGGAAGAAGCAACAGCAGGGAAGAGGACAAAAAACCTGGATCCACTGAGTCTGAGGACTCTGGCCTGCCCAGACAGTAGATGATACAGATGACTGCTTCTTAGCTTCCTGTTTTCTCAACTTTGGTGAACCTCTTCAGAAAGGGAAGGGAGCCTCTCAGATTAAACCAAAAAGTGTACTTAGGGCTATCAAAATCAGTGCTTTTTTCTTGATTCAAAACAATGTCATAGGTCTTTGGCAAAAGCATCTTTGAAGCTGCTGAGTTTAGCTGTTATTTAGATAATGTCCATGATATAAATAATCATAAATGCAGAATAATTTTAAAGTAGTGATATGTATTTCACTTGCCAGTAGGGCTATTAAACTTATCTCATCTTATAAAGCGTATTAAGATGAGAAGTGTTGGTGGCAGAGTAATTCCCAAAGCTGCATATACAGACCATGACCAAGAAAGTCATCCTTGCCATACTCTCTAGGGTGCAATTTACTGTCTTTGTGCTGCAATGAGTTCTGAAATTTCTCTTGTATTGACCTTCCTCTGGACCTGCTATATCAGGTCCACGTCCTTCCTATATTGAGGGCTCCAAACCTGGACACCGTACTCCAGGTGAGGTCTCACCAGAGCAGAGCAAAGTGGAAGAATCACCTCTCTGGATCTGCTGGCAACACATTTTTTGATGTAGCCCAGAATCTGATTGGCCTTCTGAGGTGCCAGTTCACACTGTCTTATCTTGATACTACCTAAATCCAGTAATAAACTGATAATATGGCAGGGAATAAGCCTGCTGTTCTGTATTTCGGTCATGGTTTATCTATCACTATAAGGTGAGAAATTCACTGATGGATTTTTTTTTTTTAATTTTTTTTTTTTTGGTCATTGGTTGTAGCAAAAGCAAGACTTTTTTTTTTTAATCGGTATAATTTAATCTGCAGGGAGGAAAAAAGGTAAAAAGGAATAGTAGATATAGTGGATGTAAAGGAATGAAAATTTCAATGAGGGCTAAAACTAAATTTTAGAAACTCTAAATCGAGTAGCTGAAATCTGTTTGGCAGGAAATATGTTTCTAATATTGTGATTTGTGGTATTTTTGTTTTATGTAAATGATCATCTGTAGTGCACAGTTCTTTCTAAATATTTGCTAAAAAGACATGTAATATTTAAAAAAAAAATTAGATATTGATATGTTATGATTTGCAACCATTGGAAATCAGAGAAGAAAGGCTCAAGCCCTAAGATATTTGTTAGCTGCTCAATCACTGTTATGTCCTGTGAGTGACACCTTTCTTTGGGAACAAGAGGTAAAGGAACTTTGTGGAAAAGTACAAAGGAATAAAGAGAGAAACTGCAGCAGCAGAATGCCTGCTGAATTTCCATAGATTTGCAGATTTTAAGTATGTGCTAATTAAGTGCTTTGGTGAATCAGGGCCTAAGGTTATGTTCGTTTGGGAAGAAATCAATAGACTTGGAAGGGTATAGATCCCTTTGTTACTTTGTGGTATCAGCTTCAGGTATGGTAGCTAACAGATGAATATTTTTAGGTGAATTAAGATCTTCAGTCCTATTCTCAAAAGCAATATAAACAACTTTGACGAAAGTGACTGTTTTTTAAGCAATTTAAATTTTGCTACTAAGTGAGAAAATCAAATATATCAAACTTATTTACCTTTGAAAAGACTGACTTTTGCCCACCTGAATCTTGGATCAATAAAGAAGGAAACCACCTTTTTCATTCAGCAACTTCTATTTCAAAGTAGATTAAAAAATTTACAGAAAAATTTTTAAAAAGCAGTAAGAAAATTTTAATTCTTATGTGACATATTTTCCCTCCACATTTATCTCAAATACTGTCTGTAGATGTCTGAATTTTCATAGATGGTTGTAATTGTTGTGCTACTTTTGGGTTGAGAATGTCTGAGTTGTTGATAGAACTGTCAAAAAATAAAAATCTTCAACTGATTTGAACAGGATTTCTTTCTGCTGATGTGGTAATCTACATGAGCACTTCATGAATCATGAGAATCAGCCTGAATTACGTTCTAAAATACTTCAGAGAAATGAGGAGAGGAGCTTATGTTTTTTTGGCTCAAATAAAGCCTCATTTTGTGAGAAGAGGTGAGTCACACTGGTCTTCACTGCAAAAACATTTCTCTGTAGATGGTTATGTGCAGGCAGTGTTAGACAGGAACAATCAAATAGAGACTTAAAAGACATTTTTCATGTTTGTGGTGAAGCAAGATGCTTAAAACACAAGCAATATACTTTTGATCTTCCTCTAAAATATGTCTCCATGTCACTATGTTGGATAATAACAGGGGTTGCAGGTAGATGTTTTAGGTTACAGAATGGCTGCTCTTAAACTATTACAATTAATGATCTTCACCACTATCCTGACTCAGGATCAACTCTGAGTAATAGAGAAGCTATTAATATGAAGGAAAATCATTTCATGATTAATTTCTAAGAGGAGGAATGTTACTGAATGTCATCAAGCTCTACATGAATTGTGTGAAATACCTGTACTACATAATCTTGACAAGAAGATAAAAATAAACAAGCTGCATGTGTGGAACTCATTCTAAATAATTGTTTCTCTAATTTAATCTTACTTTCTGACTCTTCCTGGGTAACAAGAACTAATAGGAAATCATATCTTGACTTGAACAACAAAGTAAAGAAGTTTCTAAATGCTCTGTTTTCAATTTGACTAAATTCAGAAAGCTTTTTTATTACACTTTTTTCTTTAATTTAGTATTTATCAAACAGTAAAGGATGAGAACATAGAATACATAAAAAATAAAGGTAAATAATCTCTGTTACTTGCTTACACCAAAAAAATCGAGTTAGAAGGTTTTGAAAGGAATCTTAATTAATGAGAAATAACTGTTTTGGTTTTTTTTAATGTATTTTGATTGAGATTCATTAAATACTTCTTGTGCCTTTCATTTTTTTCTGGCATTAGCTGATATAAACATTAATCAATAAGTGGACATCATTTTTGTGTCTTTTCATACTAGATTTCCTGGAGATTTGTTTTCCTGGTGTGTTACAAACTCATACTAGTACCAAGAGAGACATGATTAATATTGGTCTACTTTCTTCATTCATGGCAGCTGTTCAGCAATGACAAATGCTTCCATATTGAGAAAGGAAAAGATACTGTGGCTGTTTGAACGGTAGTAGCTGACACTTAACACACAATTAGCTCTCTCTCAACTTGTTTCTCTTCAAATTCTCTTCTACTTCAACACAAAGCATACAGAGTCTAAAGTTGATGGAAAGGTGAATGTTGCTTGCTAACAACTGTAGATAGGAGATTCAAGCCCTCTGATACATTCTTTTTATTAAACAGCGAATGTGCTAACATGTTCTGCATACAAACATTTATACGTAATGAAGGAGATTGGATTTTAATATTCTTGGGGTGCAATTAGATAATGTTTATTCAGTGGTAAAAGTAACTTCAGAAGTATTGTAGATTCATCCCTAGAAGTAATCATTTTCTGTGTAAGCATCTTGTATGTTCCAATATGACAAGATAACAAAAAGGCTGGTGTGCTGGAAACTATGGCCTGTACAGAATCTTTTATCTCTGTTTGGACTGTGGTGAAATGTTACAATGATGAATTGCTTTCAATTCCCACACTTTCCCTTCCTGGCACTAACAAATTTTCATTCAGTGACAAACTTTCAAGTCAGACAGATTGTACTTTTCAAACCGAAGAGTCCCATTATGGAACTATTTGAAATCTGTGCTGACAGTAGTAAACCTGAATAGATCATTTATTTGCAGTTTTCTTCATCTTTTCCTTTGTACTCTGAATTCTGTAATTAGGTCTTCTTCTAATTAAGTCAGCAATAGTTTCCTTCCTAGATCATGAGTAAATACACCTTAAAAAAAAAAAAAAAAAAATATGCTCATGATATTCTCTTGCACCAACCACACTTATTTTTGTTAGAGTAATAATGAATTCTAAGAATCTGCTGTGATACTTCAATTTAAAAGCTGTGAAGGACTATGATTATTGTGGAAGCCCAGCATCTTAAATACAGCTTTCACAATGTAAATGTACACTGACCATCTCTTAAATAACTATAAAAATTTATTTAGGGTAGGAGAAAAGAATAAGAAAGTTGTCTTGCCAAACTTTTGGGGCCAGAAAAGATTCAGAAAAAAGAACGTTTGTGGCATCAAAAAGTTTATTGTGAAGTGTTTAAAAAAAAAAAAAAAAAAAAAAGTTGGAATGGGAAGTAAATTTCGCAACTACACCAAATACTCTTTTTAAATCTTTTTGAGGAGCCTCACAGTGTTGCAAGAATATTCATAAATAAATGTGTGTTGCTGTAAGCACAAATAGACCTTAATGTTCTGACAGACCAGAATAGCTGGAACACAACACAGGCTGGAATACAATGTGGTAGCTGTTGTGCTTAATATGCCATCTTTAAAAGAAAACTTATAATGTGCATAGTTAAGTACTTGAGAATCATGTTCCTGGGAGAACTGTAGCATACAAGTATTGACAGTCAGTAGATCTTCATGGTTTCACTTATTCTGAGGCACACAGAACCAGTTTCTGTTTTCTGTGTTAAAACAACTGCCTACTTAGTTTTCCTGAGAATTCCTTTGGAGATTTCCATTTGAATAATTTACATTGCTCCCTCCTCCCTGGTTTTCTGTTGCAATTTAGAAATCCTGTGTGTCTATCTAGTGAGACTACAATAGGTTTAGATACCAGTGTATTGTCCAGAAAGCAGATTCAAGTTGAACAAAACTTTTTATTTAGTGTTACAAAATGGGAAATGATATAATATTTTTTTATATCATTGAGGTTTGTTATGCAATTGCCAGCATCATGAATTCAAAGTAGGTTTAGCCATTACAGAACATTTATTATCTCTTCAAAAAAAGAAGGATAAGTGGATCATAGATGACTGAATTAGGTGGGGCGGGGGGGGGGGGAATTTGGCCACCATTTGATTTGCAGGACTTCATGGCTGTAGGAGATTTTTAATTGCCTAGAAATCTGCTGGTGAGGAGATGAAACGGAGAAGTTTCCTACGTGTGCTCAGAGAATATTTTCAAGCAAATAAAAAAGCAGCTAGGGATAGGCTTTTGAAGATTTAATTATGAGTGGTAAAAAGAAAAGTGGTGAAAATGTCAAGGTTAAAGGAACATGAAGTGAGAGCAGCTGTCACCAATGTAAGTCATGATCCCTAGGATAGGGAGGACGAATAATAGCAAAATAAAAACAATAGATTTCAGTATGATAGGCTCCGTTAAACTCAGAATAGGTCAGTAAAATCTTATGAGCAGCCCATGAGGAGAGGTACTAAAGAAAATTGCAGTCTCTCCAGTTAATTATATTAAAGGCACAAATGCAGACTGTCCTATTACAGATGGGAAAAGAACTATATGAAGTCACTTAGTAAGCTGAAGATTTATGTTGCAGGGCTGTATAATTTGAAAATCTATCTGCAGCCAAAGAAGAGGTTGGTCTTGTTACCATTCTGTGTCCCTTTCCTTGAACCAGTACTAGTGCTATGGAGCATGAAATCTCATTATGAGAAGTGCGTGGTTATCGAACATGGCATAGAACTTTACAGGGAGTGGAGAGAAGGCTAACTGTTGAAATGGATAGAGAAGCCTAGCCTAGGAACTAAATGAAGCCAATATGGTACAAAACTAGCCAGAGAACTTTATAAAGGAGATCTAGTATTTTCATGAGGGTGTCATGGAGATCCACTGGTGCTTCAACTCATGACGTTCATTTTTTTAAATGCTTTTGAGTGATGACATAGGCAATCTTAAGAGAAAACCAAACTGAAAGAAACTATCAGAGTGCTAAATGATGGAAGCTATACTGAGAATTCAAAATTGTCTTGTTAAATGGTAAGCATGACTGTGGAGAGAAGTGAGGTTGGAAATCACTCAGTAGGGAAAAAGTTCTACTTCAGCCAGAAAGAACTATGTAAGAAGGAGCTGTGAAGTAGATATTTGTTTTGAAAATAATGGTTGTAATTGACTCAGTGGTAAGGCCTCTGAACTAGACAAATAACTTGTCTAAACTACATGTAAAATCAACTACCTTGACAGTCTTCAAGTGCCTAGCTGCTACAGCCAAGAATAAGGAGAAAACCTGATCATCATGGTAGATAGCCTTCTGTTCTTTAGGTTTCAGCAAAGAAGAATGAAATGGCATTTAAGAAAAAAAAAAAAAAAAAAAAGGGAAAAAAAAATGGGCATTATGGAAAAATTACCAGAGGATCAAACAGTTAACTCCCCTATTGTCTTAAATACAGTGAAGAAGCTTAAAAGGTGGGAGTATGTGAATGCATATGTATGTATTTTAAACAAAGTGTGCTATTACCATGGGATTGTGTCCAATTTAGTCTTGTTTCAATCAAAGTAAGCACAGCTGCGTGTGTTTCAACTCTGATAGGAAATGTTGTGAATGCTAACAGAGGAAATGCAGAAAGTGAATTCTCATCCATCACTTTAACACACTCTGCTATGGACTGAACTGTGATAAGGGATTCTTGTCACACTGCAATTTCCAGCTTTCTGAAATACTCCTTTGTACTCTGTCTTTTAGGGGGGAGTGATAGAAGGTGGGGGGAGCACAACATGAACATTTGTGGAAGCTTAAATGAAATTGCTGTGAAGTTATCTCCAGTGTAACTACTTGGACTTTATTTGATGTTTCTCCAATGACAAGACAAGCTTAGCTTAAAACATGACTTAAAAATTTTCTTCTCTATTTGATCTTTTTCTCATTTGTGATTTGATTGGGGGAACCTTTTGCATTTTCAGTGACTTTGTATCATTTTGCATGTAGAAGAACTATTTTAGCCTGGTCATACTCTATCATGCAAGATGCTGCTTGCTATTTACAGATACTGATGATAATAAGCCAAAAGCTTTGCTGTCCCTTTTTTAGAGGGTGAACATTTTATGCTGCAGTGTGGCAAGTGAAATTAGAGAACATTATCTCAAAGACTTAGTATCTATGTATACCGTGAACATATCTTTCTGATTTAAAAAAAAAAAAAAATGAGGATGTGAGAAGATATCTGTGTTCAGTTAGTGAGGGGGTTGAATCTGTGCTTTGGAAACTGCTGATATTTGTCCTACAATTGTTTCACTTTCTACTACAATACAGAACTTAACATTCATTTTGTACTAGTAATGCTTTATTTAAAACTGTAGTCCTTCATTTAACGCAAGGCTAGGATTAGTAAGGTATTTTACTCAAGGTTTTACTTCGTTGGAACATTGTCTTCAGTAAGTAAGCTTCAGGTCATGCATAACAGGCTGCAAAGTATTTTGGAAAACAGAAAGAGCTGGATGCCTCAATTTCCCCACTGTTTCAGTGTTGCATGTGTTATTGCAGTCAATAACAGATACACCTACTGAATATTTTGTCATTCCCAGTAAGGAGATATGATCATTAGAAAATACAAATATCCCTTTAAGGTTAAAAGTAAGTTTTATTTTAAATATCCTTTAAGCATTGTCATATTTCTGTAATCATGGTTTTGGTTAAAACAAATATCTTTCTGATTATAATATTTAGAATTTACCCTTAGGAACAGCCCTTTATTGCTTTTCAGTTGGATTTCAGAAGTGAAATTATTGGTAAAAGATGTATCTTCTATACTAATATGGATCTCCTAGCACACTAGTTACCTCTTTTAAAAATATCTTGTCAATCATATCACATCTGAAGGCTGGAGAGGTGCATTCCAAAAGTGCTGAAAACACCATTATGTAGGGGTAAGAGATAGCCTGTGATATACATAGCGATAATATCTAATGAAAACTTTGAGTGAATTTTCCTTAAATCCCAAATGCTATAACTTTCTCTAAAGCATACAAAAAATTAGAAAACCTTTAATTAGATATTTTTATTAGACTCAGTATTTTATTAATGAATTCTGTAAAAGGTTTAGTCATTTTCAGGAGGGTTTGGGTAGGTAATTCTAGATGTGTTTGTAAATATTGTAGAAATTAACCATTTAAATTGTCCAGTTTAAAATCCCAGATTATTTGTGCCTGATGCATTCCAGCCAAAGATGTAACACACTATATATTACTGTATGGTTCAGCTCTTATTTTATATTAGGCAGTTGGGGTGATCTGTTATACTTTGCCTTCAGGCTGTATTTGTAAATTTTTAGATAATGGGCTAGGGACACTGAGAATGATGGCATCTTGAACTCCCTAGTGACATATATGTAAGGCCTGTTTTTCCTCTTGAGGTTTTTTGTTTGTTTGCTTGTTTTGGAAGGCTTGGACCTTGCAACATTTCATTGCTTCTATATGCGTATAATGCTGTCAAGGGTTAGGGCAGGGCTAGCCATGACAGATGCTCTCTATTAACCCCTCTCTATTCCCAAAGGGAAGAGAAAGGAAGTAAAGGAGAGACTGTGGGTTGGAAAACTAAAACAGGTGTAATGAAAATAACAATGAAGTGAAATATCTACAAATACCAATACCAAATCCAGCCCCTGTGGTGGCAATTAATCACTGTCACTACTGATACTGTGGCAGAGTGCTGCTGGCCAATGAGATCTGGGCAGGCTGGGCAAAGGTCGACCTCACGAAGTTCAAGGACAAGTACAGAGTGCTGCACCTGGGGAGAAATAATACCAGGCACCAGTACAGATTAGGGGTTGTCCTGCTAGAAAGCAGCTCCAAAGAGAAAGACCTCGAAATTCCAGTGGATAGTAAGTTATCTATAGGACAGCAATATACCCTTGTGGCCAAAAAAGTCAATGGTATCCTGGAGTACATAAGTAAAAATGTGTCCAGCAGGTCTAGGGAGGTTCTTCTCCCCTTGTACTCTGCCCTGGTGAGACCAGAGCTGGGTTCCACAATTCAAGAAAGACAGGGACCTGCTGGAGAGTCCAATGAAGCACTATGAGGATGATTAAGGGACCTGAACATCTCTCCTATGAAGAAAGATAGAGAGAACTGGGACTGTTTAGTCTTGTAAGGAGAAGGCTGAGAGGAGATCTTATTAATGTCTATAAGTATTTGAGGGGTGGGTGTCAAGAGGAAGGGGACAGGCTGTTTTCAGTGACACCCAGTAGTAGGAATGAATATAAGCTGGAACACAGGGTGTTCCACCTCAACGTGAGGAAAAGCTTCTTTACCATGAGAGTGATGGAACACTGGAACAGACTGCCCAAAGAGGATGTGGAGTCTCCTTCCCTGGAGACTTTCATAGCCAACCAGGACATTTCCCTGTGTGGTCTGCCTTAGATGATCCTGCTTTGGCAGGGCTGTTGGACCCTATGATCTCTGGAGGTTCCTTCCAACCCCTAACATTCTGTGATATGTCTGCACATACATGATCTTTCTGTTCTTGGTTAGAGTGCATAATATTCCAACTTAGTCTTGATCTTCCTTCTTCATCACTGATAATGTCCTTTTGTTAACTGCATGGAACATATTGCCACTAAGTATTGTTGACAATTATATTCCTAAAGCTCATTTCTACAGAAGAGCCATATGGTATGCATAATGATACATAACTCTGTGACACAGTCTTTGGTTGCCCATAAGTGAATAACAGTTGAAATGAAACAAACCTTATATCCACTCCTTACACTGAAAAATTCTGGGTATGTAAAGAAATGGAAGATGGGGGGGGAGGGGGAATGAAGTAATTATTTTTCTAATTTTCAGCAAAGGGAATGCAAAATTTGCTTCACAGGCATCATGTAATGATGGGGAAGTACTTAGTATTTAATAAAGCTGGATTGGAAGTAATCTACAGAAAAGAAGTGAAAATGTGCTTTAAAGCTCCACTGAAATGTCTGAATGTGAGGCTAGGTTGGCAAGACACTATCCAGACTAGGTAAGAGACAGACTCCTTGTGATGAGGAAAAAAGTGGAGCATGAACTCATCTCCCCTGTTTGTTTGAACAGCTGAGGCAGGTAGTATGTGTGATTGATTTAACTTTGAATTGATAAAAGTGTTGTCACTAGCAGATTTTCTCCTACATTTAGGAGCTGAGAGGGAATACTGCCTTTTTTGACAGCTGGAGAAGCTGCAGATGTGCAGCCTCTGTTCACAACAGCACAGCTTTGGTGCAAAGACAATCAAAATAAACTGTGGTTGACATGTCTTCATGTGGTGAATACTGTGAATATTTCACATGGAATACTGTGCCCGATTTTAGGCTCTCCAGTTCAAGAGAGACAGAGATCTGATAGAAAGAGTTCAGAGGAGAGCCACAAAGATGACTGGGAGACTTGAGCATCTCCCTTACAGAGACTGAGAGACCTGGGGCTGCTTATTCTGGAGAAGACTGAGAAAAGATCTCATCTCCTTCCCTGGAGACTTTCAAAACCTGCCTGAATGCGTTCCAGTGCGAACTACCCGAGGTGATCCTGCTTTGGCAGAGAAGTTGGGCTCAATCTCAGGAGGTCTCTTCCAACCTCTAATGTTTTGTGATTCTGTTATGCAGCCAGAAATAAGGACAACCCCCACCACAAGGCTGACTAACCTTTTGTCAATCTTCTGATTTACTGCAATGAGTAATATATGACTATTGGATGCATATTATTACTTGTGGTAAAATACAGTAGAGGGAGATAATACTATAAATTTCTCACTTCACTTGCTTTTCCTGCATTTCACTGTAATCTGACCATTCCCACATGATGTATTTCAGATGAACTGAGCAGGGAAGTCATTCATTATTGCAAAAAAGGAGGGAGTCGAGTTAAAAGCCTCATTTGTCAAGTAAAGGAAAATTGTCTTTATTTTGATCACTTGCTATTTGTGAAATATGGTCAATTTCAGGTTCTTCTTAAAAAAGAGGAGAAAAAAGTTTCGCCATTCCAATTAGAGCTGTTTGGGAAGCACTAATTATTTTCTTTTGCAGGAGAGATTAAAGTAATGAGCACTTCCACATTATCATCACTAACCTCAACTAGTCCTCCAGATAAAATTTAAAAAAATGCATCCTACATTGGCTTCATCCAATATTTATTATAGTTCTAATTGGCAGATTTGAATGAGGGCTGTTTAGTAGCTTTAAAGTTTTCTTTATTCAGATGTTACTGCCAATACTGTCATGGGCTTTGAGGAGGACTGGTACAGACATCTTTCCTCTGTTGTACGAGGACATGGTGTCCTCCTATTGCTGTTTGTATTTGCCACATAAAAAGCATTTGGAGTAACCAGGTTTACAAATGCAAGTTATGAAATATGTGCCCTAATATGGGATTTACCCATCTCATTGGCAGTGTTAATCTACATAGAAATCAAGAACAATCCTTCAAAATATTCCTGTCACCAGAAATTAAGGGGCAAAGATTTTGTTCTACTTCTCTCTAAGCAACCTAATTTAAACATTAACATTTCAATTCCTTTTAAGTATGAATGAAAATTCTTGGATACAGAACCTCACAACAGAAAAGCCCAGTACCAGTTTGAAATTGCACAGTCTGTAGCACATGTCTATCAACAGGACACAGTGATCAGAACAGAAATTACTTTCTTGTTTTGGCAAGAAATAGATCTATAATTCAGGGAAGTTTACAACTGCTAAGAAAAAATACGGCAAGCTTGACACCCTTTTGGGGAGAAAAATGGAACTTTTCCGGCTTCAAATTTTGTTAGGTCTTGGATGCTTTTGTAATAATTGGGATTTTTAGCATAGGTGTAGATGCATAAATTGCATCACGATATAAGTAAGCTACTATTAATGTGACTTTTTGAAATTCTGCTCTTCAAAGCATTCAGAGAAAGAAGAAGGAATGGTGAGTAGAGAAACTATGCCCACTGCACACCATGATAGCTTGCTTAAGTAAAACCAGTTAAATTAATCAATGCTGAACTTTAATTTAGGCAGCATAAGAAAATAAAGTCAAGATTTCAGCCATGGTTGGCCTGAAATTTGACAATGCTATCAAGGTCATTAAAGCAGTTGTTCCTCCACTGTAATATATTATAGCTTTTGTGTGGGTTTAACTTGTTCCATAAGATCAAGTTTTCTTTTTTTTTTTTTTTTTTTTTTTTCCCCCTTTTGATTTTTTTTTCCCTTTTTTTTTGGGGGANTGCTTTTTCCCTATTCTTATGCGAGTAACTGATGGCTTTAGTCCTCTTATACTTGTTTTCAGAAGTAGACTCATTTAGTATCTCTAATCCTAGTGTAAATTGCCTAGTGTAAATCTTCTGGAGAGAATCACAGAACATTAGAGGTTGGAAGGAACTTTCCGAGATCATCAACCCACTCCCCCTGCCAAAGCAGGATCCCCTAAGGTAGTCCACAAGGGAATGCATCCAGGTGGGTTTTGAAAGTCTCCAGAGAAGGAGACTCCACAACCTCTCTGGGCAGCCTGTTCCAGGGCTCTGTCACCTTCACTGTAAAGAAGTTTCTCCTCATGTTGAGGTGAAACCTTCTTTGCTCAAGTCTGTAGCTGTTGCTCCTTGTCTTATTGCTGCTGACCACCAAAAAGAGATTGACCACATCCCCTTGACACCCATCCCTTTATACACATATAATGAGATCCCCTCTCATTCTTTTCTTCTCCACACTAAACAGATCCAGGTCTGTGAGTCTCTCTTCATAGGGGAGGTGCTCAAGTCCCCTATATAATACCATTGAAGTATTTTGAAGGCACAGTTTCTCTTTAAATAAATTAAATACACGGGGAGAGAAAGAAGGTGTTGCGGAAGGGGTCATTAACTACTGCGAGGCGATATTTTAAAAATATTAATATATAGTTTATTAATATTAAATAATCGGAGCTCACACCGCCCCGACCACCATTTAATAATAATAATAACAATAACAGGTTCTT
>WBNM01042854.1:23095-84267 GCA_013399055.1 Ramphastos sulfuratus
CCAGGTCCTTTGTCCCTTTTCCCGTGGTTGCTCTCCCCAAAACAGGAGGAGGGAGAGCAGAAAAACATGTCTGGGTAAGCCAGGACATGTACAAGCCTAATTTGGCCTGTTTAGGCCTACCACGACATCAGGGCAGGACCTGAAACTAAGGAGTTAAATAGTTCTGATGTTAGATTTTCAAGTTTTGGGAAGCTGGCAAGAATCTTGAGCATCAGTACTACACTTAGACTGATACAGGCAGCAATCCTATCAGCATCATGTGAGTTAAAGTGCCAGCCTCATTTCTTGCAAATGAGTGGGCTTTTCTTTGTTGTTTCTTGTAGTTTCAAAGAGAATTGTAAAAACTGAGCACTGCTGCTGAACTTCAATTTATCTTCTTGCTACAAAATGCTTTTATTTAAAACTTACATGGGTCAGCATACCAAGGTGGATGGATCCGTGCTAGTGCATGCTCTATTTAATAAATAATCTGCTGCTTGAAGAGATTATCTTAGAATATTTTGGAAAGCTAAAAGATCTATTTTAAACTTTCATGATATTTCCCAGTGATGCATAAATTAAGTATTACTAATTGAGTGGGTGGCTGTATTTAGTGATGTGTGGAATGAATGAAAAGTAAGCAAGAGGTTAATGACTGCAGCAGTGTGTTTCAAGAAACTTTGCTCCTCCACTTTGCATCTTCATCACTTAGAACATCTGAACATCTTTTTTGCCTTAATTCCGTTTAGGGAGTATTTGGGGTGAAATGTAGCTTGGGTTTTTTTTTCCACCATTTTCCTCCAGCACATAGATTTCTTAACTAGTAATTTACTATTATTATTATTATTATTATTATTATTTACTAATTTTATCATTGTTGTTGTTTAATTTGGAAAACAATTTCACATCCCGAGTCATAGATGTGTTAACCGATACACAAAACTAAATATATTTAATATTCCTCCATTTCAGGAAGGGAAAAAAAATTAATACCCCTGCTGAGCTAACATATTCATGTGTTACATTATTATTAAAACAAAAAATGCCACACTTTACACTGAGATACATTTTCAGAAGACACAGAATCTGTTTATCAACAAAACTGCTTTGCCAGGCTTGTATCAATTCTGTAATTTTAAAAATATATTTTCTACAAAGTCTTTTAAACTCAATGAAACATGAAATTGATGCTACGGCTGTAGAACAACCAGTTCGAGTGTCAAACTCTTTTGAAGAGGAATAATGGCTGTGTAAAATATAAGGGAAAAGGGATTCTGGGATTTGCTGGGCTGTGAACTTGCAGTGAAGAGGACAGGGTTCTCATTTCACCCTCTCAATTATTACTCCTTTAGATAAGTAAAAACTCCTTTACTGGAAGGGTAATGGAGCACTGGTGTCTGGCTCCCCAGAGTGATTGAGGACTCTCCTTCCCTTGAGACTTTCAAGACCCATCTGGGTGCAATCCTGTGCAACCTACCCAAGGTGAACCTGAATTGGCAGGGGGGTTGGACTCAATCTCCAGAGGTCCTTTCCAATTCCTACCATTCTGTGGTTCTGCAATGGCTCAAGCTTTCTCAGTAGTTAGTCTTCATTGCCAAATATGACCTACTTCTTTTTTTAAAATGTACCATTTCATCAGTACTAGTGCAATTGAAGGAAAAAAGAGACAAAAATTGGAGAAATGAAACTCTATGCCTGTGTTGGTGGTGATAAGCTCAATTAGGAGGAAAAAAAATGTTTGTTGCTTTCTTTGAATGTTTATAGTTGTCTCAAGATTGCTCTGTTGAAATGACCATGTAAGTGTTATGTTTAAAGGAGAAGGCAGAAGGGACACAAACCTGTTATTGCAAGACAGAGATTTTGTCTGTGATTAAATCTCTTTGCATTCCTGTTGGAAGAAAATTCAAAAATCATTGGAAGAAAAAAGTATTCCTGTAATTCTTTTTTCTGTGCTGTATCCATGGCTAATGCAGTCAGTCAGGACAATAAGTGGTGTTTTTCTAATTGTAAAATAGATTCAGTTTAATACTTAAACTGCCTTATACATACTAATTGAGGTAGGCAGAAGCATTTCTTTAGTTTGTTCTTTTTTAGTTACTAAGTTGTAAACACAAAGACATGTAATCATTATCCAATGTAGGAGGCTTTGGAATTTTAAGCCATGCAGTACAGTTGACATCAGTATACCTCATGCAGTGCAGAATGCATTCAATGCAGCATTCGTGAAATCTGGATGCTCTGTTCAATGGTACTCAATGTCAGTTAAAATGAAATTTGTGTGGGACAAAGAAAAGAAAATCCGTAATATTATAGCAAGTATAATAATTTTAGCCTCACTTTGGGGAGTAAACAGAGGAGGAAAAAGGATTTTAAGGATTTCAAAATAAGTGATAGCTGGGATTTTTACGATTGTTGCCTTAACAGCCTTCTCTCAAGGGTACCTGGCTTTATGGGTCTTTGTAGACATTATTGCTTTGCACTTCCCCATGCCAAAACGAATTTGTTATAAAAGCCAATTTATTTCATTTAGCTGGGATCCTTCTAGAGTTCATCAGATAAATTAACACCAATGACAAATAGTCTTTAGTACTTAGTACAAGTACTTAGTACTTGTGAATAGCTGTGGCAGTTTGAGCTTCTTGAGTGCTTCTACCAGTCTGCACAGAAACTGGACTGAAACCTGTAAATAAATCTATCAGAGCAGTTCTTCAAATCTTAGTGCACTTACTTTAGGTTCAGATAAGTATTAATAGCACTTACCCAGACAAACAAGTCTGTTATGGAGCAGCTAACAGTGTATGATTTATGCCAGCGATTCTTCACTTGGATGTAAATACACAAAGTTTCACAAGAAGCTCATACACTCCAGTCTGTCCCACTTCTACATCACTCCTTGTACCAACTCTCAGGCTCATTGCACTTGCTCTTCTGTGATTTCCTTGTGGAGAGGGTTAGGTACAAATGACAGCCATCTTAAAAGGTGAGCATCACTTTGTCTCAGCAGCTTCACAAAACAATTCTAGAAGTCTATAGTGTAACTGAGTTGTAAGCAGAGCTGGTTTCAGTAGTTTTTCATTTAAACCATGCATTTTTCACTGCCAGGAAAAAACATCCTGTATATGCTATTTAAAATAGCAGCTAGACCGCTCTAGGATATGTGACAAATTCCACAGATCTTGCAATGAAGCTGTGGTGGTTTACTGTAGGTTGCAATAGTTGCAATAATATGTGACTACAAAGGAAGGTCTTCCCTGACAGTCGATTTAGGAAAATGATTCAGGAAAGTTTGACTCCAGAGATGCATGTTGCATGCAGTTCTGCTTTCTTTACTTATGCATGTGGATTTGAAAACAATGTTGGCAATGAAACTCTGAACTGCTTTTTCAAATTAGTAAGAAATATATTTATTGTACACAAGGCAAAACATATATAAATATATATCTGCTACTATTAATACACTGAGTACTGTATCTCTTCTTTCAATACATCTTTTTTCTTCTGTTGTTTACTTGGTATTGATTTTTTTTTTTTTTAATTTCAATCTTTGCTTCAAAGAAACAACTTCGGTAATTCTGTTCAGAGGCACTTCTGGTAGAATTCTTGGAATCAAACTTATCAAATTGCTTTTTTAATGATAGTTTTCCTCTGGGCATTAGCTCATGAGTTTGTGCAATATGTTTTGGAAACTACATTGCTTTCTCTGGGAAATGGTTTATTCATATAGCAATAACCCAAACAGATTTTATTGTCAGAGATTGCATAAAATTCAGTTGTGGCCTCTCTGCAACTTTTCTTCTGTAGAAAGAGTGAAAATGTGTCTTGCTGAAAGATCAGGACTCGGTAGCACTGGTAATTACATAGATTTTGTAAGTTTGAGCATAAAAAGTATGCTCTGCTACCTAAAAAATGACAGTTTTCCTATCATCTCATTGTCACAAAGGGTATTTCAGCAGATGAGGAAGATGATGTTGTTGAAGGAATTCTGCTGAATTTGTAGATGTTGAGTAAATTCATAGGTTCTCTGTACTGTTATTGACCAGAGTGTGTTTATATCAGATAGCAGCAGTTCCGCTGAGAGTATGAACAGGATAGGAGATCAAAAAACTTATTTCAGTTATTATTAGTGCTTGCTAGCTTGTGCTATTGCCATATATCATATTTTAAGATGATGTGATGTACTATACCAATTTTTGCGCCTCAGAACTTTTACAGATCCATTTGGAAAAGTCATTGGAAAAATCTGATTACCTTGATTCATTGCCATTTCAATAAGTACAGAGCTGATGTTATTACAGTATGGTTTTTGTGGCTTTTTTTTTTTTCTTCCATGCTCCTTCTACATCCACAGAATCTAACTTAGCCTGATACCTTATAACAAACTCCTATTTTCAAATATAGCTGTTTCAGTCTGAAAATGCCTCTGGTGAATGAAATATTGTCATCTTATATTAGCTGAATGTTTTATACTTGTAGTGATGTTCCAGCAATAAATATCTCAGACTATTCCATATGACTTTACCTTGATGTGTTCACTGGAATGCAAAATCAGTGGGTTATTGCTTTCCTTGATGTGTGTATAAAGATTCAGACTGGTTGTCTCTAATCTGCCCTTGTTTGATTTTTTTTTTTCACCAGCTTGTGGATTAGCAGGTTGCAAGGAGCAGCAGGGATGCACCTAATGCTGCAGCAGCCACAGCTCTAACAGTAGATGCGTGTGAATAGAGGAACCTACACCTCTATGCGGGGAGTGTCTGTAACTGCATGTAGGGATATGAGGATCAGTATTACAGCTTTTGGGGATTAGTTACTGAAGGGTACTTGCAAAATCAGTAGGTGTATGTCGGTATCTTGTAATTGCCTAGTGTTGTTTTGTGTGTTGTATTCCTGATATTCATAGAATGGCTTGAGTTGGAAGGGACCTTAACAGGTAATCTAGTTCCAACCACCTTGCCATAGGCAGGGACATCTCCCACTAGACCAGGCTGCTCAAAGCCTCATCCAGCCTGGTCTTAAACACTTCCAGGGGTGAGGCATCCACAACTTCTTTGGGAAATATGTTTCAGTGTCTCACTACCCTCATAGTAAAGAGCTTCTTCCTATTTTCCAGTTGAAAATCATTATCTCTTGTCCTATCACCACAGGCCCTTGTAAATAATCCCTCTCCAGCTTGTCTGTAGGCCCCCTTTCAGTACTGGAAAGCCACTAGAACGTCTCCCTAAAGCCCTCTTTTCCAAGCTGAACAGACCCAATTTACTGAGCATGTTCTCATGAGGTGCTCCAGCCCTCTGATCATCTTTGTGGCCCTCCTCTGGACCTTCTGCAACAGATCTGTGTCGTCCTTGTGTGGGAAGGTACAGAGCTGGATGCAATACTCCAGATGGGGTCTCATGAGCACAGTACTGATCAAGTATTGCTAATAAATTAAGCTACTTTGATAGCGAATTGATTTGTATCTTCTTAATTGAGTAGTTTCTCCTTCAGACAAGACACCTAAAAGTTTAGAGTGCGCTAACCAATATTAGGAGTATTCTAGCAACCGTTGACATGTAGTTAAACCAACTGGTTGATATTTCACAGAACCACAGAATGATAGGGATTGGAAGGGACCTCTGGAGTTATCCCCTGTGATTACTCTTTAGTTTGTTTTATTTACATCATAGCTACAAAAAAACCCCAAACCATCACTTATCCCCGTGGAATGCAAAGAGAATTACAAATTTTCATCCTAAGCCTTCAGTTAATCTGTCTTTGTCCAGAAATTGGTTAAATGCTATTGTATTTGTGTGTGTGTGTGTGTTTTTCTGTCATGGGGAATTTATGTTTAAATATCAGTGAATGAAAAACTCCCAAACTCAACACCCACACACCCTACCCCAGCTCACCCCTCCTTATTCAAAATATTTTCTAGTCAGTGAACTTTGGAGAAAAACAAAAGAAAAAACCACCCCAGTCCTACCTGTTATTTTCCAAACCCATTTGACTACCTTGGGCAGCTGCTTCTCATTCTCCCAGTAATTGCTTAGCATTGTAGCTATCTCTCTCAGGACTTTAGTAAAATTCAATGTATGCAGAAGGCCTGACTAAGTGGTCACAAGGGTCTACTCTGGCTTTAAAAATCTAAGAAATTACTGACTCCTGAAGGTTACTAAGCCCATTCAGTTTCCATTGAATGAACTGGAATTGAATGTATTAGGCCCTTTTCAAGGAAGCACTTTTGATACAGAAGCCTTCAAAGATTTAATATGCTATAAAAGGTGAGGATGAATCTGCTCTGATTAGCACCTGTAAATGAGCTTGAACTGACTACAGTGATCAGATACTGACATCTCTCTTCTGCATAGAAGTGCAGATAATTACCCAGGAAATAATTTCCTGGATGGCTTTAGGCTTTCAGAGTTTATTCTTTCTATATGTATCACTGACTTGGTGGAAATTCCTATCATGCTGAAACTCCAGAAAGTGGCGTTTGGCATTGTCTGTTAATCATGCATCTGAGTGAGACAGCAGGATAAATTCCAGCTGACTGCAGAGTTTTAAGTTGGGACTTAAATCTCATTAAATAGTCTGTACTTTTTTATTGTGGGTGGCCAGAAATTCATGATTTGTTCTTCATGTCTGTTCTTCATGGGTGGGGTATAGCAAAGAGAGAGCACAGACAATTCTAGTGTTTGTTTTAATCTGCTTAGTGTCAGGTTCAGGGTGTCTCAGAGCCCTTGTGATGTTTGCAGTTCATTCACTGAATAATAGCTATTGTTCTATGACTTCTTGAGCTATACGTTAACACCCAGTTGGTGAATTGGTGTTGGAATCTGAATTGTGTATTTTTGAGTCTGTAACTTAACACAAAGATATTTAATATGAACTAAGGAAAAAAAAAAAAAGGGAAGTTTTATAATCGTTCTCTCCATTCAAAGTCTCGAAAAGGTGATACAGAGAAGGTCACCTTTCTGGAAATGCTTTTCACTGAGTTTTCCCAGACAGCTGCATTCTCATAGGGCATGAGAGAGTATGTGGTCTCCAGAACAGATGAAGAGATGAATCATACCCACTATGTGAGCTCTTAAAAGTCTGAAATCCTTTCCTAAATGGAAGCTGTAATAAAATTACACCAACACATTTGCATGAAAATTTACATCCTCATAGCAACACTAGGTGTGGTGTTAAGCAGAGATTCTCCTGCATATAAGCAGCACAGCTCTTGGATTCTGATATAATTCCATTATGTCTTCACTAAAGACACTTAATAGGATCCTGCCTAGTTAAAAACGATTAAATTAAAAATTGCAATTTTTGCTTCTTCATATTTTATCTGCATTTATACTCTGATGTGCACATCCTGCTTGGAATGATGGCATCTTGAAGTGAATTGGTGTGCAGGGGGCAAGAAGTGTGAGGATTGATTTTTTGCAGAACTGCTGGCTGACTTGGTTGCTAGTTGAAGTTAAATGTCTGTCTGCACTGTTACTTTCCGATGTCAGGCAGCTGTGAGTTCTGAGGGTCTTCAATATTAGCCCATTCAACCTTGGGGAAAGGATAATAATTCTATTCTGGCTGCTATTGCTCTTTTAGAGCAGTTTCTTAAGTATTTGTCTATCAATATAAATGCCTGTAAGTGGAGACACTTTGAAAGTTAAAGTAAAAAAAAAAAAAAGTCAGAAAGAAACAAGTGTCACATTGTTGCTGATTGAACCTTTTCCCTTTGTGTATACTTATAAGAGTTGTCTACTCTTTTGTGTAGTACTTAATATAGAGGATACATTTCTCAAATGTTGTTGCTGTTTGAATGAATCTTAATTGACAACATATTATATAAGATTTTTAACATTATACGACATTCTTTTTAGTTGAAAGGAAGGAGTGGATGCTTTAATTGGTCATTAAAGATCCACTGGATCAGAGTCCTACTAGTTTTGGCTACCTGCTGTGTGGGTGGAATATACCTTGACAATCAGACAGGAGTTCACTATCCAGGGGACACATACATTAACAATACTTTGATTCAAAGCTTTGTTCTTGTAATGATTTCTAAGCAGTGCAGCATACAATTCAGAGTTTTCTGGTGATGTGAGATTTTTTTTTTTGCTTGTTTTATTGTGTGTGTGGTTTTTGTTAGTTGTTTGCTTTTTTCTTTTTTTTTTTTTTTTTAAAGAAAATGCAAAATTACTCAAAGCAGACAACTTTAGGAATGCCTATTGGCATCAAATAATATTCAATATGTGATTCCCAGAGACAAGGCAAGAAAAACTTCAGTCATAAACATCAGTATCATTGGATGTGTAAAATGTTTCCACTTCTTTTTTTTTTTTTTTTTTAATTATTGTAGGGTTAGTGCTTTGAGGACAAGGAGTTGAGGAAAATGAATGGTTTCTGGCATATCTTCATATAGCAAAAAAAGCTGTGGCTTCTAATGATTTCCAATATGCCTGTAAAAGTTAGTGAGAAACTTCTACCGTCCACTTATTTATCTTAAACAAGGATTAGTCTTGATTTTAATGGTGGATATAACCTGTTTGGACACAAGGTATTTTCAGAAACTCTCTCTAATCAGGTGATGAGCTTTACTGCTAAAAATATATTGTACCATAGAAAAGCTTTAGAACTAGTAAAATAATGTTTGAATTGAGCATTCTATAACTGCATGTCTCTATCAGTTTTTCCTGACACACATATTCTTTAAAACTTGTGTGAACTATTTTTCTTTTTCTTCCTCAAGGAATATTTTTTTTCCCCTTCTTCATGGAGTATTTTTTCCTGTTTGACAGCAATTTGTCTAACCATGTTATATTATAATTCAAAAGTATTTGGCTGTATAAATGGAAAGAATTTGATAATTGTTTCCTGATTATATGGAGACAGCTTTCAAAGGCTAGTTTTAATTGGTATTTGTTTTCCCTAATAATTGTGTAAAATTATTGCTTTTTATTGAGTAAACTGTTACTAGAATAGCTTTGAAAAGTGTACCAGAAAAAGAACAGCAGTCTTGTAAAAGTACATTCTATCTAAAATTTAAATGGTTCCAAATCTGAGTCATTTATTTTTGATTGTCTTTCACTGTGGCAGAACAAACAACTGAATTTGAATGTGACACAGCTGCAGAAACTCTCAAACCACAAAAAAGTCCCAGACAAAAAACCTTATACTGATAAATCAGTGACTTATGATGGTTATCTGGGTCACCCTCAAAGTGATGGGAAATGGGGCTTTATTTACATAAACCAGTTAGAAAATAAATAAATAAAACAAGTGTGGAAAAATAGGTGTTCCCCTGAGAAGCAAAGCATGAGCTGATGGGCAGCATCTTTTCTAGAAATGTGTATCAAATCAAGTGTTGAAAGCTCTAAAGTTAAGCTTGAGTCTACCCTAACAAGTGAGTTTCACTCATGGAGGTAGTGAAGAATGTGTCTCAGTGGAGATGAGTTTGCTCAAGAGAAGTAATACATGGAAGTACATGCTACTTTGCTGGGTTTAGGTTCATAAATTATAGCTCTGACCCTTAACAGATGCTGCCAGAAACAGGAATATTCACCTTTTTTGTTAGTACAGCACATCAGCTAAAACTTCTCTGGGAATGGAAGGAATCATAGCATTGTCAGAGCTGGAAGGCAGCTTAAGTATCATCTAGTTCCAAACCCACTACCATGGGCAGGAACACCTCACACTAGATGAGGATGCTCAGAGCCACATCCAGCCTGGCCTTAAAAAAAAAACCGGATGGGGCTTCTACCACCTCCCCGAGCAACCTGTTCCAGTGTCTCACCACCCTCATGGTGAAGAACTTCCTCCTAACATACCATCTCAATCTACCCAGTTCTAGTTTTGCTCCATTCCCCCAGTCATATCACCACCTGACACCCTGAACGTCACTCCCCAGCTTTTCTGTAGGCTCCCTTCAGATACTGAAAAGCCACAATAAAATCTCAGAGCCTTCTCCTCTCCAGACTGAACAGCCCCAACTCTCTCAGTCTGTCTTCATATGAGAGGTGCTCCAGCCCTCTGATCATCCTCGTGCCCCTTCTCTGGACATGCTCCAGCATCCCTAGATCTTTCTTGTGAGATTTCATGTGTGTGTGCTGCTACAGGTTATGTGCAGATACATTGTAATTACTGGACTGCTGTGTTCAGGTGGGAGACAAAGTATGCTTGGTTGATCACCTGAGAACAAGACAGTTCTACCAAGTTCAGTGGTAATGCTACATAGGTTTGTTTTTTTTTTTCCCTACCTGTTTTGAAAGCAGAGGTTTTTCGCAACTGTTCAGTTGTTTATACCTTGTTGGATTGTGTTGCAGGTCTCACTAAAGGTTCAAGGCAGTGCAGTGGTGTATGTACTTCGAACAACAGATAATTTTTGCTTTAAAACCTTATGTAGTGAAGAGATTTATCCAAGAATACTTTATGTAAGACAATGCATGTATCCCTGTGCTTCTTTCTGTGTGTCTCATTCATGCTAAATTATTTAGTTGTTTGGCTTTTTTTCTTCCCTTCAAGAATATTTTATTTTCCTGATACTTTGCCTCCTTTATTCAAGTTTGTTCATTCATTCCTATTTGTTCATCCATGTTGTGCCTGTTTTGTAGGTCTTCTGTGTATCCTGCTCTTTGGATACGCAACCGTCCACGTTTTTTTCATCCTTTATTGGTAGCTGCTTTGATGACCTAGTTTTCAAAGTGAAATTTTTTTTCTGGATTCTGTGACCTTCAGAAAGCATTTTTTTCTGGGTGTCAAGAAGTACTTCTCAAGTTAATTGACAAATACTAGTTGAAATTAAGAAAGAACATGCCAATAAAGGAAGAAATCAGAACAAAGCTCTACCTATGTTTTCACTCCATTTTCAATAGGATTTTCCTTGAAAATTGCAGAAGCAGCCTAAATCTGTGTAGTGAGAAAGCATTCTTTGGTCTTCCTCTCTGCAACTTTACCAGGTGAAATGAACTAAGAAAGCTGCAGATGAGAAATATCCTTACCCTGTACTGGAATACATGAGTTACAACCTCTGTGTGCACAGAGCTTTTAAAAGCAACAGGTAACTAACGAGTCACTCCTTTAGAGCCTTGTTTTACTCTTTTTTCAACTTCAGCCTATGCATATGATGACAGGAGACTTGTGTCCTTCTAAATTCCAATTTAAAATAACTTAATTCCTGGTCATAATAGAATGATAATATAGTTTAAAAACAAAACAAAACAAAAAAAAAAACAAACCCTTTTTGTGGAAAACAGGACAATAACGTGCACAATGCCATCTATTTGTGATCAGGAATACTGGTACTAAGAGCTTACAGATATTTTGTCATTAAAAAGAATAATTAGTGGTTTCTAGAAGGTTCTAAATTTCATTATAGTTGGAATGATTGATCTAATTATGTGTTCAGGGATAGATTTGATGAATATATTCATCTCGGTAGAATGAATTTTACTAGGAGAAACTTAAGGTGGAACCTAAGACTTGCAGAAATTTTTAGGTTTGTACTGCACTTTCAGTAAACTTTAAATGCCAGGAGGCAATATCCTACAATTGGAGAACAGTGAAGTCTGCCCTCAGGAGGGTGCTGATGTCCCCTGAAGACAATGAAGCAAAGTACCAGCATCTCCCTACCAGATCAGGCCTGATAATACAACGACCAAAGGAACAGATCATACTTTTCCTGACCCGTTTCACCCTTTGTAAGGAATAAGGAAAGCTGGCTTATTAGTGCAAGAAAAGGTACTATTTGTGCTGGGAAAGATGAGGAAGCAAAAAGGTTTAAGGCAATGGTCAAAGATTTGGTAAAGCATGTCCAACAGGGGATGGAGATTTCAGCCAAAAAGTCAATTTAAAGCAACTGTGAAGTTTAATTTTATAGTCTGTCTTGCATTGTTACGGGGAGAAATTAGTTTAGCTGTAGGTTCTTGGGAATGAAATGCAAGATCAGACCTTCTGCAGTTGACCTCAGTTGCGATCATTTTCAGCAGTACACAGTTTTTACTGTGATCTAACAAGTAACAATATTTGTACAAATGCTTGAACAGGTGTGGAGTTCTGGAGGAAATGTATTTTTGAAACAGACTATTACCCCCGTAAATGCCTGGGGAAGAGAGATGGCTTTGAGGTGGGAATAACCAAGGGTTCTGCTTATACATCTTGTGATTCTGTTGTCCAGAGTGATGTAAAGCTGGTCTGCTTTAAAGAGATGTTGAGCATTCATTTAACTGTTTTTGCAGTTTTAAACTGTGATTAGTCCTCAGTCTTAGAGCAGGGTAGCTGAGCAGATACTGGAAAGAAATGTTGACTGAAAGGAAAGTGTCACTTAGTAAAAGTAGGTGCACCAACAACAAATGAGGTCATGGCGAGTCAGAGATGTCAGTTTCAGTATGCACATCCGTGCTGACTGGTTACCATTGCAGACAGTTTCTCAGAGGGTATCCATGAGAAAGCTGAGGAAGCATGTGTCACTGGATATACTTTCTTGCTGGTGCATCACAAGAATAGTCTCCTTGTTTCTTCCCCGTGTCTTTTATATTATGTGCCATTTATAGGCCATAAATGTGCCTCATTATTCTTTTCTCCTTCCCCTTGGGACAGTCTATTTGAAAGGGCACAGCTTCCAGACATAAGGTTCGTAATTCCAAATTAGCACCAATCTTTATGCACACTGTTCTACTTCCATCAGTCAGAGAAACTCAAGTCATGATTATGCGAAGTGATATCTCATAGATTTTTACTGTAACAGCTTTGGAAGCTGTAGTTAATGCAAAGAATAGTTCATGGAAAGAATTCTACAATCTGTGTGTAGTAATTTCACTTTAACAAGAAAATGCAAAGCACAGCTGTAGCGATGCTGTTACTACAGCAGAACCTTGGTTCACATATTTCTGCTAAATGATTCTGTCTCCTTCAAAGCCCTAGTGCTTATATAAGCAATGGCAACAATCTTTCTATTTGTAGAGGGATACTAAGATTTCCTCAAGATGGACATGAGTCAAAATCCTCAATCCAAATCTGAAATTTTGTAAATTTCAGAATATTTGGTTAACTGATGGTATCCCTGGGCTGAATTGCGAACAATGTGACCAGCAGATTGAGGGAGGTTCTCCTCCCCCTCTGCTCTGCCCTAGTGAGACCTCACCTGGAATATTGTGTCCAGTTCTGGGCTCCCCAGTTCAAGAGAGAAGGGGAGCTACTTGAGAGAGTCCAACAGAGGGCTACAAGGATGATTAAGGGGCTGGAGCACTGACTGATGAGGAAAGGCTGAGAGCCCTGGGGCTGTTTAGTCTGGAGCAAAAGACTGAGAGGGGATCTAATAAATGTCTGAAAACACCTGAGGGCTGGGTGTTAGGGAGAGGGGGACATCCTCTTCTCACTTGTGTCCTGTGATAGGGTAAGGGGCAATGGATATAAACTACAACACAAGAAGTTCCACCTTAACATGAAGAAGAACTTCTGTAAGGGTCACACAGCACTGGAACAGGCTTCCCGGAGAGGTTGTGGACTCTCCATCTCTGGAGACTTTCAAGACCTGTCTGGCTGTGTTTCTGTTGACCTGCACTAGATTCTGTTCCTGCTCTGGCAGGGGGGTTGAATTTGATCTCTGGAGGTCCCTTCCATTTCCTAACATCCTGTGATCCTGTGAACTAAAATGGTAGAAGTTAAATGCACTTAAGTTGTGCATGAGCTCTAGGCTCCATAGCAGCTAAGCATATTGCAAAAGTTTAACAAGTACTAGATAGATCATTAAAAAAAAGCTTTAAACAAAGGAACCAAGCTGGTTTTAATGTAACACTACAGATTCCAAAAGATACCAAAGTCAGTTACCCAAGTAGTAAATCAGCATGGAATACATTTATTCTTGCACTACAAAAGGCACTCCAGTGTGGACTTAGATCAGAAGCTGATATTTATAGCATCATGGCAGCAGTGTATCTTGTAAATTTCTATTTTCCAACTGATATTCTTTAAATTGATCATTTTAGAAAGAGTTCATGTGGGTCAAATATTTAGATATAACTTATAAACATTAAAAGATGTTTATCAGGACCATTCTACTACTAGTCTAGTTGCCAAAAAGCACAGCTACACTGAATATTTCAGCCACTATGACCGGTTTAGTCTCTAAGTCGTAAGTTGTTTCACTCAAAATATTGGTGTTATGTCATTGTTTAGGGCAGATCTATGTTATACATGGTAGAGGCGGTTGTGCTGTCCCCAGCTCATGGCTTATTGAGGACTGTGTGATACTCTTGATGAATCATCCCTGTATAGGAGCATGACTGGAAGACCTTAACCTGTCTTGCAGGGTAATTTCAGGACTCTTCATGCTTTTAGTGTCCTCTGAAGTGGTTATACTCTGGCCCCAAGTTTTTCCAGCTTGAGTTTTGCAAACTGTCTGTGATGTACTAAGCTGAAAGTAGCTGAGAAAATTGTCACTGCTCAGTGCTTTATGATAAATAATTATTTGTTCACCATTTTACTGAAAATCAGAGCTATTTATAGCATTTTCACTCTCCCAGAAAATTAGACTGCAAACAGCTGAATCTTCTAAGCAGTTATGCAAACTTGTGAGAGAGACTGGATTTACTAATGCTGATCAAGTAATGAAGGAAGACAAATTATTTTCTTAGTTTCTCAGGTTTTAGAGACAACGTAGAAATACTAATTGACCCCACCTCCAGCAGCATTGTTCAGTTCTGTAGTGGTAAGTGCTTTCAGGCAGAAAACTCTGAGAATGGTAGGAAGGCAGAAATGTATTTGACCAAGGGGATGATGAGAGTGCAGCTGTGTCAAGTGGGAAGGATGAGAACTGAATCATACTGGTTGCAGATGGACTGCTTGGTTGTGACTCATGCTAGGGCTGGAGCAGAAATTTGAGTCTTGCTGCCGCTTTGTGAAGTTCCAGTTCTCTCTTTTGGCTGAGCTGTACATCTCTGCTTCACTGATGAGGGATCTTTTCTTTAGATGTGTGAAGCAAATGTGAACTCCTGTGTATTGTCCTGATACTAAAAGCACTTGACTGATATAATCACACCAGTCAGAGTGAAGGTAGGATCATGATTTACTTCAGATAATTCCATGAATCTTTGTTCATCTGCACACATAATTGGAAGTCAGTCCCCTTTGTATGTGACCTTTTAAAGAGTCTGACATTTAGTCAAGGTGACCACCAACTGGTAACTTTTGAAAAATCAATAATGCAAATAGTACCCTGTTAGGAGAAATACCACTGTGAGGTCATCTTTAAAATAAAGCATCACTGCCCAATCCTCTTTGCAAAAAGAGACAAATCAACTGGTTTAATTAATATGTGTGCTTTGTGACAATGAGGTGGCTGCTTATGCAGAAAGTCTGCTAATAAGAACTGTTATTTTGCTTTGTTAGTATACAGGAACAAATAGTCTAATATTAAGCTTGAATAATTGTCTGTTAGCAGCAGAACTGTCAGTCTAATACATAAAAGCAAGAACAGTGACTTTGAAATGAATGGTCTGAATCATGTATCAGCAGGCACACTGTTAATATGGTTATGCTACTTAGCAAGACAGTCTCCAGTCTTTGAAAAGAGGAGATATTGTCCAGAAGGTAAAACCTACAAAGAACAAAATTCCATCAAGCAAAAAGATGTAACAAGGACTATAAATTCCATTTTAAAAAATACAAAAATTTTCTGATTAAAAAACTTGTTTCTCATATTGAAGTGATATTTGAATTCCACTTTGTACTGATTTTGGTAATAATTTATTTATTAATACTACTGCAGTATTAGACATAAGTTTACCACTCTCTATATATCTGTAGGAAACTCCTTCCAGAAGAGGAGGAAGCTTTTACAGGAGTCTCTTGTGATAATGCAAGTGTGTTAAATTCTTTAGCAAAATCTGGCTATTCTAGCTATGGTGAAGAAATATGGAACTGAGAATGATAGAGTACATTGAGTATGCAAAAAAGCATACAAAATGTCATCTATTGTGTCATTAAGGCTATGTTAAGGTACTGTGAAAATGAAACGCCTCATTTAATGAAGATTGTATGCAGCAAAATATGGAGAGATTTGGTGCAGGAAGATGCCCTGTAGTATTCTCCACCTTTTCTGAGAGGTTAATAAAGTGGAACTTTAAGAAAACCAGGATACATCACAGGGCTTTCAGCAGATTTTGAGAGCTGAGAAAGGTTTGATAGAGTTTTGATAAACACTTATTTGTGTAGATGTCTGCCAAGAGTGAAAACATTGTTGTTCATAATGAATCTGTTTTAACAATTGTGTTATATTAGTGTTCAAAAGTTTCTAAAAGATCCAAAGTTGTTGACTGATACTGTTCAATTAAATCCTTTTTAAAGAGTGTTTATAGGCTAAAAGGTTAAGAAGAAGTTCTTGAGTGTGGGGAAAGACAGAAAGTAGTTAACATATGCATAGCATTGTCCTGATTACTGTGCCTGCTCAATATTAACTCCTGGAGTTGATTTAATTTGTTTTCAAGATTTCTAAAACAATGTAGATGTTCCTATGAACATTCAACTGTTTTGTCACAGAGGCCTTATTCAGGGAAGTTCTTAAGCATCACTTCTAAAAGTACTCAAGTAGCTTATGGAATCCAAAGCACATAATGGAACCATCCTGGTCAGCTGGCTCTGAAGGATGTGAGGAATGTATATATGACAACAGATTCTGTTAGGAGAATCAGCCTATAGTCCTATTTCTATGTAAAATACTTTAACATATTATTTTGAGTCAGAAGTAAGATTTCTGAAGGAAATACCATCCTCACCAGCTGTGCTTTGGGTAGCATCATGGAGGGATGAGTCAGAGCTGAACAGATCTTGGCAAGGTTTCCAAAGTTGCTTCTGGGTTTCTGTCTCTCCATGTCAGCATAATACTTAAATAGCTGAAAATACATTTTACAGAAGAGCCCTGTAGAGAAGACCTAACTCTTGTCTGCCATAAGGGTCGTCCAAAAGAATAGTCAATGAATTATAGAAACCATTCTACAACAGTCACTCAATACCAAATTTGATAGTCATTGTAGCCCTCACCCAGCAGCAGTAATTTCCTACAGTGATGGTAAGTTGCCCTTGTTTTATTTTCACTTGAATTACCTAATGAATGGATCAAGCAAAGCCACAGAATTGTGCAGTCATGACCCTGACAGTGTAATGAAACTTGTGGTTTGTGGTACCCTGGTAGTGTTCCCAGCATCTCCAAAACTGGCAAGGCTGTCGTGCCTCTCCCAGCAAACCAGCTGAGCATGTTGGCTGGCTCTGCAGTCTGCTGGCCAGAGACCTGGCCAGAGACGTGGTCAAGGGCTTCCTGGCATCTGCTGTCAGAGGAGAGCATGTCCCACTATTTCCTACAGGCTTATTCATATTCATGTGAACAGAGCCAGGCATCATATGTTCATGTCCACAAGCAGTGACCACAAAATAAAACACTGACATGGGCATAAGTTCTTGGGTTTTAAAAAATAAGAAATAAAAGCAATCTTTTGGGTAGAATGCAATAAGGTTTCACAGTGCTCATGATTGCAGCACCTTTTCTGAGAAGTCACAAAGACAAAAAACTTGGGTTTTTTTCAGCCTACTGCTGCTACTCAGGAAAAAAAAATCTTGTACTCACATCTTGTGACTGATCTTCAAGAAGGAAAGAACTCATATAAATATTCTGAGGCTTTTTGTAAAACTGCAGGAGATGAAATCACTGTTTGAGCTGGGAGTTTATATTCCTGTGTGAGTGTGTTTCCTTTTACATGGAGTCATTAAGATGCATACAGAGATAGTAAAAGGTATAGTAATCTGTTACCACAGCAGGCAGGCTCTCACTGCAAAGGTGGTGTTTCAGAACCTGCTGCACAGTCTTGGCTAATGAATGCTGTGAGAGGACATCAGTTGAGCAGATTTTGCAGTGGCAAGACTGAACACTTTGCTCAAGTGCGCTAATATCTTCTGGGTAGTATTGTCACATTTCATAATTGTGTTGGATAAGATAGAATGTGACCTCTTCAGTAGATGGACACCCTGGAGGTGGTTCAGCTTGTCACGCTAGATAAGATATGTCCTTTGCCTCTGTATTAAAGTTCATCTATATTTGTTCAACTCGGATAATACTAGACAAGCAAAGTTTAAAAAACAAACCAAACTCAAACAGCTCTGCCTAAATGAAAACTATGTCATATGCCAAAGTGGATAATAACATTTGATAACCACGTCAAAATGGTTATTTTGAAATTTAAAAATGCCATGAATATAAATGCAGTGATACAGGAGCTGAGTTTATTTTCTTTTAGTCTTTGGTATTGAAACACTGCTTTGGTTCTGTGATAGAATCTAAATAGTTGATGAAGATTGTAATTCCTTGTTTATTGAAAAGCAAAAGTCATTACTTCTCCCTTCTCATTTTACATAGATATGAACAACATTTAGTTGCTAGAGATTCTAGCAAGTGTTTTTAATCATACTGAGGGAGGTTGTACTTTTCCTGTTATAAAATAGAAGGTACCCTTCTCTTAGCATCCTATAGATGTATTAANCTGCTGTCAGAGGAGAGCATGTCCCACTATTTCCTACAGGCTTATTCATATTCATGTGAACAGAGCCAGGCATCATATGTTCATGTCCACAAGCAGTGACCACAAAATAAAACACTGACATGGGCATAAGTTCTTGGGTTTTAAAAAATAAGAAATAAAAGCAATCTTTTGGGTAGAATGCAATAAGGTTTCACAGTGCTCATGATTGCAGCACCTTTTCTGAGAAGTCACAAAGACAAAAAACTTGGGTTTTTTTCAGCCTACTGCTGCTACTCAGGAAAAAAAAATCTTGTACTCACATCTTGTGACTGATCTTCAAGAAGGAAAGAACTCATATAAATATTCTGAGGCTTTTTGTAAAACTGCAGGAGATGAAATCACTGTTTGAGCTGGGAGTTTATATTCCTGTGTGAGTGTGTTTCCTTTTACATGGAGTCATTAAGATGCATACAGAGATAGTAAAAGGTATAGTAATCTGTTACCACAGCAGGCAGGCTCTCACTGCAAAGGTGGTGTTTCAGAACCTGCTGCTAACGAATGCTGTGAGAGGACGTCAGTTGAGCAGATTTTGCAGTGGCAAGACTGAACACTTTGCTCAAGTGCGCTAATATCTTCTGGGTAGTATTGTCACATTTCATAATTGTGTTGGATAAGATAGAATGTGACCTCTTCAGTAGATGGACACCCTGGAGGTGGTTCAGCTTGTCACGCTAGATAAGATATGTCCTTTGCCTCTGTATTAAAGTTCATCTATATTTGTTCAACTCGGATAATACTAGACAAGCAAAGTTTAAAAAACAAACCAAACTCAAACAGCTCTGCCTAAATGAAAACTATGTCATATGCCAAAGTGGATAATAACATTTGATAACCACGTCAAAATGGTTATTTTGAAATTTAAAAATGCCATGAATATAAATGCAGTGATACAGGAGCTGAGTTTATTTTCTTTTAGTCTTTGGTATTGAAACACTGCTTTGGTTCTGTGATAGAATCTAAATAGTTGATGAAGATTGTAATTCCTTGTTTATTGAAAAGCAAAAGTCATTACTTCTCCCTTCTCATTTTACATAGATATGAACAACATTTAGTTGCTAGAGATTCTAGCAAGTGTTTTTAATCATACAGAGGGAGGTTGTACTTTTCCTGTTATAAAATAGAAGGTACCCTTCTCTTAGCATCCTATAGATGTATTAACATTTTTTCTTAACATATGTGCCCTGCTTTAAAACACAGAATCACAGAACATTAGAGATTGAAAGGGACCAGAGATCATTGACTCCAACCCCCCTGCCAAAGCAGGATCACCTAGGGTAGTTTGCACAGGAATGCATCCAGGTGGATTTTGAAAGTCTCCTGAGAGGGGGACTCCACAACCTCTCTGGGCAACCTGTTCCCATGCTCAGTCACCCTTACTGTAAAGAAGTTTCTCGTTATGTTGAGGTGAAACTTTCTATGTTCCAGTTTGTACCCATTGCTCTTTGTCTTATTACTGCACACCACCAAAAAGAGATTGGCCCCATTCACTTCACACCCACCCCTCAGATATTTATACACATTGATGTGATCCCCTCTCAGTCTTCTTCAGACTAAAAAGCCCCAGGTCTCTCAGTCTCTCTTCATAGGGGATATGCTCAAAGCCCCTAATCCTCATGGCTCTTCATTGGGCTCTCTCCAGCAGTTCCCTGTTTCTGTTGAATTGGGGAGCCCAAAATTTGACACAGTATTCCAGGTTGGTCTCGCCAATGAATGACAATTTCTGCATTCCTTTAGCAAGCTTTTGTCTTTCCGAATAATTCTTTTCACTGTAAGCATTCAACATGCTCATATTGATAGCTTACAGTTATATGAGCAGTGACCTATTGCACTCCTTGGCTGTGCTCTCCAACAATCACGGCACTTGGTTTCAAAGAATTCTTTTGGTCTGTCTCTATGTGGCTTTCCTCAATATTTTTTTTTTTTTGTTCATGCATGTGCCACAGTGAACAGTTAATATGTAAGCATAAATATTTAAACCTGCCAGCGCTCTTCCTAGGTTTTATGTTCCTTGCTTAACTGCCTGCAGTGGGAATTTTTAACAATCCAGAACAATGTAGTTTAAATCAATAATGCGATTCTGGTACTTGGCACTAGGTGATTTTTCTAAAGAAACAGAAAGCATGTCCCTGATTGGATTGACTGTATATTGTTCCTTGGGGTTTTTAATTACAATTTCAAAGAGAAAATGCCCAGTATATAAGATAAAGGCATACAGACATTAGTAATTTGTATATGCTTTGAAGAGCAGTTGATTGAAAGCAATGTAAGCAAGGCTTCACATTTCTGCAAATGAGAAAATACTTGCATGTGGAATTTAGTGCCATGTCTCTTGCTGGCTAGATTTGCAGGCTGCTATGAATAATAATGTTTAAAATGGTGCCCATCAAGTGAGATTTGGTATGTAATCTTCACTGCCTTTTCTTTAACACAGTTAGAGCTGAGGAGCATTGGGAGGGACATTTACTGAACTTTTTCTTTTTAAGATACTGTGATTATTTTTACGTTGACACTGTTTCAGTCATAAACTGCTAAGTTTTGTGATGCTCTGTCATCAGAAGAATCAGCTCTCTCCCAGAAAGTCTGACATGAATGAAAGTGATTGCTGTTTCCTAGAACACACTGCAGATAAAACAAAATGTAATTGCTTTAGACTGGAAAGTTAACCATAACAAATGTTGTCATCTTTTATCAATGGTAACAACAGGTGAAATAAAGAAGAAGCAGCAGCATTTTCTTGAGATTATGCAGTGTGTATTGTAATTGTCTGTGACAGGCTGAACCTGAGGCTGATCCTGACCCTTCTTTAATCTATTTAGTCTTAAGAAACAAGAAAATAAAATCCATGACTTTCCCATATTGGTACCACATGCTTTGGGACAGTCTGGTTTTCCTTTGCTTGTCTCATGAATAAATTTTCCTCATTAAATAGCTCTATCAGGTTAAGACAAAAACATGTATTCACTAATGGTCTAGGAAGCTAGTATATAAAAATCAACTCGTGTTAGCTGCAGATGAAATACATTTATATGTAAAGTAATTATGGCCACAGATACTGTATAAAAAGCTCTATTTTGTATAGTTTTCTGAGGGAAGCTGACTTACATGGAAGAGATGATTTATGAGCATGCTGCAATAAGCAGTGGCTTGAAGGCTTAAGATACTAAATAATACATGTAAGATGAAAAATGTTTATCCAGGGAGAGGAGGAGGAGAAGAAATTACTTTGAATCTCTGTATAACTTGGAGTAACACACTAATCTTGCACCATAAATTACATTCATTTACTATAGTTGTGTAATCCCAGACAAACTTTTCAGATGTATAAATTAAACTACTTGAGACATTCTATAACAATATTATGTTTCTGTCTCTTGTTCTTCCTTGCTAGAAAGTTTGTGTAGTTTTACTGACTTGTTAATGGGATCATTGGAGTTTTATGCCGTTGCCTTGTTTAGCCTCTCTTCATGAGACAAATACAAGATGTCCTAGATACCAACCACCTTTTATGCAGTAAATCAAAGCGCTGCCTTCTCATTTCTGAAGTCAATTCCTGTATTCATCAGGATGTCCTTTCTTAGACAAACTTCTTTTGTCCTGTCAGCAGCTTTTTCAAATGGGCAATATTCACCATGTTATTTCATTTACCTCATCTTTTTCTGTTGATATTATGGTTGGCTAAAGATGATAGAGACCACATTTATCATCTGTTGTGATGTTCTTTTGAACAACTTTTACAGCTCTTTTCCAAATTCCACATATTCCTGATAACTGCAAACAAAGCCCATATAATTTGGTGGTTGTCTCATTTTCCAACAAGTTTTTCACTCTGTAATGTTAACATGGAGAAATCACAGAATGGTTTATATTGATAGAGACTCTTAAAGATCATCTAGTTTAACTGCCCCTGCCATGGGCCAGTGACCAGAAATGCCCCAAACAGGTGCACATGATTATCTACCTTGTGTTATCACCATCATCATCATCATCATCATGACCTTTAGGGATACAATTAGTTAGACTTACTAAGTGAAAGACTTTTACTCTTTGTTTCAGGCAGTACTTTATTAGTGGATGTAGAGTTAAGGAAATTTAATGTTGATTTATACCCATTATTTTTAAAAAAAATATTTTTACACTGGTTTAAGTTCTCTTATGAAAATTAATACAAGGACTAATATGTGTGACACTGGTATGACTAATAAATATGTAAGTTGTAAAAATCTTAAACATACGTTTGGATATTTTTCCACATCTTATTAAATCCCACAGGATCTTCTCAGGCACTATACTATGCACAAGATCTTGCATACAGTTGTTTTTTTTGTAAAATGAGATGATTCAGAAGGAGAGCCAATGGGAAGGACATATTTAATATTTTAGGTAAACTACTCAGGAATTTCCAATGTTTGTTGTGAGCCCAAAGTCTTCAATTTCTAGGTGAAAAGTTTTGAAGTGAAGATGAGGTCAATGTTTTACAGGAAATCTTACTAGAATTCAGTATTAAAGCCTGTTGTGGGGCAGTCCAAATCCCTTCTTCCCCCCACCCTCTGTCTCCAGAGGTTTGAATGGGGGAAGAAGGAGGTGCAAAAACTGTTTCCTCCTGCCCTTGAGGGCTTGAAAGGGGAACAGCAAAAGATGCCCTTTCCGGATGCATACCGACTTGGTGTAAAGCCTGTGCTGGAATCGGCTGGTGATTGGCTGGATTCTTTGTGCCCAGTGTATATGGCAAGTGGACACATGGTCTAGGAAAAATTATAAATAGAGTGAGGGAAAAAGTGCAGAGTACCCACCTGTGCAGTGTTCCTGCTTTTGCACAGCTCCTGCTTTCTCACCGTTCTGTGCAGTTCTGCTCTTGCACAGTTCATGCCACTCCCCCCACAAGTCTGCAAGTTTGGCTGGTCCTTAGGTCCATTTCAGAGAGAGCTGCCAGCGGCACCCAGACTTGGCTTCTCTCGGCCCACGCCATATCCTGACTTCCTGCTCACTACCCCGAGCCGGGCAGCACACCAGCGGTTTGGCTTTTCCCTGTGCTCCTAAAGCAGTGCCGCTCCACGATCTCTTGCTTTGTGGAAGCTGTGTCTGAGCTGCTTTGACTTTGGTGGGTTTTATTCGCCTCGGACTTAATGCTGTGTGGATCCATGATTTGATACAGCTTGCAGTTTCAGAGGCTGCTGCAGAGAAATTTAGCAGGGATCATTGCCAAATTCCTACCTCACCTCCATGAGTAAAATCTGCCATTCCCTAGGTTCTCTGCTCAGCCTGATTTATGTGGGGCAAAGCTGTCTTTAGCTTAGCCTTTTCCATTTTCTGACATTCCTAAATTACTAAACTTGTCCATAAGCATCCTTGTGAAGATTTCCCAACTGAATTAGAACCTGTAATAAGTTCTGTATATAGTTTTGGGGGTGTTTTTGTTTTTTTTTCTTAAATAAAAAAATATTCTATTTTTATAATTCCTGCCTCAGCCAATTAATCTCCAACCAAATCATAGCCAGATCTCAAGGTGCAGCAGAACTGTTAAGCTTAATTCTAGGTTCCTTATCCAATGTTATTGAAATAGATTAGCATTTATAGCTCTCAGATTTAAGGGCCAAGCTGTGTAGTACTTTCTCTGTTTTTCAAGTGAGGAATGTTCAAAGTGATATGCAAACTTTCCCTTATATTAAATCAGCTTTGCATTACTATGGGAGTTGTGGGTGTTCTGTCTTTATCACTCTAGTGACGTATCCAACTATAATATTATGCTAACTACAGAACATTCAGGTCTCTTTCCTCAATGCAAGAAACATATATCCCATTTTTGTTGGTCAGCTGAAACACTTTGGAGCAGATTGTTTCTGGTTTTTTTTCCTCTCTTAAATTTAGGCAGTGCTACAATTTTGAAAAACGATTAGACTGTGTCAACTGATTTTAGCTTGCTGTTTGTGTCACTATGTTTTGCTCTTGATAGAACAGCTTTGTGTGTGGTATAAAATCTGAACAGGGCTATAAATGCTTGTTTAGTCAGAGACACCAGCACTTGGATAAAGTGCAGAGAGCAATATAGACCAGGCAAATTTCCACTTTCAGATTTAGAATCCTGATAAATTAGAACAGCATTTAAGTGATTTGTAGATTATGCATTAACATTCATATAAATGAACTTATGTATGTAACTTCTGTTGAAGACAAACTTGGATACATCTAGAGGAACTTCTAAAGCACTGTGCTTGGCTGCAGGACTTCCTGAGTGATGCACTTATGATGTCTTACTTCTTTCACTTTCCTCTGACCACAAGAGTTTTATCCAGTCAAGGAATAAGGTAATGATGTGTGTTAATACTCAGGCCTTACTGGGTATGCAGTACATTATTTCAAACAAACACCGTAACTGGCAAAATACTGAGCTCAAGTGTGTTGCTAGTGTCTAGGTTCCTTTTTAGGACAGCCATTTCTGTTTCACAGATGGGGAGTTAAAAAAAAAATGTGGGAGTTTGCCCAAGGTAGACAGTGTCAGCTCCCCAGTATTTGATGAGAAAGAAGATTCCTGAATGTGAATTAACAGTAGACCAAGGGAACAAAGGATCGAGCAATTTTTGCTTGGAAGCTGAGGAAGTCAATGTGATTTCCATGGATATATGCTTGTATTGTTGGCACTCAATGAAATAGGAAAGACCAAACATTTTTATAGTCCAGAGAGATTAAATTTGAAATTCATAATGTCACAGAGTAAAGCAACAACAGGTTCTAATTTAATTACTAGACTGAGAAAATAATTATGAGAATGTTGACTTATTTAGCAGTAAAATGGCTATGTGAAATACTGGGGAAACACTGTGCTAGAAACAGTAACAGATGTTACACAATGAAACCTGCACACTGTATTTAAGGAAGTTTGCCCAAATATTACAAAGCTGCATTTTCAAATCTTTTTTTTTTTTCTTGAAAAATTGTTCTGGAAAGACCATATACCCACAAAACATATCCTTTGTTTTGCTACTGATATAAATGTATAAAGTATTTCTACTTATCTATCAGATAAGCTTACATTCTCCACTCTGAGCTATGAAAATGTCAGGGAAAAGATTACTCAAAATAAATAAGCATCAGAATCCAAAGCCTGGGTAGCCATCTTTTCTGTTAGAGTAACATCTGAAATGAAAAACATGAAGAAAAATGTCTGTAGTCAGCACAAAAAACAATGATACTACTGTAACTGGATTGCTGCTGCAAGAAGGAAAGTGTTTTGGCATTGTAGTCAATGAGATGTTTTTCCTGTTCTAAAAAGGAAAAGGATATATTATTTTAGGATTCTAGGAGGCATTATTGTCCTTTGCACAGTATACTGTGATACTCCTTTATTTCTTGATGGTGACATGGTTTCTGTCTTTGCTTCCTTTGCCATTACAGCTCTTTCTCTTTTTGTCTTCATATTTTTTAATGCAATGGAGAAAACAAATGCAAAACTGAAAAAGAATATGTATATTCACAGATCTAGAGTTAGCACATTGAGCGAGGCTGAGTGCTTCATGTATAATGAACAGAACTGACTGATGCTTTGTGTTCTTTGCTTGCCCTTTTCTCCCCTGCCAAGGATGCTACACAATATTGTGTTCTTTCAGCTGTTATTCATGCCAGGGCTGACAAAATGGCTGTGTAAACATTTCTTCAGAAATTAATTTATATGATGAAAAATAAAACAATTCAAAAGTGGGAAAAGTGTAATAGGGAAATAACTGCCAAAAAGCAAGAACAGGTTTGGGGTTTTTTGTCTTGTTTTGTTTTCTGAAAAACAGAATCTCTACTCTTTAGCTGCCCTTATGTTATGCTTTTAAATGAAGGAATTAGTACTCAACTAAATAGTACCTGTGCTTTAAACCATTTACAGTAGGCTCACATGAGTGCTTCAAAACCCTCAAGAAAGGCTCCAGGCTAATGATAATAAATTTAATCTTGTCTTGGTAGCAGCCAGAAATTATCCAACACGAGCAGACTGGTAAAATGAAATTGTAGATTGCAGATGAGGCAGAGAACATTGTAACATTGTCCCGTTTTTCCATATCTGTCATAATATACAACTCACCTTCAGGGACCTACTCTTTCTGCTATGTCTGGCAATGGGCTGCTTTCTCCTGGCAAAATGAAAATGTTGCTGATAGTATTGGATGATGCCAAGAGGTTGACCAGTACTGGTAATAAGATGCAACAGAATTAGAGTTACCAGTGATTCAGTGCATGTATTTTAAAAGTTGATGCAGTAATGAGAGTGGTTTTAGTGATTGTGATCTCACAGTTCTCATTACTGAAGTACCTTTCAGTGAAGTTGTAACATTTCCCTGCCATTTTTTTCACTAGATGCTTTCTTCTAATGTGCAAAAACCTTCCACACACCTCTCCCCTGACCTCTGTTGTAGTACACAAACCACTTCATGACTACAAACACTGTTGTTTAAACCAGAGAGTACATAATGTACGTAAAGTCTTGGTGCAGATTGATTTGCTGTATAGCAGCAGTATTACAGCAGTTGATCTGTTTCAGCTTATCAGTGAAGAAATCCTATACTCAGCGACTGGTTAAAAGAAAAAAAAAACAATGAACAAAAACCCACAAAAACATAAAGAAAGAATAAGTATGCAGAAGTAGGCACAATCCCAAGCACAAATACAGGCTGGATGGGGAATGGCTGGAGAGCAGTCCTGAGGAAAAGGACCTGGGGGTCTGGGTTGATGAAANTGAACTACTTAGGTATAAGGGTACTTCCAGAGAACTGACCTTACATATACTTACAGAGTATATGGAAAACACTGACTTTCCTGAGAAGTGAATATGAACCAGATCCTTAGAAGAACATAAGGGTTGGAAGCTCTGTGAAGATTTAATTAGGCTTAATCCTATTTCTCTTTAAAGTGGGGTCTGTTCTAGATGTTAATCAGTAATAGATGATTCTATCTATATCTCGAGCAGGATTAAACAATAAAAAATATTCATAAGAAAGACTGAAACCCCTTAATCTAGTAAATGTTCATTCCTAGTTAAAGATGCAGTAGAATGGCTTAGACTGAAGAGGTAAAAAATGGCATTAATATTTTCCAAACTTGTTGTCAGCTTTCAGCTAAAACTTTCAAATTAATGGCTGAGTAGAGTTACCAGATGACATCATGTTATAGTTGATTGTAATCCAAAAGTGAAATGTAAAAATTCTAGATTTTTTTTTCTGTTACTTGTAATATTGTTCTCATTCAGAGGGTGCCAAGTGCCTCAAACTTGGCTAACTCCACTTTCACAAAATACCTTTCCTCCCCTTAGAAAAGTGAGGAATACCTACTATTTCAGTCTTCAATCACAATTTTCAGTTAAGACATCTTAAACATGAAAGACTACAGTCTACCCTCTTCCACATGTACTACTTAGTCATGAAGCAATGCATATACAATATGTATTCAGAGTAGCTTTAGACCCTAGATCTCCAAGCGCCTCCTAGAGCATTTTGAAGGCTCCCTCTGAAACCAGTGACAGAAGGCAGGGGTTTAGTGTTTGCAGTATTCAGTAATATAAATCTTATGGGTAGATGCAGTCATTTATTTCTTTTTTGATTCCTCTAGTGGTCTTATCGTTGGTTTATTAACAACAGTGAGCAACAACAGTGAGCTTAGGAATAAATTTTCCAAGTTGGATGTTTAAGAAATATAGTAAAACAGTTGCTGGCTCAATTAAGATTTACATTTATATCTAAAATTCAAATGCTTTAATCTCCTTAATACTTTAGGAAATTTGGTTCTGTTGCCTTCTTTTTTGGGATTGTTTTTTGCATATCTGAACATTACCTGCATAAAGAGAATCTGTAAGCAGGAGACGCACAGCTTAAGTATAATACATTTGCTTATTGGCTAACATATGTAAAACATATCTAGAATTTAATGATCTACTAAACTGAGAATTACTACCCAACGCAATCTGTGAGAATAAACATCTTTAAACGAACCTGAAACTTTGAGAAATCAGTACAGAAACTGAAGAAGGGGCAGCATGCAAACAGCTTTACTCGATATTGGCAATTAATTGCTACGACATTCTGTTCCAGATAGAGTTTTCCCAACACATTCTCAAAGAGATGGAAGTCTGAAGTTCCCAAAGTGTAGAACAGTTCCTAAAATGTCAGGCGTGGATGTTTACAATGGTCTTTATTGCATAAGAAAATAATTTGGGGGTTTTGTGTTCTTCAAATCCTTGATGAAAAGATTTTGAATCTTGTTGCTGAGGTCAATGATAAAACTGCTGCAATTGTGTTTATTAGGGAGGGATTTACAGAATACCTGAAAACCATTCCAGTGTTACATGATTAATAACCATGAGTAAAGTTAATGAGTAACATCTGTTGTTCTAGAAGAACAACTTGATAGAGCTGTGGACCCTTGAAAGATGTTGGTGTATGAGTAGCAGTAGTAGATGTTGTGGGCTAAACTAGCTTTTTTAAGAAAGAGGATTCTGTTTCAGTGAAAATACCAAGGTTCAATGTTTAAGAGGAGATTTTTGGCATTCCTTATGCTACTTTATCAATATGTCAAATGTCAATACGTTTTAAACTCTGTATTCTGCATAGAGGCATAAAAAAATAAATGAGCAGAATGTGCTAGAAGTGAATGAGCTTGGATATTTGACATGCCTGATCAGTTCAAATTTTTCACGTGGTTTTACCAACAGTTAATGGAATGAATTTGTCAGCTCTTTTATAGCAACATCATAAGTAGAGTTTATTAAAAAACTTGTTGAGTTACAATTTCAGGATATGATAGTTGCTTTACACTAGTTCAGGCAGCCTGCTGACTCAGAAGCAGTGATGTTGATAGCAGTGCTGAGCCTGCTGCGTGAGGGGGATGAGGGTGAGGAAAACAGACACATCCTGCCACTGAGTGGTGATGGAGATGTGCTGCAGCGATTGCTGCAGCTTCATTACTATAATTATTCTCTGTACTGAAACAGGGATCGGCGATGGTTATTCCAGGTAGAAGAGATGGTTATGGGGTTGCCAGTGTCTACCACTTTTCCCTTTGCAACAGCTTCTTTTAGCAGGGAGTGCCTAGTTACTCTGGTTCCTTCCATCTTACTTTTTTTGTTCACCTCTTTCCATATGCAGAAGCACAGACTTGATTCCCTTCATATGCCTTGAAACCTGCAGAAGGAGGAGCAGCCTTGAATCTCAGTGTTTTTCACGTAGCACTGTAGCCATGCTCTTATTTAAGGTGTTGGCACTTACTTGCACTTCTTTGAAGTCAGTTGTTTCTCTTTATTCCTTTCCTGTCTCTTTCAGAAGAAAACTTGTGTAGTTTTTCACAGAATACCTGGAGGTAGCAATTAAGTAACATCCTCTGAGCTTATGTAGATACCAGTATATTTGTACTGTGGCTGTTGCAGGCAAAGCACCTAACTACAGAAACAGGCCATTTATTTAAAGCACTGTGCTAATGAAGTTTTTCTAAAATAGAGATGGCTCTGAAGCTGTATCCCTGTCATTCTTGTATCAACTATTGCAAGAATTTAGGGTAACTATTTTTTCTACTCCAGTGACGTAAGATTCATCTTTGGCATGAGTATGACAAGAGTGCTCTTTTCATGCTGTACACTATTCCTGCAGCAATACCACAAACTTTACATCCTGTATTTAGTTAGAAAGCCACAGAAGAATAAAAACCTCTAGATCACAGGATCACAGTACATTAGAGATTGGAAGGAATGTCCAACGATCATCGAGTCCAACCGCCCTGCCAAAGCAGGATCACTCAGGGTAGTCAGCACAGCAATGCATCCAGGCAGGTTTTGAAAGTCTCCAGTGAAGGAGACTCCACAATCTCTCTGGGCAGCCTGTTCCAGTGCTCTGTGACCCTCACTGTAAAGAACTCCTTGTGTTGAGGTGAAACCTTTTATACTTGAGTTTGTACCCATTGCTCCGTGTCCTACAGAAATAAACTTGTGCGGTCATCCAGTTCGTTCCATCATGACACAGAAGCAATGATCCTAACCAGCACTAGTCTACTTATTTTTGCAAACCACCAACACAGAATATTTAAAGACTGTGCAAAAATTGTGCTCCAATCCCCACCTGAAATTATAATTTAGAATATTTTTCTTCTAGCAAATGTAGTTTTTCTTCTGCTACAAATTAAGTTGTTTAGCTTTTGTTTTACATTCAGTGTTTCTATCTTAAACAACTGATAGTCTCTTTGTGCAATAGGGTCATGTTATCACTCAGTCTTTTAAAGAGGTTTCTAATCTGTCTGTTCTAATCCTTTACTAGAAAAGAAAATTTAAATGGATTTATATCTTGCTTTAAAATGTGATGTCCAGTACCCCAGAGGAAATTTCCCCAATGACGACTACACTGGATCTACTGCCTTTCATAGAATGTTGCTACTAATGTGTCCTGTATCATAGTACATCTCCTTTTTTTATTTTCCTTTTTTTTTATTTTCCTTTTTCCCCCCAAGAACATCAACTTGTTGTTTCTTTCAATTGCTAACTTATTATAATTCCTCAAACCGTTATTTTTCAGTGCTGTCACCTAATCAATTTATTCATGAGTATGTTTCCCTTTGTTAAATTTATTCTTACTGTGTTTGTGCTATCTTTCTAACTTACTATGGAAACCCTTTCCCAGAAATCATAACTTCCACTGCAACCTGTGTTTTGCAAGCTACAAATAATTTGTAGTTTTATTTTATTCTATAGGCCTCTTTTGTAAACACTGAATGGTGCCAGACTGGGAAAAAAAAAAAAAAGCAAGGAAGTCTTAGAAACTCCCCTTCATTGATTTTCATAGCACAGGAGTGAAGTTCAAGTGATGCAAAGGTATCCCTTGTGCTGTGAGAATTGTTGGGTGGTATTGTAACCATGGAAGCATTATGTTAATTATAGATTAGCTTACACTGTGTATGAGCTCATACCAACAAAATCTTTCACATTTCAGACAACTTGTTTAAATCCTGCATTTTAGTTCAATGATCCACTTTTCCTGGCTTGAATCTTACAGCTTTTTTTTTAATAACTCTATATTCACAAATATGCCAAAATCTGCACACTCATCTTAATCATATCTGTTAATGAGTTATGAAAGCAGCCCTGTGGAGAAAGACCTGGGAGTCCTGGTGGACAAGAAGCTATCCATGGAACAGCAACGTGCCCTTGTGGCCAAGAAGGCCAATGGGATCCTGGGGTGGATGAAGAGGAGTATGTCCTCAAGGGAGGTTCTCCTCCCACTCTACTCTGCCCTAGTGAGACCTCACCTGGAATATTGCATTCAGTCTTGGGCTCCCCAGGTGAGGAGGGACAGTAATCTACTCAAAAGAGTCCAACAGAGGGTTACAAGGACGATTAAGGGGCTGGAGCACTGCCTTATCAGGAAAGGCTGAGAGCCCTAAGGCTTTTTAATCTGGAGAGAAGACTGACAGGGGATCTAATAAATGTCTGAAAATACCTGAGGGTTGAGTGTCAGGAAGGGAGGGACAGCCTCTTCTCGCTTGCACCCTGTGATAGGGCAAGGGGCAATGGATATAAACTACAACATAAGAATTTCCACCTTAACATGAGGAAGAATTTCTTTTCTGTAAGGGTCATGGAGCACTGGAACAGGGTCCCCAGAAAGGTTGTGGACTCTCCATCTCTGGAGACTTTCAAGACCTGTTTGGATCATTCCTGTGTGACCTGCACTAGATCTATGATCCTGCTCTGGCAGGGGTTTAGAATCGATTTCTGGAGGTCCCTTCCAACCACTAACATCCTGTGATCTTGTGATCTCACAGTGAAGCTATACTCATTCAGTGGTGGCTTACAAAGCTAGTCAGAGCTCTGTTTTCACTCAGTATGCTCACTTAACTTCTTTACTAACAAAAGCGCAGTGCTTGTTTTGCAGAAATTTTTAAATGAATATTTCAGTTCAAGAGGAAATTACAAGGAAGAAAAAGGAGGGTGGTAAGGGTACAAGAAATGACAATACTGAAACAAAGCCTGTAACACAGCTGATGAAAAGAGGACTTATTTTCCATTATCAGCACTGAAGAGCTAGGAGGCAAGCTTGAATAGCTCTCTCTGCTTGATTGTAAGATCTGAGAGTTGAAGGAATGCTGTTTGCCTTAGCAAAACAAAAAAAGAAATTTCCTGAAATTCAGTTCAATTTAGTAGAAATTACTGGCAATAAAACATTGTTGTGTGCAGTACTAATTTGCAAGGCCTAGGGTAAATATCCTGTAAAGCTTGAGCAAAGTGATATATGTGAATAGGAAACGTATGGTGGTGGGGGGATTAAAAGATACCGTTCATGCATTTGTCGCATCTTAGTTTTAGCTGCAGTGGATCACAGAACTTTAAATAAAAGTTAGTGTATATATTATATACCTGAAAGTGGACATCTTCAGAGGGACTTGAAGCTAAACATCAATAGGAAAATATGGAAGATTTCATTGGGTATTTCCTGGGAGGATGCTAAAGCAATTCAGGAACTGAACAGTTGTGAAATTAATATTTTTATTTTTAATTATTTTAGAGTTAATCTTTCTCTTTGGATAGAAAAAAAAAATCAAAATAAACCAAACACAACATTGTAGGACTACTGTAACTGTTTGTTATTCAGAAATGCTTTGGGCCAGAACTCTGCAATAGCTTTCCATTGAACTACACAGAAAGCATTTTCCTGCAAAACATTTGCTTGAGTAACTCAAGGCATGATTTCATGCATCTGAATATATCTAGAAATTTTAGACTGGACCAGAAAACAAGGAATACTTGTCATGATTTTATCTTAAATTCATGATTCAGTCTTACCATATCTTCTGTTTAAATATCATGCAATATTATGTTATTTTTAAAAATAGTATTTTCACTGAGCAGAAGAGATACTCCAATTATCTTTACATAACTACCTGAGCTGCAACTGTTTGAAGCAAAGAGGAGATATTTTCTCTCAGCTTAAGCTATAACTTTCCAAAAACACTTGAGGGGAGAATACTCCCAGCCTCCAGCTCTGAAAAAGAGAGCTTCAGACACCTTCATTTGAAGTCCGAGGTGAATAACAACTCATTGTGTCCGGGAGATTGTTTCATTCAGGCTTTTCTTCTGTTTGAATAAATTGGACAAGAAGGAAAACTGTACTTGCAATTTCTATCTGAACTCAAGATATTTGTTTATTGAAGGTATATGAATACTTCTGCTTACCACATTTTTTACTTTAACAATTAATAACTGATTTTGCTGGGATTAATCTACAAAGCAGGCAGGTGGCTTTAGTAGTTAGCACCGTTTTTGACTTGAGTGAGGAAGTCCTAGTACAAAGATGTTGCCATAAACAAAGACTACAACTCCTAAGTTGATAAGAAGCTTCTTTAAGAAAAATCTTCTCTAGTTAAATAAAGCTTTACTTCAAATGTTTCTATCAAAACCACATTAAACCTGAAAAGTCAAGAACCATATCAGCAACAGCTGTTCTCAGGAAGTCTTCTGTTAGGAGCTATTATTGGAAATTGAAGGTCAAGCAAAACAATTGAGTTCACTTGACATCACACATCTGTCCTCCCCCCAGTATAAATCAAGGAGCTTGTCATGCCTGTTGCACTGCAGAAATGAAACATTTAATATTATTATTTAATATTTTAAATAGTCGATCTATAATTTTTAAATTAGGTTTATTTTAAAATGTATTTAGTATTTTTATTTGCAGTTGGAATAGTAAGAGTTTATGATGGTAACTATGATGAAATGTAGTATTTTTTTAAAAATGCAATACTAAGTGTATTAGGAAAACCTCAAGAGACGTAGTAAACTTTTTTTTTTTTTTTCCTTTTGGCTAAGCACTACCAGAGAGATAACAGGGGATTGCAGAGATCCAATGTGGTGGTGTTGGTCTGGCCAACAACCACCACAGCATAGCAGCAGCTTTATTGAGAGAGATAATGGGTGTTGCCTTTTAAACTTTCTGTAGTCCACACAAGCCCAATGGGACAAATATTTTAGGATGCCTTCTCCTGTTCCTTTTTCCCCAAACAAAATATTTCAAGTGGAAGAGTAGGAGTAAAAACACCCAAAGAAGAACCTTGTACCGATCTGGAAGTTAAAAAAAGAAAGCTTTATTAATAAATAAAAGATACATAAGGTAAAGGGAGGTCACAGAGATGTAAGGGAAGGGAGTAGATACAGATACATACACAAAACCAGGTTTGGATGGCAGTGGATTCTCTGGGTTGAGATGAATTGCCCTTGGAATGCAGGAGGTAGCAGGAGCAGGGTTAGCCATGCGGTTATCTGGCCACATAGATGGCTGGAAAGGGCTGCAGCAGGGAGGTGTTGCAAAAAAGAAAGGCAGGAAGCAAGAGAATAAGTAGGGGCTCATCTGGGTCTTATATAAGGTTGTGGACTGGAAGTGGGAGTGGGATACACTTTGACCCAGGGGGTCATCCCTACAGGAGGGGCCAGGTGTCCCTGCCCATCTGGGGTCAGGTTCCCAGACCACTCCCCGAGATGAGCTGGGCTTAACCTGGAACAGTGGGAAAAAAAGTTGGACTAGAAAATGTTTCACCAGCAAAAGCTGATAAAGAAGTTTCAGTGAGGGCAGGGAAAATGCCCCTAACAGGAAGACTGGAGATCTCACCTAGAGTTTGATTGACAGTAAATGCAGCAGTTGGTGTGGTACAATTAGAGCTGCTTATGGGAAACTATCAAGATTGCAGGTTGCTTTGATAATTGGCATGTACTATGCATGAATATATTGCTTGTGAACTGACTTAAGGAAAAAAAGAGAAAAAAACATCCACCACAAAACCCTCTAGATGAACTTGCGACTTGTTAGGGAATGATGTCGTTTGTGTCAGAGATCTGAAGTGTGACAGATCTTTGGACAAACATCAAAAGAGGAGCTTGTCTGTGGAAAAAAAAGACTTGGACAGCAGCTCCCCATGACACCACAAGTTAATTGCATTAACTGTGATATCAGTGCCAGGACAGAAGAGCGTGCATTTGTGTGAAACTGAAATGTTTCTGTTTTGAACCCTTCTAAGGGCAGCTTTGGCTTGGCCTGTGTGTGCTTTGGTTTGTTCCACAAATCAGAGCTTATTTACACTTACAGGGGAAGTTGTCGGTAAAAGACAGAGGAGTGTAGGTCTTTGCTTTTGTTTGCAATCAAATGAAATAACTCCTGAAAAGATTATTTTTGCTCTCTATAAAAATGATGTGATTTATTTGGCAAAGTGAAGGGAATCTTTTCATAATATTTTTGAGAAACTATGTTTTCAATTTAAGATGTATAAACATATTCCCACTGCAAATATGACCAGGAACTTTAGCCTCTGATGAAATACTTAGTTTATGATTTTGTCAATGATGCTCCTCTGTTTTCACAAAAATAAACAGAACTATTTTTACTTGATAGGAACTGTTCCTGTTTATACGCTTAAAATTAAACCATTGCTGCATCTGTTTTATTTTTGACCATGTGTTCTTCATTATATACAGTAAGTTCTAAATAAGAACGCCTGAGTTTGTTTCTTGTGCAACTACCTTTAGTGCTAAGATTCTACTTCTGTGGTTTTTCCTTGGGCTGTCCTTTTTTTTTCCAGTTTTCTGTTTCTGCATGTTAAAAGGTGCATTAAATTGAAAACTGGTAGTCTAAAACTCAGCTGCATTTATTGCTTGTGCATTAATGGTTAAACAAAAGTCATCATTTGGTATTGTGACAGAGGAAGACACAGATCACTGGGTATTACAGAATAGAATATTACAGAATGCTGGAAATGAGCAGTTTCTGGAGAGCATACATCCCTGGTGGTTCTGGCTGCTGCCAAGGAGTTCTGCCGTTTTTGTGATGGGCTTTTATATTATGCATAAAGCGTTTCAGGGAAAAAAAAAAAGCCAAACAAACAAAAAAACCCCACAACAAACAATAAAACCCCACAACATGATTTGTGTAGCTGATATTACAGCAGTCTTCACTTGAAAAAAAAAAATGAACATGCTGATTTTAGGATTTAGGGCCAACTTTGGCCTTTTCAAGTAATTGCTAGGGGAAATTCTGTGGGACAAGGAACTAGAAGGTGAACAGACCTAAGATAGCTGATTAATACTCAAGGATCACTTCTTCCAAGCTCGAGATCAGAGCATCTCAAAGGGCAGGAAATCAAGAAGTTGAGCCAGGAGACTTGCATAATTAAACAAGTAACTGTTTGGCAAACTCAAGTGGAAGAAGAGAGCCTACAGATCATGGAAGGGGGGGATGGCCACTTGGAAGGAATATAAGCTTGTTGTCAGAGGATGCAGGGTGGTAACTAGGAAAGCTAATGCCTCTTTGGAATGAAAACCTTGCAAGAGAGATCAAGGACAACAGAAAGGGCTTCTTCAAATGCATTGCAGACAAAACCAACACTAGAGGCAGTGTAGGCTCAGTACCGAGTGAGGTGCCCTGGTGACAGAGAATAACAAGAAGGCAGAGCTATTGAATGCTTTCTTTGTCTCTACTGCTGGAGACTATATTCCAGACCTCTGAGGCCCCAGAGCAAGTCAGGACAAAGGAGGAGTTTGCCTTGGTTGATGAGGACTGGGTTAGGGAGCAATAAACAATCTGAACATTCATAAATCCATGGGTCCTGATGGGATGCACCTGTGGGTGCTTAGGGAGCTGGCAGAAGTCATTGCTAGGCCATTCTCCATCATCTTTGGTTAAGTTATGGGGAACAGGGGAGGTGCCTGAGGACTGGAGGAAAACATATGTCACTTCAGACTTCACAAAGGGCAAGAAGGAGGACTCAGGTAACTACAGACCAGTTAGCCTCACCTGCATCCCTAGAAAGGTGATGGAGCAACTTATCCTTGTCACTGTCTCTTGATATATCAAGGATAAGGAGTTCATTGGGAGCACTCAACTTCGTTTTAGCAAGGAGGAGTCATATTTGACCAACCTGATAGCCTTTTGAGAATCTAACCAAGTGGATTGATGATGGTAGTGCAGTGGATGTGGCTTATCTTGATCACAGGAAAGCATTTGACACCATTTTCCACAGCTAAAGTGAGGAAGTGTGATGTGGACGATAGTGTAGTGAGGTGGATGTGAATTGTTTTTAGGAAAGAAGTCAGAGTTTGGTTCAAGGATACAGAGTCTAGCTGGAGGCTTGTATCTAGTGGAGTCCTTGAGGAGTTGGCATTGGCTCCAGTACTATTCAATATATTCATCAATTACCTGGATGATGCCACAGAGTGCACTGTCAGCAAGTTTGCTGATGACACAGAATTGAGAGGAGTGACTGACACACCTGGAGGCTGTGCTGCCATTCAGTGAGACCTGGACAGGATGGAGAGTTAGGTGTGGAGAAATGCAATAAAATATAACAAAGACAAGTGTAGAGTCTTGCATCTGGGAAAGAACAACCCCATGGACCAGTATAGGCTGGGGACTGACCTGCTGGAAAGGAGTGAAGAGGAAAAGGACCTGGGGGGTCCTAGTGGATGGAAGATTGACCATGATCTAGCAATGTGCTCTGGTGGCCAAGAAGGCCAATGGCCATTATGGGGTGGATTAGAAGGGCTGTGGTTAGTAGGCTAAGAGAGGTTCTCTTCCCCCTCTGCTCTGCCCTGGTGAGGCCACATCTGAAATGTTGTCTCCAGTTCTGGACCCCTCAGTTCAAGAAGGACCTCAGGCAACTGCTCGAAAGAGTCCATTGCAGAGCCACAAAGATGATTAAGGGAGTGGAACATCTCCCTTATGAGGAAAGGCCAAGGGAGCTGAGGCTCTTTAGCCTGGAGGAGACTGAGAGGTGACCTCGTTCATGTTTATAAATGTCAGGAGGACAGAGTCAGGCTCTGCTTGGTGATGCCCAATGATAGGATGAGGGGCAATGGGTGCAAGATGGAGCACAGGAGGTTCCATGTGAACATAAGGAAAAACCTTTTCACTATGAGGGTGACAGAATACTGGAACAGGCTGCCTAGAGGTGTTACAGAGCCTCCCTCTCTGGAGACATTCAAAACCTGCCTGAACACATTCCTGTGTGACCTACTCTAGCTGATCTTGCTCTGGCAGTGGGGTTGGACTGGATGATCTTTTGAGGTCCCTTCCAACCCCTAACATTCTGTGATTCTGTAGCTGGATCTTTTTGGAAGATATAATAGATTGTGTAGAGGGAGAAAGGCCTCTTTTCTTTGTGGCTCTGGGTTACGTTGCTTGCTTCGCATTTCTCCTTTGACTTGATGGTGCCCTGGACCCATCTGCATGTTTACTTCTTCATAGCACAATTTGCATTTGCTTCGTGTACCACTGCTTTGAATTTACCTGCTGTGGCAAACAGACACAGTAAAGCCGCACATACTTTGGGACTCTCCACCCTTGACTAGAAAGCAAATCTTCCTTGGAGAAATGAGGACTGATGCAGAATAATTATGCAGAGGTGATTACACCTTTTGTTCTGTGCCTGAAAAACTCATGCAGCAAAACTCAAATGCATTTATTGAATAAATATGCAAGAAAATTAAAAGGAGTTTTAAATACCAAAGAATAAATGCCCAATTTTTTCTGCTTGTAGGGGAGCTGTTCCTCTTGGTGTTAATACATTCAGGTTGGTAATAAGTGTAGCTTGTTTGTAAATCTATTTTAATCAGTGTTATTAAAATGAAGTGTTGCTCCGGTCCTTAATGTTTCTTAGGAGTCAGAATATCTTTTTATAGAGTAAAATAAATTTCAAGTAATAATCTTAGCTGTAACTTTGTGACTGTTTTCTTTGTAAGGATATTTGACTGCGTGTTCCAGTGATCCATTTAGTAGCACTGAATCTGAGAGCAATAAAAGAAAGGTAATTGTGGTAAACAACCTAAATACTGAACTATATGGTTAAACATCACTGGATTTGTAATTTTTCCCTGTAAAATGGCAAGGAGATAAACTCTGGCTCTCAGGCAATTTTCTGGAGATACCTAAACTGGCCTATGAGCATCCATCCTACAAAGTCTCACAGGAGCTCCAATGGCTAACAGTGGCCAAAGTACCATCTATGCATCTTCAGCAACTTCAGATAGGTGATTCCGTACTACCAATATTGTTAAGGATATTATTTGTGTATAATCATAGAAATGTTGGAAAAGACCTTTAAGACTGAGCCCAAATATTAATCCATCACTGACAGGAACACCATGAAACCATATCACTAACCATCACCTCTACTCATCTTTTAAATGCCTCCGGGGATGGTGAGCCAACCACAGGACAGCCTGTTCTGGTGCTTGACAACCTTTTCAGTGAAGAAATTTTCCCTAGTAAACTTAGCCTGGTGCAATTTGAGGCCATTTCTTCTTGTCTTTGGGAAATGAGACTGATCTCCACCTCACTACAACTTCCTTTCAGCTAGCTGTAGAGAGTGAGCAGGGCTCTCCTCTGCTTTCTCTACTCCAAGCTAAACAATCCCAGTTTCTTCAGCTGGTCATCACCAGACTTGTGCTCTAGACCCTTTAGCAGCTTAGTTGTCCTTCTTTGTCAATGAATACTGAGATTTAACTCCATTCACCACTATACTTTGGGCCTGGCCATCCAGCCTTTTTTTTTACCAAGTGAAGAGAATGCCTTTTCAAACCAGGAGCAGCCAATTTCATCAGGAAATTGCTGTGGGAAGTGGTGTCCAGGATTTTACTAAGTCCAGGTGGACAATGTCCACAGGCCTTTCCTTCATCCACTAAGTGGGTCACCTTAGCAAAGCAGGACCCCTACCTGATCACCTCATTGGTCCTGTATGTGCTATGTGGTGGCATTTAATATGATGTGCTCCATAATCATCTCTCTGGAAGTCTAAGGATCTAAAATATTCTCATTTTGTGACTGTTGTACCTAGGACTGCCTCCATACTTAAAGATTTGCCTTGTAACTTGACATTTCACTTAAGCACAGGGATTAAAATATGGAGAATGGCTACATATGACTTATGGGTATCTACAGATACTAAAAAAAAGACCATCAAACGAATCGGGTAAACAATACGAAGTTTTAAAATACTCTAAGCTGTTACCCACATGAAATAAAATTCCTTGTCTTTTAGGAATCTGCTTGAAAATAATGGTGGAAATTACTTATGTAAAAAATCTTTGAATTAAAATACTGAATATGCAGATTTGGATTTTTTGCTTGAACTGCATCACTTGCTTTGTGGTAAAAAAATTAGTATATATGGCACTTTGGGACATGTGGAGGTGTTGGGTAGGAGGTCAGACTTGATGATCTTAGAAATATTTTCTGATTTTAATGATTCTGTGATTCTATGAATTCTGTGATGCGATGTCATCATTAAATTCTGTCTTTAAAATAGTCTTTCCAAAATTAATCTCTAATACTTGCCTGTAAAGGTAGGTATACACTTGATCTGTGCTACATCATTACTTTCATTAGGAATTGTACAGACTGTGAAATGCTTGTTGGTTAATGCTTTCTGTAATTTCCTGTACAGGGAATCCAAATAGAAATTTCTGCAATTGAAAATGCAGTGACAAGCTTCAGTAGTTCTCTAACGTGCAGGAAAACCTCAGCCTCTGTAAACCAAACTTGCAACCTTTGCAATTAGGCCAATTTACTTCTGTAAACAAGTCGGAGAGACCTGGAACCTCTTAAGAGCAAATGGAAATGGATAATCTAGAGAGTTGTTTGGTGTGTATAGTAATTAGGTCAAATTAATGATGGGAATAATTCTAAACATTTTAATGCAGTTTACCTTCTTGGTCTTACTTAACTTTTAGAAAACTGATCATGACTAAAATTGATCTTGCACTAGCAAGTTATATCTGAATGAAAGAAACCTAAAAATCCTGCAGGATTTTTTCATGAAGGTCAGATTATATTGCTTTGCTGGGCTTTGTGTTTTGTAAACTTGACTATTCAGCAGAAAATACACGAAAAGTGTATTTATATGCATAACATATATACATGTATAACATTTATAAACACAGAGAGAAGAAAAAAAGATGTAGAACTTACTGTCCCCTCTTGTATAAAGGAAATGTAATCAGCTATATTGAAAATAATCAACAGAGAATGAAAATTAATTCTGCTAGCAACTGTGAAAGTGATAGAATCCAGTGTTAGAGTAGTTTAGATGAAAGGAGTAGTTTGGTCCCAAAGAGGCAGTGTCTTCTTCAGATACACTTACAGATATGTTTGTATTGTATACTGAATGGACGCTGACTGTTAGAAAGTTTAATACAGATTTGGATGTCTCAGCAATAGTTGCCAGCCAAACACTGTTTTGTAACCAGTGGTGGAAGCTCTGGTGATCTCCTGAGTTCATTTTCTAGTGCATAAAATGGAGTAAAATGTTTTTCTGAATGTCTATGCTTAACATAAAATGAAAGCAAAACTTTTTTTTTTTTTTTTTTTTTACTATTAGATAGCTGGAGTGTTCATGAAATCAACACAAAAGCTTTCTTTGTGTCCTCTCAGCTGTGGCAGTTGCAGTTAATTACTAACACTTTCCCCGGAGGTGAATTGGCAAAAACAGTCATTATGCTGGTGCATCAGCATTGGAGTGTGCTGAAATGGGTATATTATATTATGTGCTAGTAGGAAAAAACAGGAGGAAAAAGAAAATCAATACAAACCAAATGTGAAAACATAAAAATCTTGTAGTGATGTTAATACTTGGCTTGCAGAATTTTAAGGGAACATCATTACAGAAAAGGTTAAAAAGTAATTTAACAATCAATTAATTTTAGTGGGGAGTATGAAACTGATTCAAAAGCAGTGTGGGACACTTAGGGTGCAGAAATATTAACAAGTTTGCAGTAAACAGGAAATGTTCTCTTAGGATTGTTGAGATATGGAATAACCTCTTTCAAATATAAATGGTTAATGGTCAATACCCTAAATGAGGAACCTTACAAATACTTTTACACAACAAGTTACTTTTTTTTCAGCTATCACATTCCTGTCAGGTCTTTGTCCCACCAGCAATGTGTTATAATTGGTTGTGCTGGGAAGGAAGCTTGTGTGGGGCATTTGGTTATTGAGATCTGAATGGTTTGATTGCTGTCCAGATTCACCACCTTGAAGGAAATGGATGGTGACCATATCACAAACATCTTGCAGTAAAACTGCTACTGATGGAGACTTCTATTGATATGTGCTAGCATCATCTCTTTTCCCTTTCTCTCACTGTGCAGCTGCAAACTCTGCAGTCTTACCAAGGACAAACAGTCCCCAGTGGCTTTTAAAAAATATTTCTTTGATAATGCCAAGGACATTACACAAACACACACACACACACACACCCAAAAAAAAAAAAATAAAAGGTCAATAGCAAAAGGACACCAATGTCTTTTGACTTCAAATTGTTTTATGAAATTGCCCTGGGAAAAAACCAGTCCCAAGAGTAAGAATGCATATTTGGAAACAAAATAATAATGGATTGATGGCTGGATTTTTTTGTTTGTTTGTTGTTTTTTTTTTTTTTTTTCCTGAACAGTTATAAATCACCTATGTTTGGCCAAAATGCACTTATTGCCTTAGTGACCGAATCTGAAAATCTCTTGGAAATTATTCTGACAATATAGATACAGCAAAGATGCATGAATTTCATACAATTTAAACAGCTTTTGTGTGGTCTTTTCCCTCTGCCCTTTAAGAACAGTTTGAGGAGCCAGTCTGCACTGATCTTAATAAATATATATTTAAGAATAAAAGATAAATATGTAGATTTCAGCTTGAATGAGATGTTGATATTTAAAGGGCTTTGGCAGAGAAGTAGCAAAGTTTGAGCTTGTAACTGTACTCACTTGCTAGTAAATAATTTGCTATTGAAATTTTGCACTTTGAAATATGGTATGTTAAAGTGAACTAAGGTAATTTCTTCTTTACTTACAGTGCGCTGGAAATTGTAAAGGGAGTAAACTCATTGAGAACTGAATATCAGCATTTTCTTTAGTCTGTCATACTGACATAGCATTTAATTACTTAATGTTTAATGAATAATATTATTTAAGGTTCAGAAATGTATTCCAGGTGCATCTGATCTGAAAATCAAAATTGTAAAGCAATTTTAACAATACACGATTGCCTCCAAAGATCAGTCCTTCAAGGGAAAGTCACCAAAATAGTCACAAAATTTTAACATGTTCTTGTTTTACATTAAATCCATCCCCTGCAGCATAATTTAACCCACGAAAGACAAAAACATCGCTATTCTTAGTAGTGCAAAACACGTGCCTTGTACATGTCTCCTTATTTATCTGATCTCAATGACAATTATTTTTTTTAAATGGTATCAAAATTTGTAGTCATGGGGAGTAAGGACAAGTAGAGCTGAGAAAAAGAATGCAACCAACCAACTACTATGCAAAGACAAAAGATTATTTAATGGCAAATAATTTTATTATTGAATAAACAGCAACTGTCTACTCCAAATGAATGAGAAGGGCAAAAAAATACTTTTAAGAAAAATAACTGTTAGGACTGAGGCAGGGTCCCTATCAGTTATAGGTCACTGCAGGCTGTAATGAAGTTCTCCAGTCATATGTTAAGGTCACCATCAGTTTATTTCCATACTGCCAGAGAATTTATATTTAACATACGGTTTTATATTAGGGAAATAATGCTCCAATTACCATGTCATTATGGTAAAGCTGTATTTTGCTCTACATAATTGTTATTAATTAATCTACTTAAGAATTTAATTTCTTGATTAGGAAAAATCAACTAAATATGTAATTAATATAGGTGGACACCAATTTGTATCATAGAATCACAGAATGCATTGGGTCGGAAGGAACCTTTAGAGGAGATCCAATCCAGCCGCCTGTGCAGTAAGCAGGGATAACCCCAACTAGATCAGGTTGCTCAGACTCTCATCAAGCCTGACATATGGTAGTTTTAGGCAGGGATTTGAAAGAATACAATAATGTATGGTTTTGAGTGTGCACATGGCAGAGTGTTCGGACAGAAAAAGTAGGATGACAGAAAGTGTGGAGGCAATTGTCTCAGAAGACAACAGATAGACATAGAATGTGGCAGCTGAATAATAGTAAGTGAACAGAAACATAGAGGGATATTTAAAACAAACTTCATAATCAGCTGGATTCACATGCAAGCAGAATGAGTGGATTTTGTGTATTGTACAAAAAAAGCTGATGTAATGGCAGGTATTATGGTGTGAGATACTTTTTTTTCAAAATTAATATTGTTTATTAATTTTGATATTCAGAACTCTTGCTACCGTCCACAATAATAATAGGTTCTTTGCAACGGTCATGAAAACCTCACACAGATGGAAAACAGAGTCTAGAACACTTAAGAAATAATTAGCAATAATACAACAAACATTAAACCATTAGAACTGGAAAAGAGGTTCTCGTGGTTGATTATACCACTTGCCCACTAGAGGGACTCAAGAAACTCCTTTCTGCTTAAAGGAGAAGGCACTTGGGTTCACTTAGAATTCACAGAGTTTTGCTAAGAGGCTTTTTGAGTATTTATTCACACAAATTGTATCTCTGGATTCCTGAGGCTAACTACACTTTCCAGACAGGACCCAAGCATTTGCAGGGACTTCTGTTGGTGTCTTATTAGCCTTCTAGTCTTCCCAGGCATTAACAGGGTGCTGGGAGAGAGGCAGATTGTCTCTGACCTGGTTGCTCTTGGACTCCAGATTTGGCACAGAGTTTTGCAGAGAGGCAGGCAGGATGTCTTGCAGATGTGCAGACAGGCACAATGTCACACTGGCTAAGCAAGCCTGTCATGTGGGGCAGCTAATGCCAGTCCTCTGGTAAACTGAGACAAGGCCATTTTCCAGGTAGACAAACCCAAAGTAATCAGGGCTTGTTATTATGTGGCAGAATGCAACAGCAGAAAGCACTGGCAGAAGCACTTTGAGGCAAAGCAATGACATAAGCACCTTAAGGAGGAGCACATTGTGTTTACCTGCTCATCTCTCTTTTTCAATACAGCCCAAGATTAATGGGCCTTTGGCCACAGATCAGCCAATCAGAATGGCAGTTAGCCAAACTTAACCATATCAGGTAAAGTCAGGGCTTACTTTTAACTTTTAGGGTAGAACACAAACAAGTGTATAAACATGTGACATACAGGTGCCAGGCCTTCGTTTCCCTTTCCTGCAGTTGCTTCCCCCAACAACAGAAGAGAGAGAGAGCAGAGAAACATGTCTGGCTAAGCCAGGACATGTTTAGACCTATTTTGGCCTTCCACGACAGCTGATGTGGTTTATAGAGAATTGGTGGTTGAAAACAAAGATGGTGTACTTCCATTTCATTGTATGGTTCTCACATCCCCTTTGTTTTTTAACAGTGGTTATATTAATCTACTGTCTTGTGCAACCTGACACATCTCCACTGCAGTACAACGAAGGGGTGTGCTCCTCCTACCTGCTCACTGCATTTTGCTAAGACAGAAAAGTGCCCACTGCCACTTCATTCTTCATGGTGTGTATTTAGGAGAATAAGGCAGCTAAAAGCTTGTGGGTAATGAGAAATGGATGGCATGACTGGAATTTATGTACTCACAGATATATCACTGGTAGGTTCTATAGACAGGAAAGAAAAGATACATTTTTTAAAAGGGTCTCTAGGGGAGGCATACTTTTCTAATATCCATTTAATGTCTTTTTTCAGACATTTCAATGTCTGAAAAAAGAAAGCATTCAAAATGCACTGATTTGGCATGATTTGATGTCTCTTTTGCTTCCTATTTCTTGTTTTTGGGCTCTAAGGTTACTGGTTGTGTCTGACTAATTTTGTCATGGAAATCAGAACAATTAAGTGTTTCAGGAACCCTGAGAAGAGCTGCATGAACATATCAGGGAAAGGGAAGGGGCACAATCTGAAGCAACTCTTGCTCAGTATTGTTCTACTTCAGTCTATGTGGATTGTCAGTCACTTCCTGGAATGCTGGAAATTCCTGTCATAGATGTGTCAGTCCACATTGCATCTAACGCCTGTCTTGGAGCAACACTGCAAAACCAGCAGTTCAACAGTTTTAGGGAACTATATGAAATTTCAGTTGCTACTGGGTTTAGTAAAAGCAAGTATATTTGTACAGTGATAATGGTTTCATTAATTGTTCTTGGTAGTGGGGAATACAATGTGGCCTTTCCCTGTTGTAAGCAGGCTTTGGTTCTTCCTTCATGTGCTGGTTTGAGGTTAACTGGAATATTTTAATAGAGAAAATTATATTCTAGGCTGTGAAAGGAAAACAATGGTGATGTCTACTTCACTCATAGGCTTGCTGAGATGTTTANCCACATTAAATAGTTAAACTTATGTAATAAGAAAGCAATCTGAAGCCTTGGGTCCTTTGTGCCTTTTCTGGATAGCTCACTTCATTAATGTGAATAGAGTGGTGCTGTCAAAGAGGAGGAGGCTCAGTGTTGTTATTTTCTTTAAATTGGGTGTCCTTGAGATGTATTACTGTCAAAATACTGTTACGTTTCATCCCCCAAATAAAAGTTTGTGCTCTTGAAACTAGTAACAGGGTTCCTACTGATGACTGGAATTTTTTCACAGGAAATGAAAGAGAAACAAGAAAGTGAATTAGCAGATCATAGGGTGATCGAGAAAGACAAATTTATTATCTATTCAGCAGGGTATTTCACAAAGAAAGAAGTACAATTGTACAAAGGATTAGTGAGAATTTGTCTTGGGATACTGTGCCTATTGCCCAAGATCAAGCAATGAGAATTCAAAGAAGATCGAGTGTAAAGTGTAAACCTCCTTTGAGGTTGAGGGAATATACAGCAGGGAGCATGGAGTATGGGAGATGGCAGAGGGAGGAATACTTAGAATGTTGATACATCACTGAAGTGTGACTTGAGTTGTGCCTCTTAATGAAAATTAAAAGTGGAAACCTCCTGTATAAAAACACTATTGCATGACAGCCACACAGAGTGCATGTGATTTGAATATGATAACTATGGAAATGCATTTTCTAGATGTAAAACCTTGAGCCAGAATTCATTATTATTATCCACATGAAATTTTCTGCTCATGAACCTGTGAAGTGACTTCAGCGTTTGCAGATGTTTTTATACTGTTATATCTTTGCATAATGTTTTGAATAAGTAGCCTTTAACCTATATCTTTGGTCAAGAGCCATTCAATTTGCTCACTTGCTATTCATTATTTTACAGTATATAATTGGTTACTTAAGTAATATGCTATGGCTTTTACTTGATTGAGAACTTAGTGGTCTGAGTGTCATTGAGCATAGACAATAATGAAAATTAATATATTCACTGAACATTTGAGTGTAGTAAAAAGACAATATTTATACATATAGCTATGTTGTTCAGAAAATATTTATATTTTCTATAAAGAATAATTTTATTTTTTTCCCCTCCCTCAGCATTAATACAAGTAGACTATTGTTTTGAGCTTTTTTAAATAAATAAATCTTACCCATCTGGGTTGAAAAAAACAAATTTTGAAGATCTTAAACTCTTTCAAAGAAACGTCAAGGACTCAGGGTTAAATGTGAAAATCAGTGGCCTGTAAGTGGAAGGATGCCATAACTAAATACCACTGGATATCACTCAAGGAATTACAGTTGCAGTTGAGTTCCTCACCTCTTTCGAGATACAGCAACTAGCTCTCCAAAAAGTTGTTGTAGAATTGTGCAATTCTGAACCGACCTAGATTCAGGAGACTGTTTCAGCCTTTCAGATGGGTGCTGAATTTTAGAGAGGACAAGAGAAAAGCAAGATCATGCACAGAGGTAGTATGGCTGCAAGGGTTTGGGTGTAAATAGCCATCAAAATTTAGGACACACATTTTCAGTAAGGAATCATTTTTGGGTTTTCTGCTAAGGTCTGATTTTGCATCTCCCACATTCCAGGTAGCATGAAAATACATATTGAGGATTTAATCTCTGCCTGAAGGAGTTTATATTTTTAATGTGAGAATAGATGCACAACATATAGATAAATTGAGTACATGAGGGAAATAAATTGAGTACATGAGGGAAATAATTACAAAAGTACAATTAATGCAGTAGGAGATTTAAATGCAAAGCATAAGCATTTATGTGAACAGAGTAAAATCGTAAACAAGGTCAGGCTACAAAACAATGCAGGTTTATTAATTCTCAGAGGAAATGAAGAAAACTTGCTATGCTCCCATATCTATTATTTCAGGGAAATTATTTCTGTCTAGAATTGAATCAGATTAATAGAGCCATGTATCTTAATGGGAGGTTATGAATCAGCGTGCACTAAATGTGCCTGTAGAGAAGAATTACTCCATTGTATTTAAATATAATAACATCATCCAGGTATCTCTGTAGGTATATAAAGATACCAGTCGTCTTTCTTACTCTCCAATGTTAGAACATCTACTCATAGGCTCCTCTTACACTTTTGTTTTGCATTGTAGTACTGCATTTCATAGATTATCTTCCATTCTCAACAACTATTTTTATGACACTTCCAAAAACTGATGACATCTGCCTGAGTAATACCTCTGCTAAACTAAGCAGAGCCGGTTTCCTGAAGGAATTTTGGAAGGACAAGAAAAATTTGTGTGGATAGGAAGTTTTCTTGTTTGTAATGACTTTCACATATAAAAAGTTTTAGATTAATATCTAGACAGTCCAAAGTCTATAGGAGGCTTTGAACAAAGGTATGTACAGATCAGTAAGAGTAGAAACAAGCAAGGAAAACTAAATACTGCAGAACCAGATACTGAGGCAATAGAACAGGACTGAGTTATCTCTACCTCCTGCACAGAGCTGTGTTAAACGTACTCAAATGTTATGTCCTGTGGAGGGTAGTGATTGTTTAAAAAGAAAAAGATTTCCATGGTTTTGTGTTCTTAGATATTATTAATCTTAGAATTATAGAATTGTTTTGGTTGGAAGAGACCTCTAAGATCATATGGATATTTTTTTTACTTTTAAATGTATTTAAATTTTTCCTCTAGCCATAGTTTATGATGGGATTCCTAGTAAATAGTTCCGAAGAAGCTGGCCTTGTTTGGTACAAAAGGGAATATATATATTTTCTTTTTTTTTTTTTTTTTTTTCATTTCCATGTATTTTAACTGTAATTATACCTGCAAATTATTTATTTCAGTGTCAGAGGAATGAACAAAAAGCATTGTGATACTGTGACTCTTTCAGCGCAGCCCAGATCAGATTTGTTACAAGCGTTTTGCCAAGCTTATTTCTTTCAAACCTCTGCTGTTTTCTAACTATGAAATATGGCAGTGTTTGTTTTTCAGAGTACTCCAGGCTTATCTAACATGCTGAGGCCTGTGCTGCACTAGATATTAGTTTATGTAAGACCATCATGATTCAAGATCTGCCTGTCAGAAGATTCTGTAAAAAGGTGTATAAATAGCTGCCTCTATATACTTCAAAGATTAAAAAGGAGGGAGATAGGCAGGGGCTGAGAAGGAACAGGGAATCTTCTTCTTTTATTAATGGCACAGAAATCAGTGGTGAATGCCTCATCAGAAGCCAGAGTATTATGACACTGTATAGTAAGTGTCCTGAGTTTGAGGCAAATCTCCAGCTGTATGTAAATTAAAGTAAAATTACAACATGTGTATCATCTATGAGAATAGTGCCGAATGCAAGACAAAAACAAACTAATCGAAGTACATTTCCTCGTTTAGGTGGAAGCAAAGCTTTCTTTGTCATTTAAACAGAAGGTAGAAGCTTATTACATACAGACATATGCCCAGCAGTATTGGAGGTATGTCATGACAGTATTAACCATACCCATTCCACTTGTGCTCATTTAATCATGCTCTGCATTTAGAGTAGTCTGTAAAACTAATACCAGCTGAAGCTTAAATGTCTGACTCAGTATGTGTGTGAGAAGTTGATATGTATCAAAAATATTGATCTAAGCTTTTTCAATCAAGGAACTGTTTAAGGAGTACCTTGACACAACTTATTGAAGTTAATAAATTCAGAAACTTCAGGACTGTAGCTTAGGCTCTCAGTGCCATGTTGGGTCAAGGAAATTCACTAGGCATGTTCTTCCAAATTAACCTAGTAACATCAGACTTGACATGAATGTTCCATCCTGCTCAAAAGGAAAAGTGTAGCATAAGGTGTTACTTGTTCTGTGGTAAAGTAGTAATGGGAAATTGATGCTAGTGGTTATTGTGGTGGTTGCAGCATCTCTGCTCCTATGGTGTTAAAGCAGCTCTGAGCAAAGCAGGGTCTAGAGAGCAAGGGAATCCAGATGTCAGCAGTACTTTTCTGTATTTTGAAAGCACAAGGCTGCATCGTGTTGGTTGAGTGTTGATGAATTACTGGCCAAAAACTCAGCACAATTTCACTGACTGATCCCATGGTTCCATGTGCTGTGGCCAATACTTTCAGCTCAATCTCCTCAGAGCTGTTTCACAAGGGAAATAGAGTATTTGAGCAGCTCCTGTTGAAAACCAGCAGACACACAGCACTCTAAGTTGTGTTATCAAATCTCTTTTCAAATGCAGCTCTTCATCAACTAATGTTGCAGGGTTTGAAATATTCTTGGGAAGCAAAGCAAAAAAACAAATTTTGCTGTGTGAGTCAAGGTCACATATTTATTTTAATTCCTATCCTCAAGGCAATCATGGTGGTATTTGAAATGATTGTTATGAAAAGTATCAATGTGTTGACACACGTACTGACAAGCATAAATGTGTCAGCTGACAGGCTATGATCCAGTCCTGTTCATGAGAGTTAAGGGCAGAACCAGCATTTGTTCTTGTGCCAGAAGCCTTACACTCAGAGATGTGCTCCTGTGTTATGGTAAATTTCTATTAATTTGACTTCTCTGAGCCTGTTTCACTGATGCATTAATTTGCAGTGGAAAATGGCTTTACAGGAAGGAGATGCAGAAATATGATTTGGTAAAATAAGGAATCATCTGTCGACTAGTGTTCTCAGCAGCCCATCGTTGGTCTGCATACCTTTTAGAAAGGTTGCAAGTGCAAGCAGTAAACTTTGTTTCTAATTTTATTTACTTCTTACTTGAATCCACATAAAAGAAATTGATGAATAGAAGTCAATTTCTCCAGCGATTATATGAAACAAATCAACTCATTCAGAACAGATCCAAGGTGTCTCTGTGCTGCAGAGTATTGAGTAGCAAACCTTCTCTGGTTTGTATATGAATCAGAAACATATATCAGAAGCAAACTGTTTGGCAGATGTCCAGTCACTTGTAAAGGCTTTCAACATGAACTGATCCAAAAGGAGATTAAGTACTTCTGTGTTTGTGAGTTACTATACAGCTAAGAAAACTTCTGTTGCATGTGTGCACCCAAGTAGTGATGCTGTTGTTCAAGACCTTGCTGCTCTAAACAGTGCTGTAATCAGAAGCAGTGTTTGCAGGAAGAAACTCTGGGAGGGTTGGGAATGCTGGTTCTCAGTGTTGGTCTAAATTTTCTTCCTGGAAGAAACATTTTGAGGATATCAACATCAAATTAGCCAGAGCTTCCCTTGCTGAGATGCAGGTCAAGCAAAGAGAATCATTTTGTTGTTCTCTTGTGAATATAACCTTTTTTACTATTGGGGTCTGTGTTTCTGTTACAAAAGCTATTCCTGCAGCTATGCTGAAATCTAAACCATAATGAATTTGTTGAACCTTTTAAAATACATGAATCATTGTGGAAGTGTGGGGTGGATGTGTGCTACAGAGAGAGCTGATAGTTGACTGATAGACATTGATGCTATTCACTGTGTGATAGGAATTTTTCTGCCATTAAAGACTACACTTTCCTGCTTTTAAGGTATTAATCAACTAGATTTACACTGATTGTTTGGGGTCTTATATATATATATATATAATAGAATCATACACTCACACTGTGTATATATATATATATATATATAGTGTATGTATGATTCTATAACCATATTAAACATATACAAAAATGTTTCAGAATCAAGGCAAGAAGTGTACTGAATTATTCATCCTTTCTTATTTGACTTTACAATGAAGCTACACGTATACCTTTTCCTACAGTGTACCTACTGTAGAAAACTTTATAAACTCTGCTGAATTCATCAGGAAAGTAACTCAGCAGTGATATGCCTCAGTGTCACATCTCTAACTTATCAATTTTTCAATCTCATTTTTTTTCCAGTTTCTTTTTTTTCCACCAGCTGAGAAATTATCTGAGAAACATAAAAGTGTTCTCAAGCTAAACAGATTTGTTTGTCACCCACAAAATATGAAACTGCTTGAATTTGATCTATTTTCTGTGATACAAGTCCATCATAAGTGTCTTAATACCCTATTGGGGATTTCCAGAGAGAAACTTCCAGTGAGAAAATGAAAAGGGCATATAAATAGCTTTCCTGTGCTAGATTTTTTTTAAATTTCTGAGGCTTGGTTATTTAGAATAAAAAAATAAAAAAAAAAAAAATCAAAGTAAGCCGTAAAGACCAGGTGAGTTTTATACAAAACACACTAAACAACACTGTTTATGGATTTATCTGACTTGAAAATAACTCTGTAAGCTGGTTATATTTTTCATACTTCAGAGAAAGTAGTATAATTCCCAACTGATAACAAGAGGGAATATTTACAGAATCACAGAAACATTCAGGTTGGAAAAGCCCCTTACAATCACCAAGTCCAACTGATATCCCTGCATTACAAGGTTCATCTCTGAACCATATCCCCAAGCGCCACATCTAAAAGACTTTTAAACACATCCAGGGTTGGTGACTCAACCACCTCCCTGGGCAGCCCATTCCAATGCCTGATCACTCTTTCCCTGATTCTTTTTTTATTTTTTTCCTGATATCCAGTCTAAACCTACCTAGTTGCAGCTTGAGGCCATTCCCTCTTGTTCTATCAATATTTAACTGTGAGAAGAGACACCTCTCCACAACCTCCTTTCAGATAGCTGTAGACAGTGACAAGGTCTTCCCTCAGCCTCCTTTTCAAACTAACCATTCCCAGTTCTTTCAGTCACTCCTCATAAGGTTTATTCTCCAGGCCCTTCCTCGGCTCCATTGCCCTTTTCTACACTTGCTGCAGCATGTAACTGATGCTTTATGCTATGAAAGTAATGGTTTAATGGAAAATAATTTCATGGCTTTATTTTCCAGTATTGGTGGGTTTGCCCACTAGCTAAATGGTAAACTCTGCCTTGCTTCAATTTTTCCAGTTATTAGTTGGCTTATTCACATAATGGCTTAGCAATTGCATTGCTCTGTTGTATGATTTCTGGTTGGTAAGACCTCGAGTAAAGCGCACTTGTATGTTCTGAGAGCAATGCAGTACCCCCCATGTGTCTGTGAATGCCCACCTTCATTTTCAAGCAGACAGCATTTTCAAAGGGCCGTTCAAGCCTTTCAGAAAACTTTAAAATCAAAAGTATATCATAGAATCATAGAATGGTAAGGTTGGAAGGAGACCTCAAGGATCAGCTAGTTCCAACCCCCTGCCATAGGCAGGGACATCTCCCACTAGCACAGGTCACTCAAGGCCTCGTCCAACCTGGCCTTGAACACCTCCAGGGAGGGAGCAGCCACAACCTCCCTGGGCAACCTGTGCCAGTGCCTCACCACCCTCACTGTAAAGAACTTCCTCCTAACATCCAGTTTCAGTCTCCCCTCTGCTAGTTCAAACCCATTGCCCCTTGTCCTGTCATTGCAAGACCTTGTAAATAGTCCCTCCCCAGCCTTCCTGTAGGCCCCCTTCAGATACTGGAAGGCTACTATAAGGTCTCCTCAAAGCCTTCTCTTCTCCAGGCTGCAGAACCCCAACTGTCTCAGCCTGTCCTCATAACAGAGCTGCTCCAGCCCTCTGATCATCTTCGTGGCCCTCATCTGGATCTGCTCCAACAGATCTTTCCTGTGTCTTTCCTGTGTGTATAGATCCACATTTTGGGAGCTCTGTAGTGCACTGTGTTTTGTAACGAGTGTTTATCGTTGTGGTTTTCATGACCTGTGAATTCCAACAAAATGTGGTAGGGTTTGCAGGGATTTCTTTCTTCAGTGTCCTGGTTTTGACCCACAAGCTGCTCAGGGCAAAAGGACAGAAAAGGTATTTTACCCCAAGGGAACTGTGTAGAGAACTGGAGGCTAAAGGTGAATACTATCTACATATATAGAGAGAAATACAAAATGTGTTCGGGAAAAAGAGATATAGATGCAAATTAGGCCTGCCAGACCAAAACCTGCTGCAGCCTTCCAAACCCTCCCCCTGTAGCCCAGCCTCAGCAGGCCCAGGAGCAGGCCAAACTACACCCCCACAAAGACAGGCCTACCAGGCCGCAGTGCAACCCCCCCAGGCTAGGCCAAGATTGCACAGCAAGAAATTAGCTAGCCAGCCAAAGTGGCAACCTCCCCCCGCAAACCAGAGACAATGCACCCCCTGCCAGAGAGACAACTGGTCCTGAACTCTCCTGAGAGCAGGGAANCCATTGCCCTTTTCTACACTTGCTGCAGCATGTAACTGATGCTTTATGCTATGAAAGTAATGGTTTAATGGAAAATAATTTCATGGCTTTATTTTCCAGTATTGGTGGGTTTGCCCACTAGCTAAATGGTAAACTCTGCCTTGCTTCAATTTTTCCAGTTATTAGTTGGCTTATTCACATAATGGCTTAGCAATTGCATTGCTCTGTTGTATGATTTCTGGTTGGTAAGACCTCGAGTAAAGCGCACTTGTATGTTCTGAGAGCAATGCAGTACCCCCCATGTGTCTGTGAATGCCCACCTTCATTTTCAAGCAGACAGCATTTTCAAAGGGCCGTTCAAGCCTTTCAGAAAACTTTAAAATCAAAAGTATATCATAGAATCATAGAATGGTAAGGTTGGAAGGAGACCTCAAGGATCAGCTAGTTCCAANAAGGGAACTGTGTAGAGAACTGGAGGCTAAAGGTGAATACTATCTACATATATAGAGAGAAATACAAAATGTGTTCGGGAAAAAGAGATATAGATGCAAATTAGGCCTGCCAGACCAAAACCTGCTGCAGCCTTCCAAACCCTCCCCCTGTAGCCCAGCCTCAGCAGGCCCAGGAGCAGGCCAAACTACACCCCCACAAAGACAGGCCTACCAGGCCGCAGTGCAACCCCCCCAGGCTAGGCCAAGATTGCACAGCAAGAAATTAGCTAGCCAGCCAAAGTGGCAACCTCCCCCCGCAAACCAGAGACAATGCACCCCCTGCCAGAGAGACAACTGGTCCTGAACTCTCCTGAGAGCAGGGAATACAGAAAAGCACAACAGAATAAGCAACCCCCATGTCGTGTGTCCTCCCCCAAGACTTTCTAGTCTCTTTGGAGGACTTTTCTTTATAGTTATACCAAATAACTCTTAATGTCCCTTAACATGCAACATTCAGTATATGTAGGGATCTCTGTCGTTGGTGATTTGAGATTAAGAAGGGGGAGGAGGAAGAGCAATTGAATTGCTTTGAGAGCTTTTCCTAATACAGTGTCTTTACAGTCCTGTAGTAATGTGAGTGATGTGAAAGCAGCTTGTCTGTATTTCATGTGTGTTCTGTAGCATGTAGGGCTGAAGGAAAAGATAAGGGCATGATGGGGTGGCTCAGGAGGGGAATGGCAATTTTCTGGAGTGTAGAGTAAACATTAAATAAATTAAAAGGATAATCTCAGCGGTCGCTGGGAAGGGAGGTGCTCTTCAGAGTAGTATTAAATGACTAGGGAGTGAATCAATCTGTTTGTGGTACCACTCTCACCTAAACCAAATACCTCTTTTCTCAAAAGCAATAGGGTTTGATATTCAATATTTTTCCTTTTCTGTAAGAATACAAATCTAAAAATTCCTGTAAGTCTTGAAATTAATTAATTACCAAGTGACAGAAGCAAATTCTAGTATTATGCAACATTAATGATGACTTGGAAAATCCTTGTTTCTATAATAAAAAAGGGAAATTCTGTTTCTATAATAAAAAAGGGAAATTCAAGTAGACATTTTACCTGTTCTAACCTCAGCAGTTTTAAAAACATTCAATTCAAGATATTTAGATAATAAAATCTACATATATTTTGCAATCTTTCCCTCCTTTTCATATTTCTCTTATTTATTTATCTATCTATTTATTTATTTATTTATTTGGCTTCAGTTCACATACTCTTAATGTCTAGTGCCAAAGTTCTTTCAGATGTATAGTGTGAAACCTGTATTCTCCAGTCACTGAAAGCTGAGAGTAATTGCACTGGAATTCCTCAAATGAGTAAGAGTTGGTGAAGTGACTGCTTTCTAACCCTCAAGCAAGATCAAGCATTGTTCTTTTTTCTTATGTTTGCTTAAGTTTAATTACATATGCATAGGACTTTAGCCTAGCAAATTCCCAAACAGAGAGAAGTGTTAAGATATTCCTGACACCACTTCATGTAGATTGTTGAAACTTTCAGATACTCTTTCATAAACTTTGAAAATTTCCTACCTGGATTTGAATGCCACAGGTGAGGAGAAGAGGAGGCATCCACACACATTCATTTATGTACCTTCTCACAAGTGAATGCATCGTTCTTCAGTCATTTCACATGCCCTTGATAAGCTAATGCCCTTCCAACCTCCAGAAAGCCATACCTGTGGCTGTGTGTCCTAGAGACATTAAAAAGCCATTTGTTTACAAACTGACTTGAAGAAATTTTTATTAGCAGGCAATAAGTTCTGAGAAAATAAAATATGCTCATACGCATGATTCAGATTGTAACTTAATGCACAAAATACTTATATTTCTGGCAGACACTCTGTAAATCTTTTTCTTCACATATTTCTGTTTGACTGATAAAGCAATGGTCCTGATTTCTTGAGGATAAAAACATAATGTCTGTGGTTTTGACTTTTTTTTAATCAAAAAAGACCAAAAACCAACAAAAACCAAACAAACAAAAAACTCAAAGAAAAACCCCAAACCCCTACATCATAAATAAATTTTATTCTAGCAGTACAAAACACAATATAAATTTCTAGTCTAAATACACTGGGAATATGCTTTTAATGTGCTAAACAATGGAAAATCTTTCTGAAATTCCAACTGCTAATCTGCAGTGCAGGCTATAGAAAATTCTGATATTGCTGCTGGTAAAAAGAGACTAAACCACAAAAAATGAGATTGAGAACACTGAAGAGTAAAGTGTTTTGAGAACTAGGTGGACTTAGGTGTAGTGCTCTTTTCTTGTGTTTTGTTACACTGCTTATACATTTTAACTACAACCTTGGAAAGAACTCTGATGTGCAGTAGTTAAAGATCAAATTTTAATCTGATCAAGCCACCCATTTAGGCAATGTCCACGTACTCATGCTTCAAAGACACAGACTCTGCATACAGATTTCTCCTTGATCAGCAAAACCAACCCAAACTAATAAACCAATGAGGAACAAAAGTAATAATCTTGTGTGTGGTTTTGTGTGGCGTGGTGGTTTTGTTTGGTTGGTTTTCCCCTTCTTTAATGACTGCATTTATTTTTATAGGTGGGAAGAAATTGGCTTTCGCAGATGCTCTGCACAGAAGACAGCTATCACCTGAAGCATGTGTGGGGCACAGGTCTAAGCAACAGGAATTTAATGAAGAAGCTGGACACAAGTGACAGAATAGGAGCCTCCCTGGGTACTCCAAGACTGAAACCTACATGTAAGTCATATTGAATATTTTCAAAATCTCAAATGCATGAATTACAATCCGCACCTGGTAAGGAATAGGAGGGAGAGAAGAGAGATCTCTGTAGGGTCATAATGCAGTGGAGAGTGAGATGGAAATAACAAAACTGAGTCAGATTTCCTGGCAGTCCTTTTTGTAGGAAGTCCAAGCTTCGGGATCTGCAACCTCAGCATAACTGTTATCCCTGTTGTCTTTGAGGTTTGCACCTTGAAGTGTAATAGATTCTGGGAAGGCTTGTACAAGCAACATCAAGCCAGGAGTTTTAAGTCTTCAGATACTTGCAACCTTTGTTGGTCTGAGGAGTGGATTTCAAAGTCTGAGATAGAATCTTCAGCATGGATATGTTTTTCCTTTGTTTATAATGTACTTTTTGCTCTAGGTAGGATGTAATTCCTTTTTAAAAAAATAAATTTAAAAGCTCTATTCTAAATATACCTGTAAATACTGCAGCAAAATGAGGACAGTACAGTTTAGCAGCAGTGATGACTCTAATAGTGTAATAAAGGCAAATAAATAAAGTTGTGCAAGGTGTTAAAGGAGGTGAAGAAAAATATCTCTCATGAGGAGGAGTTCTTGGAAGAAAAACATTTTCCAAACAGTTATCTTTGGCTCATTGAAGATAACCTTTCCCTTGGTCTGGAAAGGATCTTTATGCCCCACTCATAGCACTGTGTTTTGAAAGCTTTTCTGAGCTTGGAGAATGCTGTTAATAAATAAGTAACTATATTGTATTTATTTACATTGAAATGGATGGGCAAGGTAGGAGGCCTTTATCAAGGGGCTAAGGAAACTCATTCTCAGTGACATGAAAAGATCACGTGCTCTTTAGTGGCATTACCTGAGAAAGCAATGATGACCTGGTTTTAATTTTCAGGATTCATGTGAAAAACAAAATCATCACAAAAGCTAATACTATAGACAAGGTAAAAAGCTGGAAATCTCACCATCTGACAACTAATTTATCTCCTATTGATTCATATGCATTTGAGCTACAAAATTCAGTTGCTTGTGCTGTCTCCATGGAGTCTATGATAGAAAAGTGAACACTCAGAAAAAGTCTTTTACCTTAGTAAGTCCTGGTAATAAATAATTTTGTTGAACTGGTAATAGAGCCTTATCATAGGTTAGCTTATGACTTCTCATGCCTTGACAAAGGCTCTGGTTGTATAGCTATTTCTGTTGCACCATTGGAATAATGAGCTGCAAACTGACTTACCTTCAAAATCCATCTCATTCCCTGGGACTGTATGTTCTGTTTAGATCTCCACTAGCTCTCTGAAAAGCCCAAATGTCATACATTTTTGGTGCTAACTGCAGTAAGAGACCATTATGGAAGCTGAGAGCTGTCCAGCTCTCTAGGTTGTAAAATGTTTGACTTCAATAAGTTCTTTAGCAGCTGGTTTCTCTGTTTAGTACTTTGTAGATTTCTGGATCTGTTTTGTTTAAATTTGAGAATAGTTGCTGAAGCTGTTTAGGGAATCAGAGGTGGCTGTGGCAAATATGAAGAACAGGTTGAAATTGGAATATATTCATCACAGACTCAATTCTCATTTAATTTAGAGGACTTTCTCCATAAGATTCACAGTCCTGAATTCAAGAACAAATGGAGAGGTTGTAAGTCAGGCACACTGATTTTGTTTTTACTGAGAAAAATTAAGCTTAGGGAAGTCAAAAGAGCTAATAGCTTTGGCATTAACCTTTGACACTACACATTCTGAATTATAGTGCAAGTTTTGTTTTGAAAGTGCCCTGACTCAGTTTGGAGAATTAGAAAAAACCAAAACACCAAACCCCAAAAACACCACCACCATCATGTGTGTGCATACACACACAAAACCAAACAACTTTTTAGATGAATAAAAATAGAAAAGGTTAAGCCTGTTTTGGACATGCAGGCAGAATGGCTGCTCTGAATGCTGCTTTCCACATATTCATGACTCTGGTTTGTACCTCACAGTAAGGTAATCAGTGCTAAGTAAGCTAAGGAAGGGGACAACTGCTGCTATGCAGAGCTGTGATCTGAAATCACAGATCTATCACCTTAGCATCACTAAAATAGTTTCCTTAGTCCAAATGTTTGGCTTAAAATTCAGTGGCTCTACTCGAGAAATCAGGTAATAGTCATGCTAATCAAGGTGAGGACTTGAACTGTCCAGCTGATTTACTAGAACAAATATGAAGGCTGGGCTGAGTTCTGGCCTCACTAACTTCAGACCTAGTCTAGCCATTGAGCAGCAAGCTGCAAGGTGACTGCTGTTTAAAACAACTTGCACAGTCTGCTTAGTCATAACCTGGTAGAGTCCCCATTTGCATCTCTATTCCTTTCTGAAATGTGATGACTAGGTTACATCCTACTCTGCATTGAGATTTACAGTTGGAAATACTTACCTTTTTAAAAAATAATTTTCACGAAACTTCCATGTATCTGTGATCCTACATTTCAGCTCTTGATGTTTCACTGTACAGATTTCTTAACCACGTTAATCAAACTATTTGGTTTTGGTGATTATTTGAATAGAGAAAAACAGTGTTCATTTGGTGTGTAAGCACAATTCATTTCCATAGATATTTAGATTAAGAAAATAAGTAAACCAGAAATAAACTACTTCCTCCCCTCCTTGTAGCATTTGTGAATATTTCACAAGCATAAAGACTAACAGTGTTGATGCTGGTGCCAAATATGTTAATTTGAGCCAAGCATAGCTTGAATTCACCATGAGAAATTTTCAAGCTGCTCAGCGTGTAACTTTTCACATCCATTTGATGGTTTTCTAGCTTGATTTTGTTCTTGACTCAAGTATTCTGTACAGTCTTTAAAGTCAGTAGTCTCACCACATTGGAACGTAAAACCCATACCTGCAAAGTTACAGTTAAAGCAAGTTCATCTGTGCTCTGTCCTACAATGGGGACCCACATGTATGAGATTATACAGTGGAACATGCAAATATTGTTGAAGGAATAGCTGACACATGGTTTTCCCTGTTACCTCTATACCAGAACATGTATTTGTGCATCTGCTCAAATTCTAGTATAACTTCTGGTTCTCTTTAACCTCTTTAAGAGCACTCTCCCTTCTCTTTTTCCCCTTCCCCCCCCCC
>WBNM01042854.1:84313-198949 GCA_013399055.1 Ramphastos sulfuratus
CCCCCGCTAAATGAGTAGTCTATAAGTTCTTCTCTCAGAAGACTAATCTACTCTACTTCAACAAAGTGCTCAAATTCAATGCACACAGTTAGGACACTTCTCTAGATGGCCCTATTTCATCTGTAAGTATTGATAAAACCACTTTTCACAGAAGTTCTTAAAAGGCTGTTTCAGTGAATCTTCCAAGACTTCATAATTTGTGCTGGAAGAAGCAGTCACAGATGTGCTGGAAGATGCAGAACTCCTAGAACCTTCTTTTCAACAGCAGTGCTGTATAACCTGCTTTATCTGCACAGGTTTATTGTTGAGGCTTACACTAAGGTAGCTGTAAATTCCAGTGATCCTTAGCCTGTCCAGGTAAATGCCTCGGCAATAAAAACAAGAATTTTTGGTCTGCATTCCCCCCCCCATCCCCATACATGTAGCATGTCTGCTGTTTGTCACAATTCATTGTGCCATGCCCCATTTTCCCTGTTACCTGTTAAGCATAGACATCAGTGTCATCCGATTTCTTGTTTCCATTCTGGTGTAGTAGCACAAGCAGGGGGTGATCTGGTAAGATGAAGCACATATAACCTCTTCAAAATTTTAGAGCCAAAATCTTATCTGTTTAGGATTCATCCATTAGAAGCTCCATTAGAATGGAGGAAGACATTAAGAAACAAAACTAACAGCTGCTTATATGTTACACTTCTAATTAATGGTTTAAAAACAAAGCTACTGAAGTGAATAATTTGCATTTAGATATCAGATTAGATTTCAAAAATCAATAGAAAGTTCTTATCTTTTTGTACTAGAGATCAATTATTTTCCTCTGGTATTTGCATAGAGGAAAAGTTTTAGAAAAGTCTTAACTGAGAAGAATAAAAAATAATGCAGGTCTGAAACCATTGCAAAGCAGTTAATGCTTGGACTCTGGCTTGGAGGTCTTTTCCAGTCTAAATAATTCTATGTAAACTACATTCTCTCTTTTTCTTAGTCAATCCAAAATCAGTATAACTGAAAAATAAATTAAGAGCACAGGGGGGCAAAATAGTTTTTATATGCAGCATATCAGTATAGTGTAAACCTCCTACATTTTGTAAAGTTCTATGACACTTGCTAGCTTTAAACCTTGGTGATTATTTACAAGGACTATTATGGATTTTTTTTTGGGAAAAAGAAGTTCAGTTGATCAGTAATGAACTTCACAGTATACAGATTTAATCTAGCAAACCCTACTCTTGATTGTTTATTTTCTGAAGATGTCAGAACTTTCTTTATCTTTTGATTTCTAAACTAGTTTAATGTAAGTACTTTCTGTAATTGATTTCTATCCTTGATTTGAAGGATGAGTGAAAACAATTGGCAGAGCTTTTGATTAGTTCCTGTCTAGTTGTGCTATTCACTCTGTATAATTAGACTGTCTTGTTTCTCTAGCTCTTCAGATATGAAAAACACCACTGAAATATTGAATAAAATGTAATTAATAATGTAATCATCAAAAATCCATGTAGAATGGTTATCTGTGATAGTTTATTTATCTGTGACTCATATTTTTCTATAAATATTTTAAAATAGCCTATAGTGAAGATTTAGGTGTCAGTAATGATAGGAACATATTATTTTGAAAAGCTTGATATTGAATTTAAACTGGAAGAGGAGAGATTGAAACTAGATGTTAGGAAGAAGTTCTTTACAGTGAGGGTGGTGAAACACTGGAACAGGTTGCCCAGGGAGATTGTGGAGGTGTTGAAGACTAGGTTGGATGAGGCCTTGAGTGACCTATTCTAATCGGAGGTGTCCCTGCCTATGGCAGGGGTTTGGAACTAGAAGATCTTTGAAGTTCCTTCCAACATAAACCATTCTATGATTCTATGAATCCTAAAACTAGGATTTTCAAATGTAGTAGTTCAGTTTAACCCAATTGACAGTAACATTTCCTGCTCCTTCCAAAGATTTCGCCCACATTCTTGAGACTATGATATCTTTAGGATGCCAGTGTGTTTTTTCTACTGGAATCAATATATTACAGTACATTGGAAACCAGAATTAGCCATGGAAATATTCAGTTTATTAAAAATGAAAAAAATACCTGACAACTTGCACAGCATGGGGTGGGCCGGTGGGATCTACACAAACAATAGGTTTGTGTGTCACAGAGCAAGCTAAATCCAGGATGCTTCTAAACTAGTCCCAGCATAACTGCTGTGACACATAGCCCTGTTATCATATGAATTTCAGAGTGAGCACTGCATAAATTGCAGAAGGACTTTTTCCTTGCATTGACAGAGGAGATTGTTCAGGTCATTTATGTAAACTATTCATTTATCTTAAGATCTGAGGAAGTGTTGACTGTACATGAAGACAAGGTATAAAGCTTAGTGGCCCACGACAAGTGGTTATAAAATGATCTTTTTTTTTTTTTTTTTAAATCTGTGTGTGTGTTTCAGAAACCAGTGTATTTAGCCAGACATCTGTATGGAATGGGATGCCCAAAGTACGTTCTGGGGATCTCGTATACCCTGTATTGAAAGACTGCTGAATATGTAAATAGTATTAAGGGTGTTTAATATGTGGATTTCTTTTTTTAATTCTTCCACAGCTAAAACTGTGGCAGATTCCATTTGTCTTTTCTACTGTATGGGGATTGCAAATATGGGAAATCTTGTGCTACTAGTACTGATTCTTATACACAGTGTGGATACTTGTTTTGTTTTCTTTGCGTGACACAACTTTTGACAGCAGCTTGTGTGTGCTTATTAAATGTTTTTATTTGTTTGTCATTTTGGATTTTTTTTAACTTTTTTTTTTGAGCTTTGAATCGCATGGTGACAAACTAACAAATATGTTCAGAAAGTGAGCATTTAATATAGCAATACAGTAGCTTGAATTATTTTCCCCCATCAAATCTATATAAAGTAGTGAGGCACTTAGGTTTTTATCCACTGGCTTCTGTTTGGAGTATATCAAGCTGTTAGGAATTACTGATGTAGGAAAAATAAAAAATCTGAGAGATGAGGTACTGAGATTAACACTCTATATATTATTTTACACAGTCTTGTATGTCCAGTTGTATACTATTTATGGATAATATGATGTAAAACTACAGAAAGCTTGCAATATGCAATCCAGTATGGAATTTAGCATAACAGAATTAAAGTGGCACAAGTTTCTATACAGATTATGCTGGTGTTCCAAACGCATTAAATCTTTGCATCATCCTGGGGTTGGAATTCAAATTGTAACAAGGTCCACTTGAGTGGAATTGCTAAGATGAAAACCAAAGCCTGTGAGATTTAATTATGGAAGCTGGCAAACTGTGAGATCAGAAATAAGCAACTGTGACTTTCCAGTATGCATGGGTTAAGAAAAAAACATACTTCGGTGTCTCATTTAAAAACAGCTGCTTCAAATCTGAAAAATTTGTTTTACATATGGTAACACTGGACCAAAGCACATGGGGACAGCTGAACCTAAAGCATTTCTTCTTTTACTCTATATGAATTTATAACATCCTCTTGGGATTCTCAGTAGTCCCAAAGCAATATGCTACCATGAGTCCAATCTGGTAGTCTTACTCCAGTACTGTCTGTCAGTCTGCTACAGTACTGACATCTGATGACTGACTGCATCAGTCTCTGATAGTGTTTAATCTCTGAGACAGAGGCACCAGATGAGAGAGCTACATGACAAGGGAACTCATTAGTGAAAGGGGCCATCTCATCCTCATTATGCATTACTAGAGTCCATATGAGCTTTTTTGTGGGCCAAAGCCAGTTTTGTTCAAAGCACCAAAACCAACTCTGACACATATACAAATGAATGTTGCGTAGTGGGTGCCAGTGACTGCTATTTCCATGATACCTTTGAATCATCTTATTCCTCTCAATAGCTGCAGCCTGACTGCTATTATCTTCATTGGGTACACAATTGTGTGTAAATATGGCAAACAGTCACCATAAAAGGCTGCTGCATCCACTAAGTTATGTTACCTGAAGGTAAGTTTGGGTACATGGCAAAATTTACCTAGCCAAAATCACGGCTAGACCTTCATTTTGTAAAACCACATTTCCAAAATGCTTGAAGAGGGAAGAACATCTTTTTGAATGCTGTCACAAGGTGACTGCTTGGAGCAGACATCTTACCTACATCTTAACCAAGCTGGGAAAACAAGCAAAGAAGGGATAATTGTTACAATACAACTTACCTGGAACCCTGGCCTACTTGCACCCTTTAGATCACATTTGGGGCAGAGATTCAGGATGGGTCAAAAGTGTCTGATTCCTATTAGCGTGGATTAGTGGTATGTTTGTTTAAACTGGACTAGTGGGACAAAAGCCTTTACTGGTGTGACCTTAATGTCTTATGTTGTAGAATAGAAATCTTAAACTAGACATCACTGCGTACTCCTACGTGTACCTTGGTTAATAATGAAACCAATAACAGAATAATAACTCGTGATTTGTTACGTACATTTCTTAAGGTGATACACTCTTTCTGAAATGTTACTGTATAAGCAGGATATTGGTACAGATAACCTTCAAAAGTTTTTTTTCAACATTAATTATTCTGTGAGAGTTTTTTGGATGCAATTTTTCTTTGAATATATGTTCACTCAAACTTTTGCTAGCATGATATATGTGTACTGTTTTGTAAGTAATAGACCACATGGAAAGGGTTATTTTGTGAAGACCTTTGAGAGACAAGGATGTTTGCCATGAAATGTATTTAGAAGTGGATCAACTCTTGCTGTGTTTTCTTACATGCTTTTAGGTGCTGGTTGCATGAAAACAATGGTTGCATATACTAATTTTCAAGGGCCCAGGCTAAGATTTGTTAGAGTCACTTAGAGAGATTCCTTTTGACCGCAAAGACTCAAACTGCTGGGGAAGAAAAAAAATTAACTCAGGCTTCAGTTTTATACTCATTAGCCAAGAGTGAATGCTCCCAAAGCAATTTATGAAAGATAATGAAGCAACCTAATTTGCCATCAAGATGCTTCAATTTGCATTCTTCTCAGTTGCATTCAATCCCAATAAAATTAGATCATTATTTATCTCTAATTTTTATTCTTAAGCTAAATTGTTTACCAGAAGGAATGTTTGCTGTCTCTCTCTCCAACAACAATCTATTAAGGAGAGCATAAACACTAAAAGTAAATCAAAAGCAAATTGAGACTCTTGCTGACTTAGTGAACTTGTAGTTTCTTCATATAGCTGCTCCTATGTAAGGCAAGAGACTCAATTATTTGCAGTTAATTCTATGCAAGAAAGCAGTTAACCTCCTGCAAACCTCAAAATGGGGAGACATTGTACATGGAGAATTCAGACCCGGCAGAACTGTGACATGACTCATTTAGATGACAAGTAGGATGTTGTGGCACACTGTGCCAAAGGCCTTGCAGAAGTCCAGATAGATGACATTCATAGGTTGTCTCTTGTCCACTGATATAGTCACTCCATTGTAGAAGGCCACTAGGTTCATCAAGCAGAATTTGCCCTTCCTGAAGGCATGTTGGCTATCTTTGATCACCTCCCTGGCCTCCATGTGCCTTATCAGAGCTTCTAGAAGAATCTGCTCCATAATCTTCCCAGGTACAGAGGTGAGTTTGACTGGTGGGTAGTTCCCAGAACCCTCCTTTCCCTCCTTTCTACCTGTTTTAAATATGAACGTAATGTGTCCCTTTTCCCAGTCACTAGGGACCTCACCTGACTGCCATGACTTTTCAAACATTGTGGAGTGTGGCTTGGTGACTACATCAGACAGTTCTCTCAGGACTCTGGGGTGTACCTCATCAGGTCCCATAGACTTATGTATGTTCAGGTTGCTTAGGTAGTCACAGACTTCACCTTCACATACAGTGAAAGGGTCTTTGCTGCCCTCATCCCCTTTATCCCCCTTTATGTTTTAGACGTGGAGCAGCAGCTGTACAGCTTTTCTCCACTGATAGGGGTATGGTACAAGGAAAAAGGATTTGTGGTACCCAATTCCAGCATGGAAACACTGATTAATGTAAATGTAGCTTTATCGAGCACAATACAGATATGTTTATAGATAAATATATCTAATAACATGGTCACTTTATTAAGTCAGAGAATTCAGTACTAGTGGTTACAGTATTCAAAATGTAGAATCTTTGATTACTTATGCAATAAAATATGCCAAACAACTAAACACCATAAAACTCCTTTCTATATTTAGGTTAAATGAAAGGAATAATTGGATTAATACTGTGAAAACTGTGAGTATGAGAGTCAGAATAGGGAGCTTTACATATCTGCAGTAGATTTACCATTCATACAGGCAGGATTACTAGAATATAGCAGTAAAGGAATTACTGCGTAGGGATTATACATATTAAATTACCTCGAGGTAAAATGCAGGATGATGAAATGCTAAAAACTGCAGACCTAGTAGTAAGCCTTACATTTCTGTGTTTGACTGCCTCAGACAATTCTGTTGCTCCAAAACAAAAAGTGTTTAGCAAAAGGAGTTGAAGTACAGTTTGGAACTTGTTGGGGTTGAAAGATTACTCCTGAAGGCTTATGTTGCCTTTTATATGATGGACAGGTTGACTGCAGGAGCCCTAACATGATATAAAAGTGCTATTCAAAGGTCTGTGAGTTAAAGTTGAGGCATAGGAAGTTTCATGTAAACATGAGGAGGAATTTTTTCACTGTAAGGGTGACAGAACACTGGAACAGGCCGCCCAGGGAGGGATGTGGAGTCTCCCTTTCTGAAGATATTCAAGACTTGCCTGGATATGTTTCTGTGTGATCTGGTATAGGTGATCCTGCTCTGCAGGAGGGTTGGACTGGATGATCTTTCGAGGTCCCTTCCAGTCCCTGACATTCTGTGATTCTGTGATTTTAGTTGCACTGAATTATCCTATTAGAAAGATAGGTGCTGCAAATAAGTGTAGATAAATGTTAAGTAAAGTTTTTGTGATAGTAAACATAATACACTTTGTGTAGCTATCTCTAGCTACATAATACAAATAGTACAAATAATACTCTATATGTTAGCATGTTACTGTTCTAAAGGGAAAATAAGCAGATTTATCTATTGCATATTAGTGTTTAAGCATTCTGGTTATCCATGTGCCTACGAACCTGCATTAATGAAAATAAACACTCAGCTGTCACTATATTAAATGTTACCAAAAATAAAGAGTAGATTGAATGTTAGAAATAGATATGAAAAATTATATCTCTCTCTCTATCATTATTTATCCTCCTCTTGACAAGAAGAATTTGAAGAATAAAGCAAACTACTAAACAACTGAAACTGTTTCAAAACTGGAATAACTGGAAATATTTAAACCATAACTCCCTTCTCTGTGCAGCAATTTGTATTTGACCTATAGACCAAGAGACAGCAAACAATTCTATAAGGCTTTTAAACAGCCAGGGACATACAGCAATTTAGAGCACAAGCTCAACATGAGTTATGGATAGGCAGATCACAAAGTTTTTGAGTTGTAGATATTTGTCCCTTTGGAACATTCTTTAAAGTTGCATAAAATTGGGATAGTCAATAAAAGAGTACAGAGGTGTGATCCTAATGGATGATCAACTTCATATGGAACCTGAACAAGATGAAAGAACAGATTCTTAGGCTGAATATGAAGCAGGGAATTGATTAGGCTTTTATTGCTTCTGTTCAAGTGTTCAGGACAGTATTTTTGATAAATGTTTGGACATAAATTTCTTCTTCTAATCCCCTCTTAAGAACTGAGCAGAATTTGGATTCTTTGGCAATTGGCAGTTCTAAGTGAGGCCATTGCCAAGAAAACCAGGTTTTATTAATGTTAATTTCTGAGAATTAATGTATTCAAGAACAACTAAAAATGTGAGTGGTTGAATTGAATCTTACAGGGAAAAGAATTTGACTAGAAGAGCCTGAGGGCAAACTATTTAATCCCAGCAGCAAGTAAACCAGAATCTAGTCTAAAAATATAACTATTACTCTTCCAAAATCATCAATGAGTTCATTCATTTCCAAATAGAAAACAGCTCCCTGGCTGAAACTTAGAGAGCTGACTTCTCCTCACACTAGAGGAGGGCATTAAGAATTCTGTGGCATGTGTCACAAACCTGTTCACCATCACCAGCTCTATTTGTAGAAGTTTTTTTCTGCTTAGCCCTAAAATCCTTTTCTCCTAGCTTGAACTTTCCACCAAATTTATGAAAAATCTTTTACAAAGGCCTATTCAGAAGACCTCATTTAAATCTGCAACCTTTATGTTTTAATCAATGGCTCTTTGATTTGAAGGCACTCAAGTTCATGGTATTTTCAGTTATACTTCTTCCATCTTGCTTTTTGTTATTTTCAGCAGAAGTCATCAGTTCTTATTTGTTCTGTGGAAGTGTATATCAGTAGTCTTTAGCTTCTGAACTTTTAACATCAACTTAAAAGTGAGGAAAAAAAAACCACCCTGAAGATTACGGTTTTTCAGAATGTCACCTTAATATTTAGCTTTTCATTTCTGTACTTTAAGCAAACCATTTATTTACTGTTCAATAATCAGATTTGTGTAATATATGTGCAAGTGTATAGGTGGTGAAAAACATGTAGTTGTGCACACATAAGGAGACTGTGCATATGGACACCTTGGCGTATAGTATGCACGTCAATAGCTATTCCATGTAACACAGGCTTTGTTAACAGAATGTGAAATTCCACAGAGAATAGTTCCTGTTAAGTAATTACATCTATTAGCATGAAGGACACTTGGCTTTATCTCATTCTCATCCCTTTTCCTAGAGAGGCAGAATGATTATCTCATAACTACCTGACCTGCATTGTCATATTCTATTACTTGACCAATTTAACAACATGCAGGGCAAATATACCACAAAGCCAAAGCTCTCAATGTTAATTAATCAGAAGAAGATAAGGAAGAGAACATTTTAGGCCTGAAAGAATTTGTGTCTCAGAGGGAAGCACCATAATACAGAAATGGGATAGTTCTTATTTAGGAAACATTTGTAAAATCTTCATATCACAGAAAGAAATATTGACTTTTCACTGGCTTTGTGCAGGCATTCATATTTCTTGCAACTCTTACAAATCTCTAATAATCATTTTTGTGACAAGATCCATTTTTATATTTCACTGCAACTGCCTCTGGTAATGATTAGCTACTTTCAAGGTCGGGAAACGCACAGCAGAACGTTACTGTGTGCCTAGTTCAGACATAGAGTGTATGCAGGTACACTAACATGAATTTTATGACCTTTCATCATCATCTGTTTTAAGATACCTAAACAAAATACTACATTAACTCTACAACTATGTGAAAGGAAGTTGTAGTCAGGTGGGAGTTAGGCTCTTCTCCCAGGCAACTAATGACAGGACAAGAGGGCATGGTCTGAAGCTGCACCAGGGGAGGTTTAGGCTGGATGTTAGGAAGCACTTCCTCACAGAAAGGGTGATTAGCCACTGGAATGAACTGCTCAAGGAGGTGGTGGAGTCACCATCCCTTGGTATCTTTAAGGTCTTTAAGAAAAGATTGGGTGTGGCACTTGGTTTGACTGATGTCATGGTGTTAGGTCATAGGCTGGACTTGATTATCTCAGAGATCTTTTCCAGCCTCAATAATTCTGTGATTGAGAACAGTGCCTTGATATGCTTTTTGTTCAAAGGAAGAACTTGTTTCTGTTTAGTGATCCAGGTCACGTTCACTTTTGTTTCAGGAGTCTCTACATAGTTTTCCTTGAACGTTCCATTATTAAAGATATTTTTCAGGACTCGATTTTCACATGAAGTAGACATATCTATCTGTGAGTAATCTGGTCAAAATAATTGGATTTGAAATCAAGACATTGCTGACATTTTTTGACTTTTCTTGACTCCTAAACCAAGATTTTTTTTCATTTGAGTGAATGATCTACTTTTTGGCATGGAGTTTGTATAAGTTTTTTTCATGTCATATGTCTTATGGATATTCCATAAGACATATGACATGAAAAAAAAAAAGTGTCCTAATTCCATTCCATATCCTTATATGTTGTCCAAGGCCAAGAACAGACCTCAACCTTGGCTTCTGCAAGAAAGATATTACCATGGTTCAAATAGTCAATCACACATGTATATGAGAAATATAACAGTTATGATGTCAGTTCAGACCTCAATTGCTTATGATACCTAAGCAGCTGATTAATAGGAAGCAGATATTTGAGTCACATGTTGAACAGAAAATGTCAATGCAAGTAGATTTCATTCTTCATTTTATAGAATCCAGTACTTTTAAAAACTCTAACATTCATTTCAACTCTGGAACTATCAGTGTGATTGTATATCTATTTACAGAGACTTCAGGGCCATATTCTACAATTTTTTTCTAGTGATTATTTAATAAAAGCAGAAATAGACTTAAGAGTCAAGTCAGGAACTGAAGTTCACATCTTTTTAAATGCTCTGTGTGCTTAGCTGCAGTCATAGTCTCTCTCCCTTCTCTTTTCATAGCTTCACTGTCTCACTTTCACAGAAGGACTGTTGGACAATTTCAAGACAATTTGTGGCTTGCTACCTAGGAGAGGAGATTGTGGACTTAGAATTTCTGAACTGTTCCATTTCCTGGATGACTGCTGAACTGACTGAGCTTTTATATAAAAATATGCAGGAGAAGTAAAAGATAAAAATTTCCTGAATGTTAGGAAACTGCTGGTACTGCTCTCTTGATCTTCACTTGTGTGTATATCTTGCAGGGTTCCACCAGAAGTAATTCTCATTAGCAAGACTGTAAAATAAAGGAGAACATAAATAATTAAATACAGCCTTGTATGAACACAGATTCTGTCCAAAAAAGAATGAATGCTGCTACCAAGCGTTGTTTCTAGTTTAATATAAGAAAAACACATTAGAAACTATGATTATATTAAGGGGGGTTTGGATGTGGCACTTGGAGCCATGGTCTAGTCTTGAGGTCTGTGGTAATGGGTTGGACTTGATGATCTTTGAGGTCTCTTCCAACCTTGATGATACTGTGATATCTCAACAATTTATCAACAGATCTAGACTTGGATACCAGCCTTCTACTTGGCAAATAATTTATCAGCTAACCTATGTATCAAATAATTGTCCAGCTTTGCAAAGAAAAGCAAGATTGTAAACTAATTTTTGGGGGTGGGGGGAAAACCCTTCAAGAAAATTTTGGTGACTGAAAACTTTGAGGTACTTGGGAAAGCAAAGGAATACAACTGGTAATTTAGATGCTCAAACCAAGGAACCTGTCTGCGTCTAATCATATAGGGAATGCTGTGATGAACTGAGAAGCTAGAAAACACCTCTTTTGATTTCAACAGGATCTAGCCAGCAAAAATGTAGTCCTTGTAACATGCAGCTAGTATTTTCATGTGAATTTCTAAATTCATATCAATGAGCCAAAGCATGAACACCTCTGAACAATTTATGAGCATGTTTAAGGATTCTAAGATAAAAGAACTTACAATCAGCTTTATTTATAAAAGTCGATGACTTAGTCTTTAAGTTATACTATGAAATGATGATTAAGCCAGAACATGTGCCATGGCAGGGATGCTACTGGCCATTCACAGATTATGTGAAGGGAATCAACACTAAAACAGGTGTCTCATATATTTCTGAGAGGAGACATTTAGGGAATATAATGTATTGGTGGACTTAAGAGATTTATTGTCAGAAGATCATATGACTGTATATGTACTATCTGACAGACAGGAAATATTTAGACCTCAGATTAGAGAAATCAATCAAATTTAAAAAGTTTATCTGCCTTTCATGCATCACGTGAAAGGTGCACACTTTTTAAATCATGCTGAGAGATGCATCCAATATGTTACTATGTATTTGAGAACTTTAAAAGCATTTTAACCTTATGCTACTGTTTTTCTTGCCAATTACTAGTGTAGAGCCACAGAAGTAAACATACTTTGGAAAATATATAATGTTTTCTATCAAAGGTAATTTAAAAATATTCTGACAAGTCTGCCTGTATGCTAGATAATAGAATAAGTACTTGGTATTAGATGGAGGGTTGTTTCTCTATTGTGTTTAAGGGTAATAACTGTAATCATACCGTATTTGCCTGTGTTCCAATGTCTCGTAGTAGGATGTGCTTATAAAGTTCACTAAATGATTATAATATTGCTGGAATATGGACTTGAGTTGTTCTAGAGTTGAAGGACAGGTGAGAGGTTTTTTCCCAAATCTTCACTGACATCAGGTCTTAGATCCAGACTTGGAAGTTCTCATTCTGAGGCAAAGTGCCGCCATGCATTCCCACAGGATGTCTTGTCAGTGTAGATAAAGGTTTTCAATGTTCACTTTCCAGAAAGGTGAATTATTGAACTCAACTCTAAACAATTGAAGTGACTGCTCCCAGGAAAAAAATCTTATTGATCTAGACTTTTGTTTTACTTAACCAAGACAGGCTTTTATGAACATCTATTACACATAGAAAACAATGTTTTAAAGTTCATGTGGAAGTCAGCTGACTTCAGTGTTTTTAAGATTAGTATCCCTTATGAACAAGGCTTATGAACAGATTCCTGCAGCTTTAAGGTGTGTGAAGAAAGCAAAATTGGTTATTATGGGGGGAGGATTAATGAAATCCTACACTGTTAAATTGCAGAGTTACTAGTGATTATGAGAGGCCAGGAATTCACTGTGTACATGCAAGTACTGCTTAAAAGGAGTGGAACAGAAAGTAGTCTCTCGTGGCTTTAGGTTTTGCTGCAGAGTTGTACTGCTGGCCTTCTTCCAGTAGAAATAATTCCAGGATACACAGGGTTGCTAGTGACACCAAACCCATTGCTCTATCATTTAAACAACAAAGCCAAGGTTGTAGCAGGAGCAGCATTTTTCAAAGTTGTTCACAACAGTATTTTTGTAATTGTTGTACGGCATACTGTTCAGAGGGCTATAAATAAATGCTTTGTTATGGTTTTACTTAAAATTGAATTTCTGTCATTGAATTATGCACCACTCTGTGTTTATATACTTATCATATCATATTTTGAGGCTTGTCACATATCCCCTAAACATGAGCCAGCAGTGTGCCTAGGTGGNGTTGTTCTCTTAGTTTTCACTTGGCCATTTTACTTGAAGTGAGTAAATGGGTGACCAGCATATGTTTGTAGATGCACTATGTAGCGAATGTGTTCAGGGAGCTACCTAAGACATCTTAAGTGTTCAACTGCACAAAAATGTGCAAGTATAGAAAGGTACCGTGTTTTGCTCTGTCCTATTCTGCAGACACATCTGTAAGATCCATAGGGAAATCGTTTTCCATGATTGGTTTCTTTACTGATATTAGGACTCGGTGTACTTCTGTTCTTCTGTAATGGGGTTCCGGTGCCATGAAGAATCCAGCCTTACTATGACATAATGGTGGATGATATAAAAAGACACTGTTGATTCCTTGGATCTCTTTAATCTTGATAAAATCTTTAAGTATTTTGATTAGGTAGTACTAGACTTATCAGACTGTTTTCCATGTATTTTGTAGATTATTTAATTTCTAGAAATCAGAATACTTAACAGACACTTTTATGTCCTTATAAACACAGGATCACAGGATGTCAGGGGTTGGAAGGGACTCAAAGAGATCATTGGGTCCAAGACCCCTGCCAGAGCAGGACCATAATCTAGCTCATGTCACAGAGGGTCACATACAGAGGGGCCTGTTAAATATTTGCTATTTCAGTTGACTGATTTTGAGCAAAACTATTTCCTTTGGTTTGAGAAAAAAAAACAACCAAACTTCCTTAAACAAGTCACAATATATTAACTGATCAATACCACATTGAGCAATGATGTTTGCTTTCATGCTTGCCGTATTTCAATATTCTTATGTTTTTGGATCAGACCTTTCAGGGGAAGTCTGAAAGAAAATAAATTGATTTACAGTATGGAACAAACGCCATCTGACAGCATATCAAGTTGTGAAATGGAGCAGAAGCAAATATATACAATGAAGAATGACTGTTTTCACAGAAAGAAGTTGCAATGAGCACAAGCTGTGCCAAACTAAACATTCCTAGTCACTCAGAGTAACCTGACATGAAGCCATGCAACTGCATGTCATGAGACCAAAAACTCAAGCTCAGGAAATCTTTTTTAGTAAAGTATCTAAATTACTGTCTTCTTATTGCCATTATCTTCTTGATTCCCTTGGGAGATAATGCAGATATGATTATCTCATGCGCACCTGTGAGGGAACCCTTTTAAGGGCATCACTTTAGATGTAGGTATAAGATCGTAGTGTGGGGAGATATGCTAATGTATAATCAGAATAATTGTAATTTCATTTGCTTTTCAGTTTATTAATTTTATTACTCTCTTGATGATTAGATATTTTGTGTTACTGGAAGTGATTTCAGTAAGTATTTATATTAGTAGGATTGAACATCTTACTCAAATAGCCACCTGAAAGGTTACAGGGAATTATCTAATATATTACAGTACTTTGTTAATCTTTTTTGGTACCTTTATTTGTTTTTCATATACTATGGTAACTTACATTCTGCTCTGATTCCTGTCCCAAGAATACAGTGAGGGCTATTGTAGCTTCTTGAAGGCCTGCTGTTTTCTAAGAGCATCCTGTCTTACCAGGCGCAAATACTTACAATAATTCTGCACTCACAATTCCCTGGCATCCTTATTGCAACTCTATAATAAGCAGATAACTTCTCTAAATAAATACACATTGCAGTGTATCAACTCTCAAATAAAATCAGGACAAATTCTTTGTTCTGATAAAAAAATCTGTAGAATGGCCTCTTGATAGCTGCAATTTAATTTTAAAGCAAAAGCAAAGTTTTTTTCAGGGTTTTGTAATTGCACTTTTTGAGTTATCAGTAGTTGACTAATAGTGATTGGTGTTTAATTCTAGCAGTTTTCAATATATGCGTGTATTTTACTTAAACAATTCAAGATAACATGAGACACCTGGTACCTACCTCCAACTCACACAACAAGTTCTTATGACAAGCTGGTAATAAGCCCATCAGGCCAGAACTGGGATCTCTTGCAGTTAGCATGAGGCATAGTTAGCATAATGCCTGTGGTCACCTGGTAGCAATGGTAGTGATGGTTTTATTAAACTGCTAAATAGAAAAAATATAATGATTGTGTTTATCTTAGGGTTCCAGACAAGACAAAAATGAAAATCTGATTTGTGCCTTTCTGATGTTAGGGATGTAAGAGTCTCCAGCAGAATGAAATGTTGATGTTCTAAAGGTAAAGTCTCAGAGCAGTGTTCTGGTAATAACAAATAGTCTCAGCCTTAAAAGTGAAAATAGATGATGAGTGCAAGAGCCCATTGAGGTAATTTTATTTCTCTAGACGACACCAGTTAGGCTTTTAATGGAGCAATATGTCTAGTTCTGGTATGCTTGAAGAAAGGTACAGAAAACATTGAACATCCAAAAAAGTACCCTCTGGAATTATTTTCTAGCTAGATTGCCTTAGGTGAGACTTACAGTTTGTTTTTTTTTTTTTCAGCAGCACAGTAAGAGGTAGGAAAAACACCATGGAAGTGTATCTGAAAGAAAATGCACAGTTCTCAGTACTTGAAGTAAAATAAAGTCATACGAAGCTTCTGTGTATTTATTTTCAATAGCAGTAATGGTGATTAACCATTGGAACAGTTTCCTACAAGAACTGCTGTCTTCTCTTTTGGTTAGAATTTTAACTGCTGTCTCTGGAGGATTATTTTTCTTTAGAAACAAATTGTTAGATTGAATACAAGTAAACTAATTAAATGTAGTCATTTGTCATATACAATAGGTTAGACTTCCATGTGTAATATTTGCTTTGACCAATATTAAATAAAAATGTAGTGAATACGATGGATGTGAACTGTTAAAGGAGACCTGTTTGACAGGTGTAAAGTATTCTGAAAATGTTTTCTAAAGGCTCCAAATCCTGTATATCTGCCAGAAGAAATGTTTAGCCAAAAGAAGCAGCTAAATATATTAGCTTATTCTAATAGCATATTTTGAACTATCTGAACTATCATAAAGATATTACTAGACAATACAAGTACTGATCTATTATGGCCTTAAGACTTGGAATACATTGAAAAGCTGTATTCATGGGTAAATGAGAGGTAAGGTAGATGGTAATTGCAGATAATAGGCTAAAACCAAAATAAAACTGAGTCTGGATTTTGAATAAAATGTTTAAAATCCATGGAGAAAAGCAGTAATTGAAACAAAACCCATTTCCAACTTAGACATTTGAATAGTGGAATAAAATTATGCTAATCTAACATATCTGCCTTATTGTGCTTTTCTGTTCATTATGCTGCATGCATAAGTATGAGATGGTTATTATCCCTTTGATAATAGTCCTTACTTATCTGCTTCAAATTGGTATGCTCTTTCTGAGCACTGCAAATGCAGTCTTTTGAAGGATCTTGTTTACCAAATGATCTTTCTCTGCTTGTTATATTGTATTTTAATTTAGTTTTGTTTACATCATGTAAAATGTATTGCAAATGATACTTACTAAATTGTATTATTGGCTATTTGATGCCTACATATTACAGGGCACCTCCCACATCATCTCTGGAGGATTCCATATCTAGTTCCTAAGAATTATGCTGCAGAATTCATGTCAGTCATGACCGGTATTCTACCTCTAGTCAATAAGTAATACTGAGCACTTCAGAGAAAGATGCAGGCTATCCTAATAGTGCATCTAATTATGGCCTCAGGAGGTATTTCTTTGGGAATTGTACTTGGTGATCATTTCTTGTGGGTGGCCTTAGTGCTCATGTGATTTTTACATTACTTAGAACTGCATGTAGTGTAATTTTTTTGTGATAAGATTTTTCTGCTAAACATTACTGCTTTGGTGTGCTGTCCCAGTGTTCAGCATTTTGCTAACACACATTAAATACTGGTCACACTGTAAGAAATTGCTTTGTATTTGCAATGAGGTCCAGAAGCAACCCGAAGGATTTACTGTAGCATGTTTCATGCTCTGAATTTCAAATCCAGCTCATCAGTCTAATACTGAGTTCTGTGTTACATTGAGACAAGATCATATTAGATCTGCAAATGAGATCTATAATTCTGTAAACCTTAAATGATCACCTTATAATTTCTTTATTTCTAGTGCTTAGTTTTTGTTTGTTTTTTTTTTTTATGTCAGTAGCTCCTGAAATATTGGGTTGATTTTTTTCCTGGCACAATTTCAGCATGACAGCTAGAGAAAGCCTTTCTCTGCACCTCATGTTACATTAGTCTTAAGATACTTGGTCAGATTTCTCATTTGGGAGGCAGGAATCTGAGCAAACTTGGGCAAAAAATTGATAGGCACTTTAGTCTCCCTTACCAAAGTTTGCTGCAAAAACAAGAGTATTTCACAGAAGCTCTGGAGATTGTTTTTTTCACTTTTAAAAGAAAGCTGCATTTGACCTGTAGGTGTGATTTAGTTATATTCCAGAAAGAAGTGTGTAAAGCTTAATCATAGAATCACAGAATGTTTTGAATTGGAAGGGATCTTAAAGATCACTTAGTTCCAATTGCTATGGCTTCAGACATAAGCTGGACACTGAAATACTGAGTGAAGCCTGCCAGAAATTAATTTCTCTCTTAATTTCCAGACCTAGAGGGTACTAAAAGTTTAAAGTCTTTAAAATTTTGTATGTACATACTGTAGGTACCACTAGGGTAGACAGTAATTTACTGGGGACAAGATGACACTTGCTGGTTTGTTTTATTTTTAAGGTGTGACTATAAGTTTATTTATAATAATATATGTAATCACTGAAAAGCATATTTTTGAGTGGATTCTTATGTGAAGGAGTGGAGCATAAATGCTTGAATTCAATATGTAATATATTAGGATATTCTGTCAGCTTTTAGGGGAAATGATTCTGTACATTTGATATGTGCCATCTCTCTTTCATATATATTCATTATAGTGAACTAGAGTTGTAGAAAACCCCCAGAAGGTCTGGAATGGCTCAGACCTCAATACTTTGGAATTTTGTTGTGTGTGGCTGTAAAATAGAGCATCGTAAGCATCTATTAAGCAAGAATTCTAACAACCCTGTGATCAGGTTTAAGTGAGAGTCAAATCACCTATCAGTGAACCCTGAATTCAGAGGCTGGCCTATAAGACCAGTCCTTATAGAAGCCTGTATACAAGTTGCGGGTTTTTAAGTAACGGGTGCTGAGATAAAACAATGATGTCTTGGAATGTAGGGAGAACAGAGCTTTAGTTTCCTGACTGAGATTCATATCAAAATTTATGTATGTGAAGTAATTAGTCCTTGGGTTTTGGCTCAATTTTAGATTCAGGACATTGTAAATCTTTCTAAAATAGACTATAGGATCTAAGGAAATAATTTTTGGGTTTTATCCTAAGTACTTTGCTAAAACACAACCATAATTATTTTCAGAGGCACTAATGCTTTCTCACAGATTCAGCTTGACCATTTTTATTCTTTAACTATCCAATCAAATTCTGCTCTGAAAGTGTAGCTGGAAATTTGGCAATGATTCTTGGAGCCACAGTTTATTAAATGAATTCTACAGCTGCAAAGTTTTAACAATTTTTATTTTGGAACTATATCAAAAGCTTTGCATTGTGTAAATGCGCATAAAAGACTTGTTTAAATTTAATCAGTGATGCATAACTCAGATTTAATCATGGCTGGCTTTGTGCAGTGCCCAAATCACTTTCTCAGTAGGGAATGAGTGTTGAATCAAATACCATTTAGTGCCTAATTCTGCAAAGTATAGTTTCATCTCCAAATGGTGTGAGAATCTTCTCTTCATCTAATAGGAGTTCTGCAAGAATGAAGCACTTCACAGTGTTGACCTGGCATGCTCTGAAAAACACTAGACCTAGATTCCTTCAGAGATTAGTTGTGTTTGTCCACCTGCACTAAAGCTTTCTACCTGTGTCCTACCTTTTAAGATCTATCAGTGCATTACGGTAAATGCACACCCACCAGCTTTCAGCTTCTAAGACCTTCTAAGCACCTTACTAATTTTATTTACTTTGTTACACTTCAAATGTATTTTATATATGAGAAAAAAAAATTGGACTGTTTTGTTGAAAAAAATCTTTGACTATGAAAGAAGTGATCAGAATGCATACATCAAAAAAAACCCCAAAAAGTACTTTCCAGACTAAATACTCTCTCAGACTTATGCTGGACGTGATTTTTAAAAGGTAGTCCCTGGGTTTTCATCTGGAAGTATTTCAACTTGGTCATGTAAATGACTGAGAAAGATGGTCCTAAAATAAAGTTAGGTGAAATAATTAATCTTATACTTAGCAGGTCTTAGCTGTAGGAAGAGATACTGTAAACATTTTTTTTTCTTTAAAACTAGACAGATAAAGCTAGTACAGTCCATGTTGTAGTCTTCTGGTCAGCTGAAATGGCAGGAATGATCCTCTCAAGCTGTTCTGGTATCTTCAGAAAGAAAATAAGACACCCATGCTCTTTTATGGTACTTAAAAGAAATCAAGCTTGTATTTTTGCAGATTAGAGGTTTTGACTTGACATTAGGAACAATTAATGTCATCCACATATTTAGGCCACCTGTGATCATCAAACGTTTGGAGTTGGAACATCATTCCGTGAATATAGAGTAGCATGAGTGCTCTGAAGCATAAACAGCAGTCTCTTCCCTCGTTTGTCAGAATGCACTGATTCAAATGTTTCATGGCTTCCTAGTTTGAGCAACAGAAATGGAATAGTAGAGGCAAGAATTAAAGGTTTCTTTTATAATACATGGAAATATTGAAAACAAATTTGATTTAACCTCCAAAGTTTTTTGCCTGAAGATGTTTCATTTCAGAGTGTTATTGTACACACAGAAGTAGCCTGTATTGTATATTCACAGACATTTACTAATTACCTGCTTTTGAAGAGCATTAAGAGGAAATAAAATTTGTCTTTACATTTTTGGATGCTCTTGTATTGACAAATAAGTTTCTTAATGCCTTGGTGATAAAGGAAGTAAAATACTAGAAGTAATATTACATGTTAACATGATGCCGATCTCAACCCGATACTGGTTTTGCTTATTCACATAAACCACATAATGCGCTCCAGGGAATAGGACAGAGCTTTGGCAAGGATTTTTTTAATTCACTGACAGTTGCTTTAAGGAAAAGAAATGTGACATACATAGGACATTAAATTAGAAGACCACTTTTAGTTTTAAATTAGCAGTATAATCAAAATAATTATGTGCAATATAAAAAAATCTTTTAAAAGCCACTGTTCTTCTCTACAACCTCTCAATAATGTTTTCCCAACAATATCAGGTGCAGTAAAATGGAGAGAATAATCTGTAACTCTTATCCTTTGCTATTGTGTGCGGACTGGATCTAGAAGTCACAGGAAATAGATGTTATTTATTAACCCATTCCAACCTGATTATTTCCTCATCTCTGCTTCTCTTGTCCTCATAGGTGACCAGAAGTACCTTTCTACTTAATAAACTTGAATAGGAATGGTGTTTTGCTTTAGCTGCTCTTATATATAATGGATAACTTCTCTGTCAGAAATCTTTATCAGTAAGCCAAAAATCTCTCACTGGAGTTTGTAACATCTTTGTATTTGTTCAAAATGATCTGGACAGCCTAGTATCAAGTGCATTTATGTTTTATTACTGCTTAAAAGATTCAGCTGGATGTATAGGATATGTGCATTAGATTAAAATGTCATTATGCTTTAAGTATGCTACCTGGGACTTCGTTTTGATTTGTTTAATTAGGACTTATGCAAAAGTGCTTGGAGATGTTTGTAATCTCCCTTCCATTAGTGGATATTAAATGAGTAAATATTTCATTGTTTGCTCTACGAATTTCATGAAAATATTAAACATTCTAAACTGTAAAGATTTTTTATATATATATCAAAACTAACACCTCCTAGCTCAGTCTCAAAGAATGTTAAATGAACAATCTGTAGGAAATTTAATGAAAACACTATTTAAAATCTGAGTAGTGTTATTTTTAATTTCAATTTCAGTCAGGAAAAGAGCTGAATATGCCATTACCACTTACATGTTTGTTTTCTCAAAGGTAGGATCCAGCAAGTCTTATCTCTGTGTCTCTCCGCTAGATCTGCACTCATGTTTCATAAGTAACTACAGTGTAAAGAGATAGACAGGTGGTTTAGTTGCCTGTCAGTCGTAAACCTGACATATACACTAAGCTCTTTTCTGGTTTTTCTCCCAATCTCTTCCCCTGAATTATAGTTACTTAGAGCAAAGCTGTCAATATAAATCAGAAACAAACTATTTTAAACAATTAGAAGTGTGTGTGTAGACCTGCTACTATGATAGGAAGGCCTGTTAGCACTTCTTTCTCTAGATGTGCCTATCTCTAGGCCTGAAGTATTCTTGCTGCTGATGTGTGCCTAATCAGTAAGGAATTAATTAAAATTAATCTCATATCCATTTCTTTTGTCTGTACAAACTAGATACTAGGGCATATTTCTCAGTGGGTGCCTCTGCTCTGCCCTGGTGAGACCACATCTGGAGTACCATGTCCAGTTCTAGGCTCCCCAGATTGAGAGAGACAGGGATATACTAGAAGGTGTCCAATGGAAAGCTGTGAGGATGATCGAGGGACTGGAACATCTGCCTTATGAGGAAAGGTTGAAAGACCTGAGGTTGTTTAATCTGGAAAAGAGAAGACTGAGAGGAGACGTTATTAATGTTTATAAATATCTGAAAGGTGGCTGTCAAGAAGAAGGTACCAGTCTCTTTCCAGTGGTGTCTATGGTATGACAAAGGACTATGGATACAGAGTAGAACGCAGGAAGTTCTATCTCAGTGTAAGGAAACACTTTTTCATTCTCAAGGTGACAGAGCAGTGGAACAGGCTGCCCAGAGAGGTTGTGGAGTCTCTAAGACTTCTCTAAAGACTTTCAAGACCCATCTGGATGCATTCCTATGTGACCTGTCCTAGGTGATCCTGCTTTATCAGGGTAGCTGGACTTGAATAATCTGCAGATGTCCCTTCCAATCCCTACCATTCTATGATTCTATTAAAAGATGTAGTTCTTGTAAGGCATTTACAGTGTTCTAGGGTTTTAATAAATTATTCCTACTCTGAAATATCTGTGGGATAGTCTTGTTTTACTGTCACTTTAGGTTGAAGTGTGTACCTAATCTTCTGATTAACTTTTGAATTTGATTAGAAACTGCAAAGATATTCCTCATTACTTTTTTTGTAGCTAAATAAATCGGAAAATAATAGTATATTTTTCAGTGCTTAAGCAGTTAACTGTATGAATAACCAACCAGATTAGATGAATGAGTTAATACTGCATTGAGATGAAGGGGATAATAGATACTTTGCCACGTGATTGTTTCAAGCTGTCTGCAGCCTTAGGCAGACATCCTATATATGCCATGCTTAAAAGGTTAGTTCTGTATCTGGAATAATGTTTAAAGCCTCAGGCTTAAATTTGACTATGTTTTGCTTCATATCTATTATTGCAAAGATATAAAGCAACTATAAACCTGTCTAACCAATCTGTTAATCCCAGTTTATAGCTGCTCTGCAGATGTGAAGTAGCGGGTGCATAAAAAAAAAAATAAATTGGCACTCTGTTTTGTTTGCTACAGGAAGTTTAGATTTCTGAAGCATAATTATGCAGAAATTTTAAAATAATATACAATTATGTGACAATTTACATGCCACATTAAATTATACAAAAGATCTTCCTTGCACTTTCTTTTGAAAATATTCATCAGGTGCGTACCTCAGGTACTGTCCCACTACACATGATACAAAGATCCATTTTGGTGTCATAAATCCTTGAAAACCATAAACCAGAGCATATTTCTTGTCTTCTTTTCTGCTTTGAATAATTGAATATCAATAGTAAGGATGGGCTGAGGAAATGAAATCTGCTGATTTAAAAAAAAAAAAATAAAAAATTGCATCACCAAAATGTTGGGTTCATTTTGTCAAGCACAAATTTAATTTATAAGGGTGGAGGGAAGTGTCTAGAATGACTTAGAAGCATACTCCAGTGAGGTTTATTCTTAAAAAATGGTGGCACACCAATTTATTATATTTATGTGCTAGGATGATAAACAGCTGTTTTATCTGAATAAAGAATGGGAGTTTTGGTTCATTATGACAGAGTTTTTGATAGAATGCAACTTCTGAAAGTCTATAATTAAGTCTATTTTTAGGTCTTTTTTTTATTATTCTGCCACATCAGAGGAGATTTTTAAAAGGAATAATTTACTATCCTCAAGTTGCACCAAAGGAAAAAACAAGTTAGCATGGAAAGTCAGCATCGTATTCAGAATACTGTGTGAGGAATATGCTTTTAATTTCATTAATTCAGTCTTTCTTATTAAAAAAATTAGAAAACTTAATCATTAAACCATAATTTATTCTTGAGGAGAGATTAGTTCTTCATTCTTGTAGGTATAATGGCAAAACAAATGTAACATCTGGAGTTGGAAGTGGATGAGAATATTTTTGCAGAGTGCATGCAATTCCCTTCAACCAACCTTAAATTCTTTCAAGCAATCAGATTACCTTTGGGTGATTGATGCATTAACCCATTGATAGGTTTTCCTGGGTTTGCACTCATTGTTCATTCATACAGTCAGTAGGGACTGTAAGTCAGAATTTTGAAAGAGGGTTTACGGAATTATGTATTCTAACAAAACTAGGCTTGGAAAAGTCTTAGAGGCCTTGGGAGTTTGGAAGGTGAAAATGGGATCCAACTATGTTCTCTTTAAAGTCAATTGAGAGTGATGATGATTCATCTCATCTATATTTGATATCTATAATAGCCTAGAGTTGAAGCAAATTAATTCTTTTTTTATGAAAGATTGCTGCACATATACTAGTAATGAAAGTTCTTTCAGAGACACATGGTTTGTATTCAAGGTGCTGTATTCTTAATGCATAGCTGAAGACTTTCTGGCTGTGGAACTTTTTATACAACAGCAGTGAAACTAGGTATGAGATTAAGATACATATGGCTTATAAAACAGGTTACATTTCTGCACTTTAGGGTATAGACTGTTACAAAATATTTATCTAAGTTTATTGCAATTCTTATCCTCAAGAGCTAGCAAAAATGTAATAGAACTCATAAAAATTATTAGAAGTTTGTTTCTACTCCAAGGAAGAAATCAGATGAACTAGAATATGGTTTTGATAATTATCACTGAAGAAGGCAAAATGCTGTGTAGCAGTGAGACATCAGTTTGGCCTGCTACCCACTTGAGTAAATTCATTAAATCAAAGCAAGCATTAACTGCCAAGAATATTTCTAGGTGGTTTAAACCCTTATCCATTGTCCTCTGAGATGAAAACCCCCATTTGGATAGATAAGTACTTTCACAGACACAGTTAAATAGAGGCAGGGATTCTTAAACTTTCATTTCACTCTTTTTCTGGACAGGAATGTTGGTGATGTGTTGCTTTACTGTGAGGATATGGTGTACAGTATTTTGAGTTTCTATGTATAGGCTGTAGAAATTTTATTCTTAAATTAGCAGCATACAATGCAGTTGTTTAATTTTTTGAAATTTTATTTTATTTGGAAATAATATGAATGCAATATTCAGTTTCAAGGGAATTTCACTGTTATTTGACATCAATTAACTTGACATTAAAATAATTTGTTCCAATTCCCATGCAAAGCAGAAATATTTATCTTAAGTGGGAAATTATGCTTAGTTCTTTTGATTTTTTTGGTTGATATAATTTTATTCCACTGTAACTAATTTAACATTAATTAATGTCCAGATTAGCATTTCAATGCTAATACGTCAACATTGGGAATTGCTAGGATTTTCCTTTTACACAATTTAGTTGGCACATTTAATTGGGAATTGAGGAGCACTCTTTTTCTCATTGGAAAACTGATGAAACTGCCTTTCTATCATACTCTGTGTTCCTGAAAGACACAGTGGATGGGATTCTCTGTAGCTCCCTTGGTATGCTTTAAAACAGGTGTGAAAAGTCTACTAACAAGAATTACTCCAGCCTCAATGTTGTAGGATAGGTAGTCCTTAGAACTACCTCGACCAGTGAGACTGCCTTCTCTGATGTGTAGTGAAGGTCTTGCTCTTCTCTGAATGAAACTGTCATCATTTGCTAATACCCTTCAAAAATGTCGTGTTCACTGAAATATGTAATTACCTAGCCAGTCATTCCATCTCATTCTTGCCACTAAGCCTAGCGATTCTACAGCAATGTTTTTACTCTTCAACAAAACTTTTCCATAGTCTTATCCAGTTGAAAAGCAGCCATCTGCTGATTTGTGTAATCACACTAGAAATTTTATAAAGGAAATTATGCATTCTATCAACTTTGAGATTTTTTTAAACTATTTTACTTCTGTTGCGTACAAAATGTATAAGTAGCATAGTTATAAATGTGCATAAACTTTGCTCAGAAAAATGCTACTGCTGTGTGCCTTCAAGTGGAGGAGTTGTTATCTTGACTTTGCAAAAGCAAACTGGAAACAGTCTTGATGTGGTCATAGCTGTACAAGAAAGTAATTAGTTTTCCTATACCATGGCAATTCTGTGCTGAGAGATTATTTTAATTGTCTGTTTTCTTTCATTATAACGTAAGTACAGGACACTGCAGAAGGAAACACCTACAGACTCTTGTGTCAGTGCAGAAAGCATTTTTTATTGGTAAAATAGTTAAAGCCCAATCTCCACAAAGGCCCTTTGTTCCACAACTGCTTGAAGGAGTTGTGGTGCTCAATTGTCTTTTTCCTGATTGTGAATAGTTTGTGAACATGCTTCTGTTTTGGAGGCTGTGTTTGCTATTTCAGGAATGTTTTATATAGACAAGTTGGGGCTTTTTTTGCCTCCAGATTGTTCACTGCTTGTCCAAGGAGCAACTTAGGTTACAGATAAATTCCCCATGAAATTTACTTCTCAGTGATCCAATGCATACTTATGAAGAAAGAGTAATATGCAAGCTTGCATATTCTGTATTCATCATGCATTACCCATGGGTAAGACTGCTTATAGAAGGTCTTAATTTATTAAATAAAATTTACTTTCCATGCTTAAGTATGTGGTTGTCTGGATCGAAGTCTAAGGCTAAATTATTAGAAAGAGGCGTGATGGGCAAGAGACTAATTTTCTGAAGGAGATATTTCCCATTAACTTCAAATGATCAATTTAGGAATATTTTTTGTCTTTCATAAAATTTGGTCTTAGGAATCTCTCTCTAATTTGCATCAACAGGCTTCCATTTATTCAACCATTTAATTTGTAAGACTTTCTAGGATGAGAGGAAACTTCCTCAAGTTGCACCAGGGGATATTTACATTCCCTCTTAGAAGAAATGTCTTCACTGAAAGTGTTCTCAAACAATGAAATAGGCTCCCCAGGGAGCTGGCTGAATACCTATTTCTGGAGGTGTTTAAAAGATGGGGAGAAGTGGTGCTAAGGGACATGATTTAGTACCAAGCTTGGTAGAGTTAGATAATGGTTGGACTTCGTGATCTTAAAGGTCTTTTCCAACTGAAATGATTCTATGATTCTTTCCGTAGCAGTATTCCCTTGGTGCTCAGTTATTCAGCAGCTACTGGGTAACGCATCTTTCTATTGTCACTAGAAGGATTACAGTCCTGAGAGACCAGCCAACAACTTGGAGGCAAGTGGAAAGAGCTAATGGCAGCTGAAACAGAGATAACTCACTTGTGCAGAATTCCTTTTGTATTACTATATGAACTATGAGGGAGTTCATCGAAGCTGGTTAGCAGTAGTATGAAATTGGTATATGTCAGAAGAACTAGCGAACAATTATAATATCCTAGCAAGGCAAATTACATCACCTTGGAATTTATAGATAGAATGACATCTCTGGGCAAAAGGGGAAATTGTATGAAGAACAGTGCAGAGCATAAGAAAGTACAAAAGATGAAAACTATTTTACTGGAATAAAGATGAATCATAGAAAAATATTCAGAAGAAAAAGCTGTGTGAGGGATGCTTTTCACTCATATGTGGTTTAAACCAAAGACGGAATAGTGTTACTTCAGTCTGAAGTACTCAGTACTCATTGTCTACTGAGTAGACAATGTCACCACCTTAAGCAAAACATGTCCTACCAAAGCATGACCCCAGCATTTGACTCAAATGGGAACTTTACATTCATCTCTGAATACTGCATTTGCTTTGTTTTGTTTCCTGTTCAAAATAATCAGAGCAATTTGCAAAAATGTGTGGTGTTCTAGATTAATTTAAAATGTTTCATCCTTATTACTCTTACAATGGCAAATTTTTAAATGGGGACAGAGATCCAGAATTTATCATGTAGCAAGTTTTTAAGTTATTTAAATAGTGGCTTTGTTTGCTTTGATATTTCATTGCAATATGAGAGGTAATTTGAGGCAGATATTGCTGAGACTGTGCATATCTTTATTATGTGCTTCAAGGGTTTATTGTGATTATTTGGTCCCTTGATCACCTGCCACCATATGAACATATGGTTTCACAATTTCTGAAGGGAAAATGGGATTTCTGAAGGGAAAAGGTATTAGGTGCACAGTGGATGTCTTTGTGCTAGTCAGGCTTATGCTGGGGTGCTTTCAAAGAAAAGCAACTGTTGGTTCAGTTTTCTTTGAAGAAAATCCAATTGCATGCACAAAAAGTGTGGTGAAAGCTGAACATGTGTTAAGTAGAGACATTCAGAGCATCTTAGTCTCCTACGCATAGGAGAAATTCAGAACTAGAGCACTTCTAACATGGGCACAAACTGAGTACTTATTCTTCACACTATGTTATGCTATTAGACCAGCAGTTAGCTCTCGATTGGCCCATTCACTGGGAGCAGAAGAGAGCACCTGAAAGTTGAAGAAGAGACTGAGTTGGTGACAAACAGCCTTGTGCTTTGCCCCAGTTTCCACAAGCTCACAATTCCTTTCTCTCTTAGTGGCATTTAGGAAAGCCACCTATGCCACACCAGGTACTGCTGCTGCTGACTTCCTTAATGGCTGAAGTGCTGCATACAATTGATTCCTTATGAAAATAAGAAGTGCTGTTATGCAGTCGTCAAAGAAGGACTCCAGCTCTTTGGAGCTCTGTGCATCCCATGAGCTGGCTCTACTGTGATACAGCTCGTGCTACTCAAAGGGTAAATTATTCATGCTCATTCTCTGTCCTCTTGTCAGGTGCTGCACAAGCACTGGAGGAGACACTCCTCCCAGCCTGGAGCGTTACAAATGTGATTACCATTAAATTTCAAAACCAACCACTGTTAAAAGCAAGAAATAAATTCAGGACTGTACCATTTCTGATCGCTGCATTGATCAATAGCTATTTCATCCAGACTTTATATCAGATATAAAGCTGATAAAGATTTTTTTTTATGAGATCTTTTGTCAGCCTCTGCAGCAGCAGAGCTACAGTATGCATCCACGAGCCTGTTCTGCCTTGAAAGTAGCACTGTTAATGATATTTTTTGCAGTTGCCAGACATTTTGAGGATGCAGTAGCTTTGTCTTTGTTCAGTGCAATATGCCGTATTAAGAAGTAAACAGCCCATGCAAGCTATCATTCTGCAATAACTTAAAAGCTATGACCCGCAGAAAGGTAAATTGTATAGCTAACCAAATACCAGACTTGCTAAATGGGCCTTTATTTACCTTGAAATGGGATCTGTTTGAAACACGGGCTATTTCAGATAACAGGCATTTAGCCTTTTGTATGCTCTGTTTTGATCTCCTTGTACAAAATCAAGTGTTGCACTTTACTGTGAGAGATGAGACAATAAGATATAGCTTGTGTGATATTGCAAATAAAACAAATATAAAAAAGAAAACAGCTTTGCTTTTTAAAAGAAAGAGAATATATCAGAACACATTCAAATTACTCTGAAATAAGTAGGACAAGCCAGCAAACACTGGGGAATTCAACGTGAAAGTTTGATTCAGATCACATGGATAATTCATACTTCACATTCCTCCTCCTTCTACATAAGAATAAAAGTCACACTAATATTCTAATCAGGACTACTATAAATAACAAAATTCTGTTTCCCTCTACTAGGAATGACTTTAATTTTCTGTACATCTTATTCTTTATCTGTAACTATCTTTGTACAATGTTTCCTAAACCGCCTTTAGCTTTTACGTGTTATTGCATATGATCATGTAGTACTGAAATATGGCTGAAAAGTGTATTGGTATGAGTCTCAATGACTAGTAATTATCCTAAATAAGATCCTGTAAAACTCGTTCTGCCCACTCAATAGGATGTTCTGTAAATTAAATCTATATTGTAGCAAACAATGTCATAAGTATTTTGACAGTTCTAATCTGTTTTCACTTGTGTGATTTTTCATAGACCTTTAATCTGTAGGGTTAGGGATTTTTCATACCATGAGGTGAGTTGCATAGACCAGAAGGACAGGAACAGTTATAGTCAAAACTTACCAGAAAAAAGGTCTGTGGTCATCTCTATGTTGAAAAGAAACTCTGACTTTGTCTAGTAGTTCTAGGGCATCTCGAAACACTCACCAGCATCTGTGGCATTGCCCATTCAGATGCCCTTAGCATATGGTATTTGCATAATGGAGAACTCTGCATGCTCTCAGAAGGGCATCTGCAATGGGATGGGCAGTTAATGGTCTTTTCATAACATGGTCATTGGGGATCTCATAAATAAAGAAATTCAGCATGGTGGAGTTTTTTTGCCCCCATTGTCTAAGCAAGAAAAAGTCACATGAGTCAAACTCATCCTAACTTCAACATCAAAAAAACCTGGAAATTTAGTTTATTAAGTATTGTAATTTCCATTGCAAACCTTTTTCAGTGTCACTTTCAGAGTAAATTCCTATTGTGCAGTGTGGTTTAAGACATTTTCATTATCTTCCTTTTCACAGTTCTTTAGAGTGTGTTCTATAGCTGTACACTATTAACCTAACTCCTCTTTGTTTATTCCTTTCAATTATGCTTTATGCTGTAGAAGAAATAAATTTTTAGGGTTGATGATTTTTTTTTTAATAGACAAAGAGATTTCTGTTAGTTCTCATAAAATAGTTTAATAGCCTATGCATTGTTCAGATTAATTTAGCTTTCTCAGCAACACTATTAAAAAAAAAAACAAAACCAAACCAAAACCTTTCTTTTAATTTTTCTTAATACATAAAACTTTTTTAGTTAATAGAGAGGTCTTTGAAAAATGTCATTTAAGTTCTGGGATTTCCAGAGAAAGCTTATTTTGCAGGGACCTGTGCTATTAATCTGCAGAGTTTGCTTTGCACTCACAATCTATGTGGTACAAAGCTCTAAACATAAAACATTTCTTTTAGCAATGCTTGGCAGTAAAAGATCAGAATTTGTGTTATCTGCATGCAGGTGTCCAGTGTGTTGTGCATTGATAGCTCAGCTTCCAGTGAACCATTGATCTTCTACACTTGAAATATTATATATTGATTATAGGATTAACTTAAAGCAAATTTATATTTCATTCTCTGCGGTAAGAAGGGAGTGGCAATTTTCTCTGAGGAAGTCAAATCCCTGTCAAGGTTACACAAAAAGAGTTAAGCTCAAAAAGAGCTGAGCTTTATGAAGATCTGCTTCTGAAGACAATTGCTTCAGTACTATTGGACCCTGGAGAGCAGTACTGAAATTGTCAAAAGTACCTGAATTCCCATTTAGTAAAAGCTACTTCTGACATGCACCTTTAAAGTCTGAAAATTTTAGATGCTGCTCAATCTTAGTGTATACTTGAAATATAATCTAGCATATATTTATGGTATACCATATATCAGGTTTGTTCAATGCTGTACTCAATAGCATTGAACAGCAGCAAGCTCATGTGTAGCTGAGAAAACAGGACCGGAACTCACAAAGACCAAGCATATATTCTTGCTTTGGCTTAACCAGTTAGCAAATCTTCCTCTGTTGGCTTCTGCTTTAGGAAACTCAGTTTGGAGAAGGCTCTCACTGCTGCATGATGCTGGATTTGATGCTGATGATAATGTGGTCAGTTCTGTTAGTTTTAATGGTCATTATTGCTACCTTGATCCATGTTTATTTTGTCTTGGTCTGTTCAAACTGGCCATTTTTGAAAGGTTCTTTTAACTTTTCATTTGAGTATGTCATCGTGTATTTCTTACTTTGTTTACAGAGATCTGTCTAATTGACATGGGGTCAAAGGAGGTATTGCTGTAAATTTAGAGGTCACCTCTTTAAAGCTGTTTGCTATCAAAAAAGCTATCACTTACTGTCAGTTAGATCATAGGTTCATGCATACTAAAAGGAAGTCCTTTAAATATTATTCAGCTCGTTCAATAGTCACTTCAGACATCTGATAGGACAGTGACAAGTGATTTTAGAGAAATACTGTAGTAGTTCTGCTATAAACATAAAGAACAAAACAAATTTAGATTTCTGATTCTCCCCATCCACTCTAAAAATTGGTAAATGAAAACTGTTTCTCCTTGGTCCTATTTTTGTTTCTTCCCTGAGCCAGTAGACTAGCCTTTAAAAGAGATATTACTTAGCATCTCACACACACACACACACACACACACACACAAAAATTAATTACAAAACACCCCACTAAAACAGTATACTCAAAGCCTAAGGTAAAAGGCTGTATGAGGCTTGATTCCATGTTTGCTATGTATCCAGGTTACGTTTTACTTAAGTCGTTGAAATAGACTTTTTGTGTGTATTGTCTTGCATACCTTACCATACCAAGGAAGTGATTTGGATTATAATTTCCCATAAACATCCTGGAAGCAGATACTGATTTCAGTTCTCTCAGCATGTAAGCCATTAAATAAAGGGTGGAAAATGCTGCTCCAATTCAGTTCTCAGAAAGTCTGTGTTCTCTAGCCAGAGATGGATTAGTCTGAAAATACTGCTAAGCTTCATAGGTAAAACTCTACTCTGTTTCACTCTTAAAATATAATTTTATAGTGCAACTAGCTTCTCTTTATATTTCATTGCAAAATATTTTGCCCACCAGTGGGTATACTTTAGCATCTTTTTGTAGATTAAGCCCAAAGCAGAGTTTAAAGATTATTTTCTCATGTGCCAACCACCGGGAAACCCATTGAACAGTATGAAGATATGATTCTGGCTTTAGGCATTAGGAGTCAGGTCCCTAGCAAACCCTGGAATATTCTCCACTGTTTGAACATGCCATTTGAAAACCTTTTGAAAATTCCCAGGCTTGCCAACATGTGCATCTGAAGTATCGTATGTCTTTATGGAGGCACATTTAAATGAATGTGGATAGTTTCAAACTACAGCATGCACTTGCACTAGGAGTCATATTTTCTCCTGATATATTTCCTAACCCAAGCACTTTATATAGGCAGTACAATGCCCATAAGCACTGACAAAGTCAAGCACCAACCCGTTAGAGCCAGAAAACTGGCAATGAAGTTTTATGTTGAGTGTCCATTTTATATAACTCTCTACTACCAGTTCAGTGGCAAGCTGCCACTGGGTGAAACAGTTCTCTACTGCACTTTCTTCCTTTCCCAGTTGTATACAGATTTAATTCTTCCCAATCGGTTTGGATGATAGTATGAACAATAAAAAAACCCAAAAACCCCAACCAACCAACCAAAAAAAAAAAAAAAAAGCAAACCAAAAACCCCAATAAACCCCAAAGAAACAAAAACCCCACCATGCTGTATTTCAGATATTTGCCTCAGTGTGAAATCATTCTGATATAATGCTGATAAACAATGAACTCAGTGTCATTTGTCTAATGTCTAATGAGATTTTAAGATGGGGAGTAGTCAAAAGATGTCACTGCAATTTGCAATTGGTGTTCAACCTACAAAGTGTAAGTACTTTTTATGTTACCTGATCAGGGATCACCTTTTTCCTTCATTTATTTAGAGTTTAGCACAATGTGATCCTGTTCTTGTTCTAGGTGCTACAAAAATGTAAATTCATTTTATTAGTAAGCACGTCATGGAGTGTGGGAGAAAGCTTACGGCTAATTACAGCTATAAATCTTTATTTAGAGTCTCTCTTCTTTTTAGGTTTTATCTATACAAGAAAATCACATTGAGATTCACCAAACGTGGGCATTTAACTCATGTTGGCAACTCCGAAAATCATTTGAAAACAATTTAAAAGTCTGTAATCACGGACATTTTGGAATAGCAATGGATTTTCTTTCTTCCTGAGTAATTTTCAATAATTTATAAATTCCAAACATTTTAAAGTTACGTAGTCCTTCTGCTGTTTTATTATTCTATCTGCTGTGTTTTTAATTGGGCAAGCATAATCATAACTAAGCATGATTCCTCACTGGGGAAGGAAGTATTAAAAACGAGATTGGTCACAAAGCTGATAAGCCAAAGAGGAATGCTGCCAGAGCAGCAAATCTGGAGCTTAGCATTTCAGAGTTAATTCTAGTTCTCGTCAGTCTATTCAGGGCTGAATGACAGGTGGTGGCACCTATGGTTTGAAATTAGAACCTTCTGTGTTTCATATCCTGTGTAAGCCTGCATTTGTATTACTTTACTTATCATTTTCCAAAATATAGATCTATTTTGGGGAAAAATATAAATATATACTGTGCTCTTAGATACTGTATGCTTCCATGATACTTTTTAACAATATGAAATGGATTTATATTTCATGTCTATATCTGCTTGGAATCGCTTCTTCAGAAATAAGCTAGATTTCCAAGTTAAAGTTGGAAAAACCTGGCTTCTCTCAAACAGGCATACTGCACTTTCTTACGGTTTGTGCTATGACAAATTTTTGCCAGGTACAGAATTAACTGGCTTCATTTGGAGTGCACTGAGAACTGAGGTGCTTGGCTTCCAGAAGTGTTGATTACTGTGTTTTCAATCAGGCTCTTGATTGTTGACACTTTCTCCCATGAAAGTTAGGACAGTTCTTTTTCTAAGCAGAAAGGTTTGTGACCCTTCATGCTGGGTAGAGTCAATCTACCACCATAGGGTGAATAAACAGCTGCTTTCATTTGGCTCTTGGGCAGTTTGCAAAAATTCTCTTGTATGTGTTTTTTAAATTGTAGATTATTATCCTTCCCACTCACTGACCCAGTTAAATACATTACTGAACTTCACTATCTTCTGTTTTAGTTGGTTTGTATTGTAAGTAAAGATTTACTCTTTTATATTTGAACACAGGTCTATTGGGTTTCTAGATGCCTAAGAGGTGCTGAGTCCAAATGTGGGATTCCTGAGAAACACCCAGAGTATACATGTGGAGCAATCAGAGCAACCATAATCATGGTTTGGGTTGGAAGGGATAATAAAGGTGATCTAGTCCCAGGCCCCTTGCCATGGGCAGGGACACTGTCCACTAGACCAGGTTACGCAAGGCCAACCTGGCCTTGAGCACTTCCAGGGAGGGAGTATCCACAATTTCCCTGGGTAAGCCATTGCAAAGCCTCGCTACCGCTACCGTAAACAATTTCTTCCTAGTATCCAGTCTAAATCTACCCTCTTCCAAGAAATAGATATTTAATGCATATAATATGCTATTGTTGGATGCATCCTGCAGTGTGCACGTTGCTGTAAATACAGTGCTAGGAAGGCTGATTAGCACACTGAGGATCTGCCAGGTTTTGGCGGTGCTAAACTGCATTTCACATTGAAATGCGTAACAGCTTTGAGTGTATGGCACTGGCTACAGAAGAGGAATTGGAAGCGATTCCTCATTAGTTATATTATTCCTGGATTAATTAATCAGAAATCATATTTCCATTTAAAATATACAAAAGAATAATTTGAAACTTGTGCGTGTGTATGTAATTGTTTAAGTTCCCATTGTTTGAAATGGAAAGAAAACAATATATAAGATAAAAATTTGGCCTTAATAAAATCTATCAGAATTTTTTGTTAATTTGTGTCTAGTTCTTTCAAGGATTTAATCTGGAATATTTGAATAAAAAACAATCCTGAGGCATAAAATCCAGGCTTTTGCCATTGGGTGGAAAGTTAAAAAACAAAGCCAAGGAAAATCAAAGGTAGGACTTTATTAGTATTAAAAAGAGAAGAGATACACTGAGAAGCCAGGAGCATAAAAATCAAAAGGCAGGTTCTTCCCAAGTCCAGTGAGCTTTACAGCCTGCCTTCTTCCCAATATAAAGAGTGCATGTGATGTGTTTTATTCACTTTGAATAAAATCCTAAGCCTCCTTTCTCCAAGAAGCATTAAGCAGAAGGTATTAGGATGAAAATATTTTTTTAAATGGAAAAAGCCTTTGGAGACAGGTATATTTGAAAAGAAAGTAAGTCCATTATGACTTGGAAAAGGATTAGCAATTATTTGTAGATAAGAAGTGTTTGTAATGTCATTATTAAAAATTAGATTTTGGTTAGAAAACTCATTTGAAATATGAATATCAGAAAGACAAAATTAAAATGCTGTTCAGGTATATTTTTGGGTTTGTACCTGTCATACTTTGAGCCACCCTGCAGCAGTGTTCTCTCTCTCTCTCTCTCTCTCTCTCTCTCTATATATATATATATATATATATATGGTAAAATAGTTCATGAGAGAATGTTTGTGAATTTCAATGACAGCTTCAGGGTTTTCATGACCTATCAGCTCTGGAAATAATACTACTGGTTTGTAAAAATCTTCAGTAAAAATCATATGACAATAATGGTGAGCTACCTATGGAAAGAGGACTCGTATTACAGCTGTATGAAAAGTTAAGCACTGACCTTGGTAAAACTGAGGTATTTGGCTCCAGATCAAAAAATTTACAATGATTCAAAGTAGTAACTGCTGTATTTTGCAGCTGTAATTTGGAAACAGCATGTGGCAGACTGGTGTAATTTTATGCCAGGGTATATTTTTATTGCATAACTCATTACTCTTTCCAGTAAGAGACAGAAACATAACCTGTGTAGGTACTAGTGAAAACCCAAGTATTATCACATCAATTTACTTGGGTAAATAAGTAGCTATGAAACTCTGACCTATTAGATGCTTGTCTTGTGGTTTGTTTTTTTTTTTTTTTCTAGAGGGTGAATGCAAGCATGTATGTTAACAACAAAAATGACTTTATAAGTTGGAGATTCTCTCAGGAGAGAATTTCCTCCCCAAAATGGCAGGAATTTGGGTGATTTTTGAGTTGTCTGTGATTTATCAGGGAATTATATTGTTAGATTTTTGTGCTTTGTTTGTTTTTTTTTTTTTTTCCTCTGAAGAAACCAACAGAACAGAGTTACCCAGTCTGAAAGAAAAGATTTGATGTGGCAGACAATGATTTCCATGTATTTATTCGTTAGGAAAACATTTGTCTTCAGAGAAATAACCGATGTCACCAGCATTTTGAAATCAGTCCTAGATTGCTCCTGGCATTAAGTAAAAGTGTGAAATGGATGACCCTACACTTCTGGGTAAATGCCAAGGTGTGGAATGACTACCATACAGTGATGTTGGCTCTTCAAAATATTCACTCTTATTCTATTCTGCAGAACGAGAATTTTTGCAATGAACTTTTGTGTTGAGCTTTACAAATCCTTTAGAGCTACCCTTATTTTATGTAATCTAGAAAACTATTCAGCACAATGAAAGGAGGGTTTGGCTCTGAGGCAATTAAAGTCGGTCTTGAATTGAGCTGAATAGTCAGCTGTTTCCTTTGCCAGTCACTGAAGTTCTTAGGTAGTAGACTGAGAAAACAGTCTCATGGGCAAATATGTAACCTTTCTTAGTAATCAGAGGTGTGATAAAGGACTTCGATGATCAGAGGGGTAACAAGTATCTTCATAATACACTGTGCTCAGGTATTCATGAGCAGACACAGAGCATTACACTGGTGGATTTGTTACACTCTGCAGCATGTTTTCAAACAAAATCCAGTGGGTAACTACAGATTACTATAGATAGATTCATCATGCGTGTGTGAAACAGACTTCAATTGACTTAATCTATTTCTGTTGGCAGAAAAGAACAATCAGGGGTACATTGTTTATGGGATATTATCTTTTGTTATTAATAATAGAGCATCTTTATGAACATAGTGATTTAAAAATTGTATTCAATGGGAACAAAACACAACCCTGATTTTATAACAGCTGTCATTTTAGAAGTGTAAATTACTGTTTCCATAAAATGTAACTTAATATGACACTTCTAAAATGATTGATGTGTAATAGAAATCCATCTATGTGTATACAGATCTAGATTAAGTGGTTTAACTCATCTATTCAAGAAAATGTGGGAAGTTAATGACACAATTTAGAACCGATTCTAGATTCAGGCCAAGGTATTCTTTAATGACCCACTGTTTTCTTCAACAAATTACTAAACTTCATTCTATTTAAACATTTTTCTTATTATAATGCATTCTAGGCTTTTGATACTTGATCCATATCATTAACCTGTTAGCCTTTTCAACCTTGTTTGCATATTGATCCTGAGGATAGAAGGGATTGGATGGTCATTCATAGATAGTTTCTCTTGTCCCCTTTTCCTAGTTGACATACTTTAATGAATGGAATCTTCTAATCTAAGCATTAGTTGGTCAGTGCAATGTTATAGGGGTTTCCATATAGTTTGCAAACCTGAAGATGAGGTGAATAGAAGCCATAAGTTGTGGTTATATGGAATTAAAAAAAAACATATCACAAGCTGACTGTTGAAAGGTGGTTAAGGCTATGCTCCAGGCAGCATTTTCTTGTGGAATTAACTCTTTTACCACATTGTAAACTGCAATGATGTCAACAGAGGACTGGAGAATTTAAATGTGAAATTCAAAATCACATTTCTTGAAGCTTTAGAAGTGCCAGTTTATGTACATCATATAGAATTTAAAGCATAAATATAGAGTTTGATATTTCAGTACTGTGTGATTTAAAAAGGAACAAAAAATATTCTAAGTGAATCATTTATAATAAAACAAAGCAATGTGGATTGTTTCATTCTTTCTTGAGTTTGAAGTTCACAAATACTCAGAATATGGCTCAGATTCAGATAAATATATATGAACTCTTCTATATTCCTGAAAAATGAAAATAATAAGAATTTATTGTCAAATGCTGGTAAAAAAAACAGTGAAGTTAGGTCTCTCATATGATTGCAGTTGGCTGCTTTGTTCCCATCCTTTTCCTTCAAGTTGGGCAGATATCTTCTGTTGCACAATAGTAGCTCTTCTGTCTAAAGCTCTGATAGCTTAGTGATGGGAATAACAAATTAGTGACCTTATTCACCAGAGAAGACATGGTTGCAGGAGATGATAATAATTAACTCATATATTCTGAATGAAGAAGTAATCTTAGGGCAAAACTAGAAGACAATATTGTGGAGGTCATTTAATAACCAAGTTTGGAGACGTGTGTTAATTACACAACTGTCATTTAACATACCAGCCTAGAACAATGCAGATTTTCATGCTTTCTTCTGTGGGCCATTTGTCTCAGCCCTTTAGTTAACTCTCTTTGTCTAAATATACTGAAAATGTCCTTTGCAGGACTTGGTAGGTTTTGGTTTTGTTTTGTTGTCATTTCTTTTCAAGAAAAAAATCTCCCTCAAAGATTCCATTTCCAAGTCACACTTTACTGTCTAGAATCCAGTAAAATATTGAGTGTTAAGAATTAGTTTTCTGATTTTCTTTCCATTATCATTTATCTTTGCAAGGCAGTGAGCTCTCACTGCTCTGGCATTAAGCTAAATCTAATGCAAGATACTGCACGTGAAAATCTATTGTAAATAAGTACTTTTTAAAATAACTGAAGGAATACACTGGGAAGCCACTAAGCCCTTAATTTTGACATGTCACAAAACACTTCTGTGGTGCCTGAGATGTGACGATTTGACTTGTTTTTTCATTTTGTTCTTTCCTCATTGAGCTTTCTGACTTGAAATAGCTTCTTAGTGAAGCACCAACTGAATTCTGGACAAAACTGAAGCACAATTTATGTGGGCTTAGGTGTTCTTAATGGTAAAGTTCTCCAAGCCTCACTGCTGAAAAAGACATCATTGAACAAAAATTAATTTTGTCTTTTACGCAGTTTATAGCTGCTGCTTTAATGAAAAATCCAACTGTAATAAAAGCTTGAAAAGACTTTATCTTCAACTATCAGGAAAAGAAAAAGTGTCGTGATTTAGGCCCAAGGTGGTATTTTTTTCAACCTACTTAGTTTGTTGGCTAATATCCAACAGTGAAAATGATTTGAATGTTTTATTGCTCATACCTCTTGGTCTGGGCAGTTTGTACCTTCCTTTTCATGTTTTTTATAGTGCGTGACTATACAAATCTACAGAATCTCTTTTATATTGGTCCATGCTCTGTATTCTATTGAGCTGGGGTGAGGGATCTTGGGACATTTTTAACTTTCACTGCAAACAGGGACAGAATAGAATAGGATGACATTTCTCTGAAATATTCTATGCCATTAACTCACTAGGTTAATTTTTCAGGGAAATTTGATACCACTACTCTGAAAGGAGAGTAGAACACAGAATGCATCACACTGTAGAGACAACAGGAGAGGTAGACATTTCTTTTGTTTTTCTGTGGGTACACAACTAAAATGAATGAAAGTGAGAGTTTTTATGAGACTGACAACAAAATAGTGAAGTCTTTTAAGTAGGTTCCAAGAAAAGATGAAAAATAACACTGGCAAAAAAAGTGGAAATAATAAGACCAAGGATCGCTTTAAAGGAAGAGTGACTAGGAGATTAAAGCAGAAGAGAAAACCTCAACTTAGAACATAAACAATTTGAAGGGAAAAAAAAATCTGAGGGTTAAGCTCCTGAAGTATTGGCTAAACCCACAAAGGCATATTTTAATAGTTTCTAAAAACATCAATGGTTGTACTCTGTTAGGTACCCCAAAATTTTCAGACGCACTCAAGCAGCTTCAGGAAGTGGAATAAACACAAAGAATTTCTTGCTCTGGAGTCAGGAAATAGCACTCGTTAAATTGTATGTACAATGCCATACATTTTCCCATTCTTTAGGGTGTTGAAATCTCATTAAAGAGATTTCCTATCCACCTCTTTTCATGAGATTTCAAGTCTCCCATCAAAGAAAAGTCAATTTACATTGATGATCTGTTTGTTCATGTAGACTTGCCAGAATAAGATCTCTTTCCTGAGTAGCTTCTGATCAATGCAAAGCTTTTTTAACTGCTTTTTAGGTTAACTTACTCATTTGATAGGGACATCCTTGAAGGGTACTAGGTTTGGATAAATGAGTGAAAGCCTTCTGAGAATTAGTTAACAGGGTTTTAAAAGTGCTGTGAAGTAGCAATACTGAATAGGCACATTTTAGTAGTAAATAAAATATGGAAATTATGTATATTTTAAGACCTCAGTGTCTTCTGGATTAACATTATATACATCTTGAAGATCAGCACTCCTGTGAAAAGAAATACCAAAATAATGATTGCTATTCCATTGGTACCAGGAGGTACCAAGAGCGAAAAGAACTGAAGAGAACAGATGGAGTTTATTTCAAGTTTATAAGAAATATCAATAACTAAAATACATTTAGCTTTCACAATTTTCAAAAGTATAATAAGCTAAATATGCACACAAGTTTGGTGCAGAAAAATATAAAATTACATAAATAGTTCTGCAAAATCTAAGACCATCAGGCAGTGCTTCAGGTCAGATTCTAAAATGATTGCAGGGAGGGGGGGGGAGGAGGAAGGAGGTCTGTGGAGAAAGCCAGACCACTAAATTCAGTGTAAACTGACCCAGCTTCAATCACACTGTTGCAGCATATTTCAGGTCATAAAGTGGATATATGGTAGAAATAACCAAGGAAATGTGGTTTGGTTTTAATTTGTTTCCCTCACCTCCATCATTTTATTTTTCAAATCACTGCAAAGATCAGCAAATGGCTTTTTGAACAGATGCCTAATCACAAAGACTTGTCCAGAATGTGGTGCAGTCAGAAATCAAAGGTCTTCCTGTATAGAGGATTGCTTCCCTGTTTAATTTGCTCTGATTGACAAACTGCTATCACGTAGACCACATTGTTTCTAGTAGCCACCCTTGCAGGCTGACTTGCAGCTTCCACCTTCTTCCTCTGCTGATGTACCTTGAGCCAGTCCTGCACTGCAATTGCACCACGCAGCTTTTGCAATAACATGACCCTTTGCCAATCTCTTTGATACCTGCGAGACTTGTTAGCTTCTTTCTTTGCAGTTTCTGTTGTTCTGGAAGCTGCTGTGCCATCAGGTGTTTCCTCAGCTTCTGTAAAATTAGGACCAACCTCCTGCGTCCATCTCCCTGTGGTTGGAGGATGCATTGGCATTAGTCACTCGCGTGCGGTGGCAGAGGCTCTGCCAGCCCAACACTGACCTCTAGTGAGGCAAGTCTTACGCTGCAAGTTCAACGGGAATCGGGGCTCTTGGGAGATCAGAGGTTAGCAGAAGACGAAAGAAAAGCAAAGCTGCAAACTGTGCACCAAACTCCTCATTCTGGCATCAAACTCGTAGAAACCTTTGAATGTATAGGCTCTTCAGCTTCAACTGATCAAGCCTGTGTGCTGTGGCTATTGTCTTTGTTGCCTTGAACTCTTTCTGTATTTGCTGTTACCCACTCAACTATCCTAGAGACCAAACATTTTTCAGTTAATTAGTGTCTTTACTGTGAGCATGGTAATGTGCTAGCATAACTTCACTGCTTGTCTTTTAAAGGACATGGACAGGAGACAGAAGCAGTGTTTAAGGCATTTGTATGAGGTCGTGCTAGAGCCGAGATGGCTCAGTTCTGATTCCTCAAAGTCAGACCATGCTTACTCCTTTCTGAAAGCGCAGGGATGTTTGGGGAGTTGAAATTATAATGCAGACTTCTGTCCAATGGGGCACATTCAGAGATCTTGAAATCAACTTTGCATAACTAATGAATATTAGTAATCTTAAATATTTTTAATTAGCATTGAATCTTAATCCTAAAATTAATTTTAATCACTGAGAGATTTTATTAGAACAAAAATATGTATCCATAAAGGCCCAAAATTTACATTAACTTCAAAGCAATAGTGTAGGTCATGTGTAGTAACTCCAGATTGAATTTTTATGAAGCTTTCCAGTAAACACATATATGTTAGAATTGTAGCACTTAGTTCTAATCTGTGTTGTAAAGTAGGAAGAAATTCATGTAGATAAACAGAGTGCGCAGATGCATTTGCTTCACCAGATGCCTGCCTCACTGTAAGATTTCTTTTCTGAATTTCTAAAGAGCCTTAGCATCAAAAAGAGCAAAACAAAGAGATGTCCACTATGCAGCTAGCTGTTAATTTTCTTGTCAAACACCTGAGAACTTATCGATAGTCATTATGAGAGGATTTTTTAACACGGCTTCTATCACTGTGATGGAAAATATTTTTGCAGACTGAAATATTTTCCTTACGATTATTGGAAAATGTATTTTGATTGGGAAACTTTGTTTAGAAAGTTCTTTACATATATAATATTTTACGTTGTCTTTACTGTGGCTGTGGATACAGATTCTGTTTTTCTTTTCTCTGTAAAATGGATAAAAGCTGAAATTCACATTAAGTGGATTTATTTTTCCTTTTAGAGTATGAATGCCAGCTGGTCACCGCATTTCTAAACAGACTGTTTAAGTCAGCAGAGAATGAAGATAAACTGTCCTAGAACTGACAGTATCTAAACCATCAAAACAAAAGTGAAATACTTATCCTGCTCTGATTAATGCTGTATTCAGAACAGAGCTTTACTACTGCTCCATTAAAGTCACATCAGTGGCCCGATCTGACCTTCTTGGTCTCTGTAAATAATGTGCCCATAACATTAATTGGAACTGGAACTCATTAAATGAAGGAATAAACACCTTCAAACACTACATTAAACTTATCATCCATGCACATTCCAGACTTGGTCTGTATTCACCCGACCTAGAGTCATTTTTCACGAATGCCCTCCCTGTCCTACAGACACGTTCTCATTGCAAATTGCAACAGGGAAAGATGTCTTCAAGGAAGATCGTGGTTGTAAAACTTTTTTAGTTTCTAAGACAACTAATTCAGCCTCCAATGTATTTTCTGTCTGGTCTTAAATTCTGAGAAAGTGAGCCTCTGGACAGGAGCTCCATGAGTCATGCTAGTACCTACATTAATCATCATTTATATCTCCATGTGCTCTCCAAGAATTTGGGCACCCTCCAAACCTATTCAGAAAGCGCAGAATGGAATGAGTGGTCAAATGCTTAAGGTAGCATGGATTCAAGATACACCAGGTCTTCCACTGAAATATGAGTCGCTAGACCTTTAGGCACTGAATGTCTGTGAAACTTTGAAATTGCTAGGAAGAGTCTCAGTGATAAGCTTTGTCTCTTCCAGCATTATGCAATCCCTTATTAGTCTTTTTGTGATGTCAGTGGGCTATTACTTGCTGATTGAATGACAAGACCTGAGAGGCAAGAACTGTGCCAGAGGCCTTTCTAGCATATCATTATGACTGAACACTGTGCTCCAGGAAGAAAATTATTTGTAACTCAAATTCTCAGGGATCTAATTTCCTCTCCCATTGTCCTGAGCACAGGTACATAACAAGGGACCTTGGATTGCAACAGACAGTGTGGGCATGTACACCCTTCAGAAGTCAGCATTCTAGTAATTTTATTCTCTTTTGTATGCAGCTCCTAAGTACCAAAACCTATTTTCAAATGTGAGGAAGGCATTTAGGCACATTGACAGTCAGACATGTAGGTTAAGTAGTTAAGCAATATCTAAAATGGGCTTAGTTTTCTAATTTGCAGAGACTCTTGGTGATGGTACTTGTTAACCCATTTTCTACATGATGTTTTGAAAATTACTTCCCATGATACCTTTGAACTGTCTTGTTGTTTGAACTTATAATAGCATACTAGTGTCTTACTTATTTTTAATTTTATTTCAGGTATATGATAGGGTCAATTTAAGTTAAAATGTAAATCATAGAATCAATGGGGTTGGAAAAGACCTTTGAGACAGAACAAGTCCAACCTGTTGCCTAACACCATCTAATCAACTAAACCATGACACTAAGTGCCACTTCCAGTCTTTTTTTAAACACTTCCAGGGACAGTGACTCCACCACCTCCATGGCCAGCCAATTCCAATGGCAAAATACTCTTCCTGTGAAGATTTTTTTCCTAACAGAATCAATATAGTAGGTCAAGTCCTTAGCTGTCTCATTGGCATACCTCCACGTGAATCCATGGAACTTCGCCAGCTTATAATGTGGGGAGATAACTGGGCAAGGATAGTGAACTAGTCTTCTTGATTGTCCCCTTAATCCTCTTATTTTTTTCATTTACAAGTTGAATCAGCTAGAGGTATTTATTTATTTTATATGCTTATATGGTAGTATTTCTCAGAAACACCACTATATTCTAGCTACTTCTCTCATCTTTGTTTGCAAAATCAACCATAATTCCATCTCTGAAGAACTGCCTTCTAGAAACACTACTGTATTGAGGGATACATACCAATCTTGGCATGTCCATTATTATATACTACTCACCAGGCAACAAGGCAACATAAGAAAGCCTATGGTCACTTAGCTGAGAAAAAAAGCCCTTTCTATAGAATGACACCATAGGTGTCATAATATATCATGACTGCACTGTAATGTAAAAGTGACCTCAAAAATGCCTTTTTTTTTTTTTTCCTCCCCTCTCTCTAATTTAAGGCTCATTTTGGTAGGAGAATCCATCACTTTTATAACTTTTTTGGTGTTCTTCTAAATGTACATCAAAAGTTCATCATGACTAGGTTTGAAACATGCAGAAGCACTAAAGTCTTTATTTCCTAGGTTATTATGGCTTTACAGTTTTGTCTGTGTACAAAGATCATATAAGTACTGAATATCTTAATCAGATGAACTCCTACTCTAAAAACCCAACCAAATTTGAAAATTTTATATTGCTTTAAAAAGACTATTTTCAAGAAAGCTAAAATAATGATGGTTCTACAGCAGCACTGTAAACAGTTTAAATCCTCCTAAAGATGAAGGTCAATGTGGGATTCTGAGATTAAAAATAAAAGACAGATTAATATTTTGAAGTTAAAATCCAGTCGATAATGAAATCTATAAATGGAAACCTGTTCTGTCTTGTATAACACAAGCACAGGACAATTTTTACTGTCAGGGTAACCTTTAGCTTTCCTGTCAGTATTATTGTGCTGCACTGATTTCAGAAAAGGCATTAAACACTGTCAGAACGAAAAGCATGCTTTAATAATAAAGCAATTATTATCCCCTTGTGATGTAGAAATGTAATAGGCTTTTAATGTATTGAATCAAACACTATCTGCCTCAATAACTGTGCTGCTAACTCTGATCTATAATTTATTAAGAATGGAAGAAAATTTGATGTCAGGAATGTAAACTACGCACTACAACAAACATTTGTTGCAAAGAAGCAGAGATATTCAAATTATGATAGAACTGTCCAAGTATTAGCATCAGCCCAATGTTGGATGTCTATTTTGTTTTTAAGATGTAAGGAAGCTGAACTTTTAGATTCATAAAAACTAATTGGTCAAACAGCAGTAGCAGAAGCAGCATAGTACTGAATGCATAAGCATTATATAGGAGATGTTCTGTTCAAGGTTCTCATAGGATTGTTCCACTTAAAGAAGAACTTGTCCAGATTCAATCCTTCTGTCTTGTACCTTTCCTTTTTTTTTATCTTTAGCTTTGTTTCCAATGGGTAATTGGTATGCCAGCTTGTAGATGGGTTTTAACTTTGTCTAAACAGGTGCTTGTGACTACAACTTTCAATATTGAGAAGTATATGACTTTATGTTTGCAGCTGTGTATCATGCAACTTGTCTGAACTGGATTAAAAGTTGCATTAAAAATGTGATTAATAACAAGAAGGAATTTTTCTTGCTATTTTAGATGCCTTTTAAGAAATCTTGACCATCTGTTGCTAACACCTCAGTCAAACTATGTGAGTACAGCAATAGAAGATATTATTTAAGGGAATGACTGCAATGATTAGAGGAGTCAGAAGTTTTAGCAGTTACATATTTGTACAGAGGAAACTTTAGCATTGCTGTAGAACTAACATTATGGTGTTTTGAACTAATTAATTTATTTGGATGGAGCAGAATTATTTTTGAAAATCAGAGTCCAGACTTTGAAGTGATATGAGAGGCCTTGAGCACAAGCCTATGAGGAGAGGCTGAGGGAGCTGGGATTGTTTAGCCTGGTGAAGAGGAGGCTCAGGGGAGACCTTATTGCTGTCTACAACTACCTGAAGGGTGGTTGTGGCCAGGAGGAGGTTGCTTTCTTCTCTCAGGCAACCAGCACCAGAACAAGAGGACATAGTCTCAAGCTGTGCCAGGGGAAGTTTAAGCTTGAGGTGAGGAGAAAGTTCTTCACCGAGAGAGTCATTCCCTACTGGAATGGGCTGCCCAGGGAGGTGGTGGAGTCACCGTCCCTGGAGGTGTTCAAGGCGGGTTTGGACGTGGCACTTGGTGCCATGGTCTAGTCTCGAGGTCTGTGGTAATGGGTTGGACTTGCTGATCTTTGAGGTCTCTTCCAACCTTGCTATACTGCGATACTGTGATGAATCCTGTGCATTGCAGAGAAGGCAGAGCAGTTTCTGCCTCTTATTTCCAGCCTGATTTAAGAAAAGGGAAGAATAGTAAACATTGCATTTAATAAGTACACATTTTGTATTATTTTTCAGTTTTCAGAATTGTAGAAACACATAACAAATGATCAAGCAGATTTTAGAGTAACATGCCAAAAGCAAAGATAAATTCCCAGCCTCTTGCTGGGTGCCCTGGTATCAATGAGAATCATGTAAAAAGCTGTGGAAGGAAACTGCTTTAGGGATTTGCACTAACTTTCAATTAGGGCCATTTTTATTACACCACAGGATAAAGCCACAGTGGCTATGGTTATCTTCACCTCATATTCCTGCTGTTTATTTGAACAGGATGGATAGCAAACAGAGTTCAAAAAGACAGGAGAATAAGTCCTGGTGTTGTTATCTAAGCTGTATATATATAAGAATCTGCTGGGGCAGATCATCTTGCAAAATGAACCTATATGGAATAACATCCGCAGGTATGTCTGCACTGTAATGTATTGGAGGGAAAACTGAGCTAGTGTTAAATGAGTTTCTAATGAGAAATAGTCTAGCTGTGGCAGGATGGTAAATTATTCTCACACAGAGCTGGGCTATTACAAATAATTTTCTACTACTAAAAGCAACCATTGATTATCTGTACTGTGCAGATGGGCAGGGGACCTCTGTGTGTTCCCTCATCTGTGGCTGAGTCAAGACTGCAAAGGTAGAGCATCTGCTACTGTCACCTTCTTCGGGGACTTTCTAAGCCAGAGCTTTAGATATATCTAAAATTTCCTGTAATTGGTGACTAAAGTAAACAACTTGCTGAAATCTTACTCCCTCCTAAGGTGTTTTATCCAGGTTTGAAAAATATCATTGCTTTGATCCAGCTATTTATAAAATTGATGCAGATAGCTATTTTGTGGAGCAGTTTGAAAGATTAGTGAAGCACCTACCAGAGGTTCTTCAGTGATTATTAAGTCCCAATTATTCACCCTTGTCATTAGTAACCTCTAGTAGAAACTGATCTTCATAGCTTCTGAGACTTGATTCCAAGAGCGTTCTGATCCCACTAGCCATGACTGTAATATATGTACCAATTCAAATGTGTGAAATTAAAACTAAATTGGTAGCTGGGGTTCAAATCAGCAAAAGTCAGATGCAAAGGGCATCTGCGTTTTGGGGGCGGGGTGGGAGTAAAAGCAATTTTCTAGGATCAGGTATCAATAGATAGGCTAAAAAGTGTTAATCATCAATGAGGTTATTTTAGAAAGTCAGTTTGTTCTGCTTTATAATGAGAGCTTTTGAAGGGAATTTTAGTACAATTAAGCACATTGGAATTGACCGAACACAGAATATACATCAAACTGGAATGATGATAATAAAACAAATCTATATATAATAACAAATATTAAATGAGAACATTTCAGAAGATGCATAAGTAATGCTCTCATAAACCTAAGAGAGCGCAAATGGAATCTAAACATGTAATAAATAGGTCATTTTAATTTATTTTACTCTTTCTGAAGGAACTTCTTTTATCAGGTAAGAGTATTTGCATTACATTTGATTCTTGCAAGTTGCTATTAACATCTGGGGTGACATAGCTAATGCTTGTCTTTTAACCTCATACATACATGACGTGTACTTGTTTTATATGTGCTCTTTTCAGTGTACCAGACAGAGCTTGGTCTCAACCTGCACAAATACTGTTGCTTCTAATCTGTAAAGACAGCTTCACTATGAATATTCTGCAATGGCCAATTCAGCTTTCTCTATGAACAATGTTTTTAACTGCCCTTGATTAATTTATGTATGTCCTGATAACAGGCTTTGTTAATCCCTGCAATAAGCCTTTAAAAACTTTTAACATCCTCTTGTCTGAAAAGAATGCTGCCTAGCTCCTTCCTTCTAATTGACTAGCTCTGGAACATGCCATCTAGAAATTACAGTGCCCTAAACATTCCCCTTCCTGGATAAAACACTAAAATATGAAATGTTAGAAAATGCAGTCTGAAATACCATGATCTTCAGAGGAGAAAGGATTTACAGCCTTCATAAGAAGAGGCAGAGAGCATAGCTTATAGCATCACAAAGTCCAAGGATTCACAGTAAAACCTTTCCTGAACATAAATAGAGGAGATTCATATTCAGATGATTAAATTATTAGAAATGAGGAAAGTCTTCTTTAGGAAGGGGATTTAAAAGATTGAAAATGCTTGCTTTGGAGACAAAAATAAAGTAAGAAAAAGTAATGCTGTAGAAAAGGTAATTACCTTTGTTATGTATCAGTGATCTGTATTTTCAGAATAGAAGAATTTAATGAACTTTAGAAAAGGACATGTTTGTAAGTGTAAATACTTGTTCTTTCTTTAAAAAGGTATAAATAGTTGATTTTTAGGTCTTTTCCATCCAAAATAATTTATGGTGTCAAAAAGCCTGCAAAGCTGAACTGTCAGTCACAAATAATGCTGCTGCTGCTGTTGTTGTTTTCTTTGCTTTAGTCTAGGATATTGACTCAGCTGGAAAGATAAAGATACCTCTTAGCTAGCACAGGGTTTCCCACTGAAGTATTATTATGGAAGGGTAAGTCACAGGGAGGTGTTTTCTTCCGAAAAAAAAAAATATCAGTGTCTTCCAAAGATATTCCTGTGGTATCCCTGCTAAGAAATTATTTTCCTGTGAGTGTGCAGCTTGATCACTTAGCATGTAAAAAGAAAGATGCAAAGGACATATCATAGCCCCTTTTCAGCTTAATATTTTCACTTGTTCATGCTCAACCAATTTTTGTCTTTCTCATTATTTAGTGTCCACCTCAAACTCAAGCACATGCACAATAGATCGCTGCAGATGCTTAATGGAAGGTCACCTGGAAGTAGTAGAGTGGCTATAATGGCACAATGCAGGACTTTGGAGATAGTACCTGAGTGGCAAAGATATACCTGTAATGAAGTGAAATTAAAAGCAATGTCCATTAAGGGGAAAAAAAAATAAAATAAAAGGCCAAGAAATTATTTCCAGCTGACGACTATTAGTATGGTGAACTCAAGCTTTAAACTGTTTATTGTTTCAGTTATAGTGGTGTTAACAACCCAACCACACAAAAAAAGTAACCAAAGAAACATAAAAAACATGAATAAAAAAAAAAACAACCTACAAATGCACTAAACCCCCAACAAACAAAAAATCCCACAAAACCAAACCAAAACAAAAACCCACTAAAAACCAAAACCAAACAAAACAGATAAAAAATAAAATAACCAAATGAATAAAAAACAGATAAAAAAATAAAATCAAAAAATAAAATAAAAAACCACCCACAAGGGGAATATTATAACAAAGACATCCATTTTCCCCAACTCTAAAATGCTTTCGGTTTTGATCAAACTACTAAAGTATTCAACTTCAATCTCAGACTAATCACAGAAAATATCATGCCTCATATTCAAAAGTCGAAGGAAGAGAAAAATAGTTGTTTAATCTTAACTATAGTCATTGCTATTGCTCCCTCTATAGGTAAATGCAGACCTTTGTCAGAAACAGGAATCTGGTTTGCAAAAGAAGGCATATTAACAAGAACTTAAATGACTCAGGCTTTAAATTGAGTGGATATATTCAAATAAGAGATGAAATTTAATTAAAGCTGGTATTACTAGCTGCTATAATTCCATTTGTTAGCAGGAAAACATTAAGGAACTCTATATAGCCAGGCTGAGCAAATGTTTTATGTAATTACTCTACATGCATTGTTAGAGGATATAATCAGAATCCCACATTGAATATTGGAGTGTTGTATTCTATCACTGGGGACAAATGAAGCAAGACAAGGCAGCCCTCTTCTGCTTCAGAAGCAAAGCTTAGGTATGGTGAGGTGCCAAATAGTTTAGAATATCACTAGGAGCACCTAACTTGGAAGCACATCCTGCCCTTGCCACCACTTGAGAGGGAATAACTAAAGCGTCCTTAATATGTGTTCATTTTGCCTTGTGGGCACATCTCTGCTTGATAAATCATTTTTTCCCTCTGCTGTTGGCAAAGTACTGTTTAAAAAGGGGAAAATATACAACTTGAAAGATCTGTGCGATGCTTGCTAGGGTGTAGTAGTGAATGGTGATTATAATGAAAAATATATTCTTTCCCTGATTTTAGGCTTTCTGCAGCCTAAGACAGACAAAAAATTGGTTGCTAGAACTGTTCTGTGGAACACTAACGTTTGGAAAAAAAAGTGGTTTCTGTTCAGAACAAAGGATTTTTTTTCCCCAATAAAGTTTTGAAATTCTGAAATGTGACTGAATTCAGCAGTGCAAATTGCAAGGTTCCCGGCCCAGCCATAATGACCAGCTCTCAGATCTAGCAGACTTATAATTAGCAAGTTTTTATAGTCATGAATGGACAGAAAAATTAATAGCTTGGGAAGTTCTTGGATGTCATGCAATAAACCCAGGAACAAATCCTGTGTATCTTTAGTATAGTTGAGACCATGGGATTTAATTAATTCACAGCTGCATGGCTGGGCTAATGGATGTCAGGAATTCTCTCAGTTCTTTAATTCTTTAAATTCTAAGGTGAGACTTCTAGGGCTTCTATGAAGCACGAAAGTTTTGAAGCCTCATGGTCCATCATGTAAAGGTTGGAACAGGAAGAGAAGTTGTTTTCTGTCACAGATCTATGAGAAAGTGATGCTTTCAACTCAAATTCTGTTTGTTTGGTGGGATCACACAAGCTCAGGCTTGTACCCAAACCGGTGACTGGCCTTTCAGTCAATGTGCGTGTTGACTAAAAGGATGTTCATTCACTGCTGCCCATTATCAATCACACTTTCATTACAATGTCTGTCTTGCAAAACCTGCTAATTTTGGTACACATGCTCTTGTTTTATTTTTAGATCACTTTACATTAAAATAGAGTTTTAGACAGACATTTCAAATGCTACCAGATGCTTTCAAGACTGGAGAGTTAGAAACACCCTGTTGAAATAAATATATAAAACTTGCTTTCTTTTTCTTTTAGAAGTTTAAATGTCAGATTGCATAGCTTGCTTAGAGAAGTGGTTTAGACTCTTACATGCTTGCTGCAGTGCTGGCTTTTTAATCAGGTGATCAGAGCTTCAAGGCTACATGAACTGAAATCTCTATAAAGTGTTTAAAAATTAATATTATTCGTGAAATTGATTGTAGTACAATAACTGCCACAGGTCTCATTTGAATATCTTTGAAGCCAATAGAATTTGCATAGAAATCTATATCCTCAAATGTGAGAACTGGCTTTAGAACTCAAAACATACTATGCAATCAAACTTCAATGAAACATCTTCTGTATGTTAGGGGGATACTATAAAAACTTGCAATCTAAATTTAGATCCATCAGTAGAAAATACACCAAAATCAAGAAAAGTATTGGTGTATCACTGCTTCATATTTGGTGCTCTTCTCAGTTTTGAGAATATAAGGTTTTCTGCTGTTTTTAACAAGATTTTTGGGGTTTTTTTTCGAGAATCAATTTTGTCAGTGTGTCAGAGGAGTCAAATATTTCATTCTCAATATATGATTCCTAAAGTATCTGCCTTATCCATTAAGTTTTGGCCCCAGAATTTGCCAATCAAATCACCAAATGTTCTATCTCTTAGCAGATTTCATTAAATTTAAAGGGTAATCCTGTCCACACAATCCACTTAATCCCTGTCATAAATAGACCTAGAGGAACTCCCTGGCCCTATAATTACCTCAGGGATGTGAAACAGAGTCTCGGATCAATATAAAAGTGCTCTAATCTTCTAAGTAATAATCCCAAACACTATAATTTAGTATTGCAAATGGCCTTATCCTGGGACATTACTTTCTCCCGGGGATGTTGGATGTGACAGCATTAAATGGGAGTGGGAGCAACAGTTAGTGCAGTTTTCCTCCAAGCACAGCTTCAGTGATCTCATCAGCAGAATTGCTCCCTTTCTGCTTGCACAAATAGTGTAGGTGACTGACGACTTCTGCAGCTACATACTTCTCTGCAAAGAACCTGCAGCACCCAAAAGACAATATCTTTTTTGCTCAACATGGCTTCTTAAAAAATAGTTGTTAATAATACATTGTCATATTTTCTACAGATGCCCATTTTTAACATGCTCTGAGTCACTTTGTGCGGTATTTTAGATCTTGACTGTAGATTTTTATTTATAGATTAATTCTCTCCAGCCATTAACTGTTTCTAAAGACATTTTCACTCTAGCACCATTCGTGCATTTCACAGAAATATATTTTTATTTCTATTTCTACTTGAAAACAGAAATACAGAACAACCAAGAATGTGGGAAAGTGTTCATTCTGATGAATGATTCTCTAAACCGAAAAAGGATGATACAAGCTTTTATATGGTCTGCCTTTTTTTTTTTTTTTTTTCCTAGTTATATTCTTTCAGGTGTGGATTTTAAAAACCCCCAAAGCTCCTCATTAGTTATCTCTTTGCTACTTTTCTGCTATGATTAACTCTTGCACGCTAGCAGCTCTTGCTTGGATAATCCAATTACTAACATTCACTGTCATCATTAGGAGACAACTTTAAACCGACGGAGTATTTATCAACTGATGTGTTAGCACTCGCAGCGGAACTATAAATCATCCTAACTGACTCTGGCTTTGTCACCCTCTGAAGCTTGATCCTGATTTTATTAATCCACAGGAGAAAATATATTAGAGAGGAGTGGATAAAAAGAATAATAAATTAACTGAATAGTCTTTAATAGACATAGTTGTCTTCAGAGAACAGGATGAATTTGAATAGTAAAAAAATCAAAGAAGTTTTGTATGTGGAGGCTAGGGAAATAACTCTTTGAAACTATAATGTGTAGTATCATAAATTTCATTCCTTAATCTAAGTAGATTTGAAAAGTAATGGAGGTTGTCCTTATCTAGTAATAGATATACTCATATTGCCAAATATACAAATTGTTTTTCTGCTATAACTTGCTCCATTGCAAGTAGCAAGATAGATTTGTATTCTTTCCCTGACTCTGTGCTCCTGCTTAAAGTACTGTTCCTCATAAGTATTCATCTATTTGTCACATGCCCAAAAACCTAGGAAAGCCCACTGACAGAAATACCAGATCTCAGAGAGTTAATGAGGATAATCCAATTAAGGAATGTGACAACCTGTCTTATTATATCCTTTTTAAGACACCTGTCTTGACATGCATCCTCAATTTCTAAAACACAAAGGAAAACTACGAAACTGCTGGATAGCTCTAGTTGAAAGTCCAGTAGAAAATCCAAACCCTCCTTGACTAACAGCAGAAAATGCATCTATAAACAAGCCATCTTTTGGCTTGCTGCATTATATGGGTCATTATATGGAGGGGGGGTGGGGGGTGGGGAATGAACATTTAAACACAGGAAATTTAGAGTTTTTTACTTCTAACACCCAGAATATCTTCCTGTGAAATACCTTCTAAAAATCACTGTAGAGCAACAATAAGGTAGAAAACAGACATTGGTTTCAGTGTATGCATGTGTAAGACCAATGTGCCCAACTTGTTATGAATATATGTAAAATAAAATGTGAAATTTTATTAGTTGCAGAATTGTAACTGTCTTACTGAAATATATATATATATAAAAAAACCCCAAACAAACAAAACACAAACCAAAAACTATTTGTCAGGATTGGTTTTATAAGTGAGAGTATGCCAGGTTGTGAAATGTAAAATGATTATGCTGAATTAAGACTATCCTGAGTGATGTGCAGTGCCACAATTGTAAGTGGTTAAGACAGCACTGCCTGTGCATGACTACAAGTGCTAAGGCTTACTGTTGCTCAGCTGACATGAGATCAGCATTTGTATCTCTTAGGTCATTGACTAGGGAATAGTAGAGGGATGAACTGATAAGTATGCCTGCTGGTAGACAGGAGAAATGGAAGTGTGAATGCAAGCTGGTGATTTAAACTTGTTCTTTCAATTAAGTTAGTTGGTGCTTTTCAATTGAGTTAGAAACACATACAATCTGTTAGAGCATCTCTGGTGAGAGGGTAATATCATAAAATGCAGTAATTTGATCATTTACGGTCATCTGAATGTCCCTAAGTTTATCCCTCAGGCAGCTTCACTGACTTCTCTGGAACTACTCCAGGGAGGAATTAAGTCCTGTGCTCAGAGAAGTAACATAAACCTTTTACGTAGGTTTGCTTGTATTGTGCTTGTATCAAGAGCATCTCTGATATTGGAAACTCAAATTCCAAATTTTTCATCCAAATTAAATTGACAGCTACTTATTTCTCTGATTGTTTTTGTCTAGATATTGGACCAGAATAGTACTGTCAGCACTAGGCTTTGCTTTTAGTGTCTGATACCACGGTCTTTTCTGCCCACAGTTGATAGCGGGGAAGCTACTCCTTTCAGTGCTTAAATAGTTCTGTCTTGTACTGATTTCTGAAAAAGCTGTGTCTGTGAAAGCCTCTGCTCCTACAGAGATAGAACACATACACTCCATCGAGGGGTTTTACATTATGTCCTTTCTTCATGAAGGACAGATGCACCTGCAATGCCCAGAGAAGAGTGGCTCGCACCTCTTGACTTCCTCCAACTCCGCTTCGCATCTGTGAGACTTGCCCAGCCATCAACTGTGTGTGGAATTTTGAATTATGAAGACTTTTGTAGCAAGTACATCACTGCTATTTCTGTGCAGATAGAGGAAAGTTGTACAGTAAGATATTAGCCATATGTATACATCCAATGGTGCCTCTCACCTGCTGTCTCGAAATATGGTGTAATTATAACAGAGCAAATGTGCACAGGGAAGGGCCACAGTAGGCTATCTACCAGAAGTCACATAACGAAGCAGTTGCAGAGTTGTGGGGCTATGTCTGACTGCTTGATGTTGCTCATTTGCAGCCACAGTAATCCTCCTGCAGCTCTATAACCTGATGCATACTAAAACAATGATTCCTAGTGATGTTGTGCTATTGAACTTAAGTCTTACACATGATCACTCTCATTTTCTGAGATACTTAACAGTCAGGTTTGGCTTACTGATATAACTGATTAATTTCTCACATTCCATTTTTGTTTCTTGCTCTTTAATAATTTCTCAAGTTTTGAAAAACAATTTATCACAGAAAAGAATAATTTTGTGTATTTTTAAGACCAATATTATTTGGACTTCCTGTCATCACTAAGGTACTGAATTTAAAATTAATTACAATATTTATAAAGTTGCTCTGCACGATATTATTTTATTTTTTTAGCGAAAGCTCTAAAAAAGACAAAGCTTATTTGTGAACATCATAAAAAAATAATTATAAAGATGTTTTCCCTAATGACAAAACAGCACACAATATTTTACTTTTAGAGGAGCCTTATTGTGTAGCACTATTAAAAATCACTGAATCACAGAATTAATCAGACTGGAAAAGACCTTTGGGATCATCAAGTCCAACCTACCACCCAACAGCATCTAATCAAGTAAACCATGGCACACTATGCCACATCCAGTCTTTTTAAAAATACTTCTAGAGACAGTGACTCCGCCACCTCCCTGGGCAGCCCGTTCCAATGCCAATCACTCTTTCTGCAAAGAATTCTTCCTAGCATCCAGCCTAAACCTCCTCTGGTGCAGCTTGGTTTATTTCAGAGCTTTTGAAGGAACAATATACCATGTAGTACAGCAAATGCTGATTTCTTTTAAGTTTAAAATGTCTGAGATACATAGTTCTAGATTTCTTGTTTGTAGATGCAGTGAATAGTATCATGTTACTACAACTAGCCATTTGACATCAGTACAGATTTTGATGATCCTTACTGAATGGGCACTAAAACTGAGATCCTAGTTGTGAAACCTAGGTTCTTGTAGTGAAGTAAATTAATCATAGAATCACAAAATATTTAAAGTTGGAAAAGACCTCTAAGATCATCTAGTCCAACCTTCTACCCAATGCCACCATGACCACTAGACCATGTCCCAAATTCCACATCTACTCATTTCTACTAATTTTTTTTTAAATCTCCAGGGATGGTAACTCCATCACCCTCTTGAGCAGCCCGTTCCAATGCCTGACAGCCCTTTCAGTAAAGAAATTCTAACTAATATCCAACCTAAACCTCCCCTGTTTCAGCTTGAGGCCATTACCTCTTGTCTTCTCACTAGCTACTTGAGAGAAGAGGCCAACATCAGCCTCACTACAATCTTCAGGGACCTGTAGAGAGCAATAACATCTCTTCTTTACCTCCTCTTCTCTAGGCTACACTATAATATTATGTTAGCAGGGTCCCTAAAGCCAAAATGGCTAATGAGTTCAGTGCATTATACTCATTACTGTCTCCTTTAAAATCATATCTCAAAAAAACTGAGGAACTTGAGAAAGGAACTTAAGAAACTTGTTCAGCTAATTGTGAAATCAGCCAGCCTTCTGGCATCACAAGGAGCAGCTGAAATTCAGCTGTGACTGTGAAGTGTCTTTTTTTTTTTTGAAATTACACCTTAGGACATAATTTCATTATTATACCTTAGGAAGTAATTTAATTTTCATACCTCATAGTGCATAAATTACTTTTCAAATTGAATTGTTTGTAGTAATTTCTAAGATTACAATATCATCACCCTATCCTTCTCTTACTGGAGAATTCTTAATTATACCACTGTTATCCTCCCCAGATTGTGAGAAGGAATCCACAGAATTGCTGTTTCAACTGGTTTCAATCTGCTTCTGCCAGCTCACAATGCTGGTATGGAGAGCTGTTGGAAACCATGAAACAAAATCCAAAATTAAAATCCTGTGGGCAGAACAGGAGAGGGCATTGTTTGGTACTTGTTCTCAGTGAAATCTTAAGACAGGCTGTCTTTATTTACAGTAATTACTGGTTTAATAATTTGACATTTCTCTGATGCAGAATTGGAATATGTAGTCTTGCGTGTTCATGTATTTCAAGGGTACAAACAGTTGGAACAATAGCTTCAGAAAACACACATGTTTTCAGCTAAAGACAAGGTTTCTTATGTCAGTTTTGTCTTTAACTGAGTTTGATTAATGTTTTCATGCTGGATAAAAACAATAATTTATTATAATTATTGTTGTCATCTGATGTCATTCTTTTGCCTGCAAATTATTTGTAGAGACAAGGCTGATTTAGAAACAAGTGAGGGACTGCCCTCTCTGCTTTGAAACTTAGAAAAAAGACTGCTGGAAGAATGGGGAAATGCACATTGAAAGTTGTGATGGCAAGAAGAGCAGTGCAGCAGAATACACATTTGTTAGCAGTGTTTTGGAGGTTGGAAACCAGCGGAGGAAACTACAAAGTGTATACTTGAAAGTAAACACATCTGCTCCAAGGTTTTTCAAACAGGTTTCTCAGTAATTTTTATTAATCCTAAATCTCTTGAAAGATTATGACATAAATTACTCTCTTGTAGTACAGGTATTCAAGCCTATACCATCCCGGCGTGTTGACTGAGATAAGCAAAATTATTTTCTGACTTGTAAATTGCTACCAAATTAAGAATAAACATGTTGCTATGTAGTAATTTTATCATAGCTAATTGGCAGTGAAGGTGAATATCTTAGGATGCAGCTACACTAAACCCCATAAAACTCTAATCGCATAGGGCATTGTAATAAAAACATTAGTTCAACTGGCTCAAAGTACCCTGAGAGGAGAGTAGGAAAGTGATGGGTGGAATAGGTAAACTGAGTCTTTGAGCCACCTGTATAAAAGACTTTGGGTAGATACACCAGGAGACAATGCAATATTTCCAGGGAGCAGCTTTTGGAATCTGCTCCATTTCTTCTAATTTAACAAATGAAACTTCTAACGTGGAAACAGTGGGAAAACTCATAGCCTTCTAAAGAAATAAAACTTGACTTTGGGAATTATGGTATAAATACTTGATAGGTCTAATTCAGTTTAGTCAGTGTCCAGAATATTGGTTAGTAGGAACTTGAACATAGAAGGTTTCTCCACAACCTGAGGAGAAACTTCTTTACAGTGAGGGTGACAGAGCACTAGAACAGGCTGCCTAAAGAGGTTGTGGAGTCTCCTTCCCTGGAGACTTTCAAAACCTGCCTGGATGTGCTCCTGTGCGAACTACCCTAGAGTATTCTGCTTTGGCAGGGGGATCGGACTCAATGATCTCCGGAAGTCCATTCCAACCTGTAATATTCTTTGATTCTGTGATCTTGGACTGCAGCTAAACAATTTCCATTATTCAATTTCTTTCCCAATAAACAATCCCATTAAAAAAAAAAAAAAAGACTTTTTAAAAAATAGACTATACAGGTAATAATAGCGGCTGAAAAAATATTCAGTAAATTCAGTAAAGAGCACTTGATAGAATGGGCTGTTTAAATGCAAAATTCATTCCCTTTATAAAAAATAGTTCCTAGAATCAATAATTAAGATCCTTTTATGATTCCAAGATTAAGTTAGACAACATGAAGAATGTTGTTTATGATTACACATAAAATCAAGTTTTGAAAAACAGAGGCAATGTACAGCATACCTATCAATGTTACTAGCTGTGCAGTAGTCCTGCTTTTGCCTCTCGGATTTCTATTAAATCAAATGAGGAAGTTGTAGTTCACACAGCAGGAAAGTCAGTTTTACTATAAATGGGGCCACACTTTTCTAAGAAGCTGACCATAATAATCAGTCAGGCAAAGTTCCCATGGCACAGGGATGAAAAAAGGAGTCCGTAACTGCAACTTGTTCAGTTCAGAATTTCATTCCGTTATGCCCAACTAAACTACATTACTGTGGAAAGGAAATATATTTTGGAATTGATAAAGGCAATTCCAGTTCTTGGTTAGTATATGGCAGGAGTGATTCTACCACTGAGATTTGAAAGGCAAGGTGCAAACAGATGTTTATGCAGTTGCAGCCTGCTAAATGTGTGTTAAAGACCTACTCAGTATTCATGAAAACACTGAATTGTTAAGCAGAGCAAAAGCAAATACTGCTGTGTATATTGAGATTGACTTCCCAAGATGATTCTTCTAGAAGATAAAGGAAGGGAGCACTTCATGTTGAAGGTAAAAACATGTACTTACTGTGCCTAAAACAGAATTTGTTTGGTTTGTTCTCCAAAGGGGCCAAGCATACTGCAGGCTTCAACATGAAGTAATAGTGAATAAAGCAAAGCAATGACTAAATCTGAAGATTAGTAATAGAGTAGAATCATTGCAGTCTAACTGAACAATTAAAATGCAATGTTTTGCACAATGGAGTCTAGAACTTTTATATACTGTACACTTTTAACCAGCACTAGAGCTGTAAGGAACTAGTGTGCAGCTGTATGCTGTGTTAGATATCAAACTTACAGTCAGAGCTACTTGATAAAAATCAAATTCCTGGTCTGGTATGCAAGGAGTTGCCCAATCAATAGATGAGTAGGTGTGAGGCAAAGTAGATCTGGATTGACATATTTAGGCTGTATAAGTCTGTAAGTTAAACATCTCAGGAGAAGGCAGCATGACACTAATGGACTGAATGCAGAATCTTTTCTTTTTTTCTTTCCGACTCTTGGCTAGGCCAGTATTTCACTGAAACAGCAGTGCACCGGGTACTTCTAGGCATTCTGAGAAACTCCATCTTCCTTAATAATATTCTAAAATAATGGAAAATATTTTATATTTGCTTTTTTGGTTTCCACACAATGAGCAAATACCAAAAGCTTCACAGAAAGGACACCAGAAAGGAGAGGGGAAAAAAAAAAAAAAAAAAAGTTTAGAGGAAGACTAGGGAAAGTTAATTTCAAATTGTTGATTTATCCCATCTGAGACATATGCACCTATGAAATATCATCTTATAATTTCTCAATACTTTTAATGTAAAAACCCAACCTGTTTTAACATTTCCTCTTATTCTTCTAGCTCATGTAGGCCTTGCAGCTTAGTAAGTAGGCAAAAATATAAACCCTTTCAAACTGTTCCCCTGGAACAAGTTCATTTACACATTTTTATTTCCTCCCAAATAAGTTTTTTGATCACTTAAATGAGTTTCAATGAATCTTAGGCATGTGAATAATTGCAGTAAGATCTTACAAGGATTACAACTACAACATTAAGTAAAGCATGTATTGCTAGTTCTGTGCTGTGAGGTGGTTGTGGCTGATCTGGTTGAACTGTATGCAGTTAAACTGTTCTAATTATCAAGCTCTAGGAAATTCTGTGAATGTGAGAACTCTTACTTTCCCAAGGCAAAGCCAAGACTGACTTTGTACTGTAGTGTTTAAGTCACTTCCCTGAGCTAGAGGAAGCTGGATATTCTATCTTTTGCCAATGAATATTTATACAAAACAGAACAGAATCAAGAGAATATACAGGAGTAAATTTAATACTTTCCATTTTGAGATAAGTTTGCGTGTGGTCTAGGGCAAGCACATTCCTATAACATCCAAAAGGAGAGGATGAAATGTACAGGGCTGAAGAGGAGCTTTGGCTCACTTGCCAAGTAACAAGCACACGTCTCTCTCGTGAATCTAAAATTAATGATTTAGAAATTCATGTCTTAAGTTTCTAGCTGGAGAAGCTCAAATCTCACTTATCTGAAAATAAAATTAGGATCCTAGGAGATGAAGTTTCTTGAAAATGGTACTTAGATGTGTAAGTCACCTTGTATCTGCAGTACTTTACCTGCATGATAATTTACCTTGAAGTAAATTTATTGTGTAGGCATGAAACTAGAAAAGGCAAGCAAAGATGGTGACTTAGAAGCCTTGAGAACTGACAGTATTTAAAGAGGGTTTTTTTTTCCCCAAACTTAATTGTATGTGTCCTGAACTTGGATTTCTTTAAAATTTATTCAGAATTACAAATCACTGCTGGTGGACAGTAAATCTATTCTATCAGTACTAACTCCCATAAAGTACAATAAATTGTAGGTGCCCAGGTATTTTTATGTTAAATCATTTTTGTTGGTGGCACTCTCAGAAAGGCTATAGGAAATGAGATAGAATGCAGACACGTATTGCTAGCAGGTCAGCAGGCAATGCTGTAGGCTATAACAGAGGATAAAATGAAATGTTATGATTTTGTGTGAAGCTTTGCAGCCACTTCAAGTGAGAGACATATGCTCATTGGGCATTCCAGGAATTCAGCCACAAAGCAGAAGATGGATGATCAAAGTTCAGTAGGCACTCCATGTGATAAAAGAAAAGGTTAAAAAGTTATTCTTAGTGGTATTTAATGCTGCTGTTTGTCCCTTTTGCCTTTCCCTTTCAAAGCTCAGCAACTTTGCAGCATCTGGAGTAGTACAGACTATCCTACTATGAAATAAATAAATCATAAGAGAATTTTTCACTGCATATGGTTTGCCAGAGGAAATTGTCTCAGTCAATGGCCCACAGTTTATTTCAGAAGAATTTGATGTGTTGTTAGGTCTAAATGCAGTGAAGTACGACAAAGTTGCTTCATTTCATGAAGCATCAAATGGAGCAGTGGAACATTTTTTTTCAAGCCATTAACCAGACAATCTCACTAACAATATGTTATCAGAACACTGGAGTCTGTTTGGTTTTAGGGGAGAGGGGTGTTTGGTTGTTCTTTCTTTCTTTATCTCTTTTTTTTTTTTTTTTTTTAAGTACAAATAATCCTCTGTATATCAGAAAAAAAAAAAAAAGGAAATATTTTGTTAGTAGTTCTGAAATAGACTGAGAAGTCCTAAGGTTTGTGCTGTTACCTTAACACAATGCTTGTGGCCTGTTACAAGCAGTATTAAGATGTATTTACCAAGTTACCAGGCTGCAAAGGGTTAGAAGCTCTTAGGGGTGGAGTCACAAAATGCTGGCCTTGTTAAACATCAGACCTCTGTGCAGTCAGAGGGTAAGGGGTAGTTTTCCTCCTTTTGTCCAATCATGCAGGTTACAAAATTCTCAATAACTTGAAATTTTGAGTAAAGCAAAAAGGAAGGTAAGCTGAGAGCAGCAAGTAAACTAAACAAGTGTGTCAGGCAAGTAAATTTCTCATAAGGCTCTGAAGAGTTTCTCTTCTTGCTTTCCCATTCTGAGGGAAAGTGCATAGCTTTGCTGTTAAAAGCTGGCACAAAGACTAAAATGAATGAGAACTAAAATTCATATTGAGAGTAAAATTCTGGTGTCCCATAGGAATGAATTGCTTAACTGACACCCAAGGTATCAATAATGAACTTCTCTACTACCGATTTATTATGTGAATATTTGTATTAGTCATACAATAGTTCTTTCTTTTACCTTTTGTCTTATTTTTGGTATTGTCTAATTCATTTGAATGACAACCAAGAATGCTTATTTACTGTGTATGCTCACATGTTGCACACTATCATGGAGTCACAAAGAATACAGTAAAAAGAAAAAAAAACAACAACAAAAAAACCCCAAACCTCAAAATAAAGATTGATACTCTGAAGCTGTCCAAACATGGAGACATGATGTGAGGGAATTTTAATCACTTAGCACTCGTGAAAGCCCACTTAGGGCTTTTTGAATTGTAAATTTGCTTGGAAAAAACCTCTTGAGTTCTTCTAATAGAGCTGAGAAACTAGTTATGCTTCCGAAAATGAGGAAGCAGGACTCACAGTGTGAACTAATCAATGGTTAACAAATCGTTTAACATGTGAAGTTTTATTTAGTTTTCAGGCTTCTCAGTGCTTTCTAATAACTTTTTCCTTTTTTGGTTTTTTTTTTATTTGCTTTACTTGTGATTGCATTTTTCATTGTGTTTTGGAACTGGTTATGACTTGCATGACAGCTCTGAAAGAAATAATTCTGTTGCTTAGTTTTAGAACATTACAGGTGGGAGACTGTCATCTGTTCTATTTGGTCATAACTACATTGAAGTGAACGTATCTGAGATAAGTTATACCAAGACCTAGCTCCTGTGTTTCAAAGGTAATATTTTCTTGTGTATTCCAGAGTATATGTGCTGAGAGGAGGGTTTCAGAGTTGCCAGCCTCTTCACTCTTTCTCCCAGGTGTGGCACATCTGTTTCCTATCACAAAACACAGCTGCACAGCTCTGCACAATCTCCTTTCTCCTCTGCCTTCATACCTCCCATTCACTTTGTGGCTGCATCTGTCTCATATACTGAAATCACTGAAAAGTTTAAGGTATTACTATACTATAGTTTTCTGTCAAATGATGGTTTTGAAAATCACCTAAGTCTATCTGTATTCTGACCACAGACAATTCAAAGAACAGTCTCTGAGCTCTTTAGGGACAACTATAGCTGTCAAGTTTAGCAGTGGTGGTAAGGTCACCAAGGAGAAGATCTTAAATGACAGTGTCATGAACTTGCCAACTGATTCTTGTCAGCTTGCTGAGGTTCTGGCCAAACTCTTCAGCATGATGGACAGGACAAGTACAGACAAAGCCTTCGCTCTGTTGCAACCAGAGAATGGCTGATGATGAATAGAAATGACTCCCAATACAGTGTGTTACCTTGTATTTGATAAGCACAGCTGAGCGTCTCCAGCTTACTTGTGGACCTGAATAATGAGTCTTCTTAATGGGTTTTTCTTTTCCTTTTCCTTTTTGCTTTTCTTACAGACTCCTGCTCACCAGATATGGAGATTCTGTGTTTGCTTTGATGCTGTTCGTTTTGATCTATGCGGTGTCTTTTCATGTGTTACCACATCTGTGGCAATTTCAGCTTTTATGCATTTAGTTTTGTTGGACTGTCTGTTTTCATGATACGTGAGTTTCACATTGTTGTGGGGCACTCCAAATCCCTTCTTCCTCCTCCCCACCCTCCCCCTCCAGAGATTTGAATGGAGGAAGAAGGAGGCATCTTGAACTCCATTTATTTGAAATAATTGTGGAAAATTATGGACAGTCATACTCAGAAAGACATTTATAGAGAACTTTATTTAATACAATATTCATATTAAAGCATTACATTTGGGCATGTGATTTCCTTTAATATTAAATAATTGTGTGTGCATGAACCAAGGATGCCTGTATCCATAAGTGCTCAATTGCTGTATTTAAAAATATTTTTCTCCTTACAAAGGATTTACAGTTAGCATTGTTCAGCACTGTATGCAGCTTGACTTTACAAAATAGTGTTGGATATTACTCAGCCATTATTTAGAAAAATAATGTTACCAGAAGCAGATGAATAAATAAGTGGCAGTCAAGACAGATGTAGGGCCCCTGTTAGCTTCCTTCCTTACAATATGCTCTAACCTTACACTGCTGTATGCTGTGGGAGAATCAGTTTATCCACGTTTATTCTATTTTTTCAGGAATTAGAGTTTTAAGTATTTCTCACTGTTCTCCAATATGGAAAAGTCAGAAGATAATTCATGTTGGAAAATACCTTAGGAGGACTCTTGTCCAAGCCCTTGCTCAAAGCAGGGTCAGCTAGGAGCTCAGGCTAGATTTTCTGGAACCTATCCAAAGAGATTTGGAAAATTTCCAGGGATGAAGACTGTAACAGTACACACTGAAATGTCCAGATGAAAGTAATTTCAGTATATAAATAGATGGTATGACTGCAACAGACTCCTCAGATTAACTGCATCTTTGGAGGTCCACCCTAAAGGTTCTTGCCTGCTTTGAGGCAGGTCTGTTGGAAAGCAGTTAGAATTTCCATCAGTCAGTATCAGCTAGGGTGCTAGAGGTTATCTGAGCACTGTGAAATGCAGGCTGCTTAGCTGGAACCTCTTAGCTAATAGTCAAGGATATGGTTGTGCTGAAATGCGATGAATTGGATGTCTTTGTTCCCATTAAAGATCAGGTCAATTAGCATGGGGTTAAGCTTCTAAGTCTAGAAGTACATGCACTTTAGCAAAGTGCCAAGTGATTGAATTGATTGAGTTTGGCACTTAAACTGCCAGGAGGAAGAGATGACTTTCTTACATGCCTGATGAGGGCATGTTATACTTGACAAGCAAATGGCAGTACTATTATAACTACCAAAAGAATAATTTCACAGATGTGTTTATAAAATATATTTAGATTAATGCTAATAATAGTAAAAATTAAGATAGTAATGAATATAAGCTCCATCTGTAACTGTAAAATGGTAGCTCTATACATTGGCACTTACTCAACTGTCTTCAGCAGTTTTAGTCCCTTTATTAAGGATGCCAGAAGCAGCCACAGTCAAAATATTTACATTTTTATTTCAACACAAGATAGCCTCACATTGTCCCCATTCAAGTGTGAGAAGCAGCAGAAGTTGTTTAAGCTTGCTCATATCTATAAATGAAATACCTGGTTATATTGGAGATATTTCAGACTCTTATTAGGGTGAGTTCCAAAACTAAACATTTCAGTACTGGGGTCTGCAAAACTTAGACTACAAATCTTCATCCTGCTACCGCTTAACTTGAGATTTGGGTCGAACTTCTGTCTCACTTGCAGTAATGGAGTTTGTGACTGTTTGTTTTATAGAAAATTAGCACACCTCTATTATAGCATTCAGAAATAAATGTAAACAGTTAGAAGTAATAAAAATGAAAATGCCTGCTAAATTCTGCATTGAAACGATGAAGAGCACTGATGTAATGTTCTGGCTGGATTATGAATAGCAGACATCACACTGCATTATTAGACTGGTCCTGGATGCAACTATGGATTTTTGAAGCTCTGTCTATTTTGGTTTTTCATGAAGTAAGGTTTAGTTCTTGCATTTTCATAAATGAAGCTGGGGTCCACTTGAAAGTAAATAAAATTATGAAATGTATTTTCTACAAGGGAAAGCAAGCAGGAATGTAATCACCAGTACCTGACACAGGTATTGCCTGTTTTTCTCAGCAAATGTGTCACTGAACAGAATGGCCAGACTTTAGCATTTTTAATGTCTTCTAACAGCCTATGACAAATCTGTCATGAATAATTAGATTTTACTAACTACTGAACAGTGCTTAATTCACTTACCTGCTGGTACATTTGCCCTTTCTATCTGACAGCTCAAGTTGAATAAATGCTATCTCTGGCTCTGAACCACCAGCTGCATAGGGCAGAAAGGTCACTCTTTCACATCATGGAGTGAAAGCTCTTTACGCTGAATAGTAATGCAGCTCCTAAGTCTGTGCTGTTTGAACGGCCCTGCCTGAGTAGTCACCAGTATGAACTGGCACTGGACTTTGCCCTCTGATTAGATGGTGTTCTAGCCTTGTTCTAATGCAGGTGGGCATGAATTAACTTTGATGAACTAAGAAAAGAGTTTCTCGAGATAAGTATCTATAAGTACATGTCAGGAAACTTACTCTTACATATTAAACAATGCAACAGGCAGATCCTCAGCTAATGACAACTCCATTTCATTAAGTTTTTAAAAAAAAGTCTCATACTTTCTGCTACCTATTGACTTATTTGGCTGCCTTGTCTTGAGGAGTGCCTGGAACTTCAAATTTTTAGATATACTAAAACCTATAAACTCCTTTGAAAGGAGCATTTCTAAAACTGTAGCTGCATTTGTTTTAAATTTGTAAGGTCAGGTTTACAATACTGTGCTAGCTTAGAATATTACTCACATCTGTAGGGTTACACTAGCCAATAAAATAGAATTTATATCTGGAACAGAATTGACTACGTTAACATCCTTTGCCAATGTTGTCAACAATTTACATTTTAGGCAGAAAATAAGGTCATGCTAAGGGCCAAGACCCTGTTCCAAATGCCACTGAAATCAATGGAAAATTTCACATTGCAGAATACATAAAGGTCAGGCTCTAAAGTCCAAATTCTCCGCTGGAACTCTGCCCAGAGCTCAGGAGTGGCCACTGAATTAATAGGTGTAGAAAGTAACTTACATCCTGTTAAAAAGCAGTTGTACTTTCAGTCTTAGGGGGAGGCATCGTTTTACTCTAAATAGTGAGGAAAAAGGGCAGAGAAAGATCCTTACCAAAAAACTAAAATAAATTCATCCCATTCTAAAGAACAACAATCCGGTGTGGGGAAAAAATGAGAGTATCAATGATTTAAATTGTGGAAAGTCTCTATGTCTGGCTCAAACAATGCTGAATTCCATGAAAGAAAATGGTGGCTGCTAAACAGAAGGAAAAGAGAAAGTGAGATGGCAGTATTCCACATGAAGATCATGACAGAGATTTTGTGATGTCTCATCAGATCTTCCACATCTGTGACAAAATAATTTGCAATCATTCCTAAAGTTAAACTTACTTTAAAGCACAGTGAAGTTGATGCAGTTAGAAAGGTAATTTTTCTTTTATGAAGCTGTCTGTTAGACTTTGCCTTTCTCAGCATGTACTCTCTAGTCTCTTTCACTCTTTTTAGCAAAAATACTGTGTTGTATATGCTTGAAAGATACATTTTGATGATAAAATGGAGCTTTTGCATCTAAACTGAGGAAACAGGAATTTTAAAAGGGTGTGCTTCAGTCCTGAGCTTTCTGCTGTTGAGATGCAGTGCAGCTGTCTCTCTTCAGGGAAGCAGGTATGTAATAAGGGAAAACACAGACTCAATGGTGAAATAATTTGCCATTTTGTCATGGGAAGACATGACAGTAGGGGAGGAATGAGCAATTATTCATTCACATCAAGAGAAATACTAACCAAACAATCAAGATGATCACTCATTTTCTAATTGAAGTGAATGCACTTAGCACACATATAAAAATATATTTGTGTTATGCAACACAACTCAGGCTTTCTTTGTCTTGATCCACAAAAGTGAAATTCTGACTTTTCTTTCCTAGCTATTTGATGTTCAACTGCCTCAGAAGTACTCAAAAAATGGAAAAAAATACTTTTTTTTCTTTTTTTTTTTTTATTTTCTTAAATCTGTGAGAGTCATCTACCCACAAGATTATGTAGTATATATTTTTTGTTTGATCTTAAGAACTAAATGCTTAATGTACTTACATTACGATGGTATAAAGTTCAGAGGCCAAATGTAAAAAAAGTATTTCATCTATTTTTTATATAAAAAGTTGTCATAAAATTTTTACCATTCACTATCTCACAGCTTCCATTTATTCAGAAGATGGTCTTAAAATTGCCTCTTGTGAGTTTATTTGTGGATACAATGACATATGATGATAAAACAATTTACCCATTTCACTTAATCGTGACCTCTGTGCTGTGACTAAGCATGATTAAGAGGAGGCAAACATAAGGAATTTCTTTCAACATCACTCACATGCCTGTTGGCAAATTCTTCAAGACTGAGATTGACTCTGTGATTTTCAGTAACAAATTATATTTTTACAGTTGTTTCTGTGCATAGTTACAGGAGTCTGATTCAAACTGTACCTGCTCAACATTTTCATTATCACAATATTATCTGGAACATAACTTTTAACGTATGATTTAACCACACTTGACTCTGAAACAAATGCGGTCTGTCCAGTGAGCATCACACTGAGTGGATTTTTGTGCTTTCAGTGATTTTATTTGGTATAGCACCAGACTAGTTAATGTGTGGATGATCATTTCCATTAGATGCTTCTAATGACACTGTACAGACTATTAGCAGGAGTGATTCAATTGAAGCCTAAGATCTATTGCCTGTGCTATTTCTGGAACTTTTAACTGGAAAGATCTCGTTTCTTTCCAAACAGCAGCTAGTCAACCTGCTATGCTGGTGGTCACACACCTCAGGCTTTTGTAGGATTTCACTGCCATTAGAATTTTCAGAATTTTCTCTATCTCCTGCAAGAAAGTAACAACTGTAATATCTATTTGCATGAAACAATGAAAAGGGCTTTTAGACAGCCTGTGTATCCAGTCTCTTAAATTATTTAAACATATTTGTGTTGTTATACCAGTCAAATGCGGCATTCTTGCCATATTTATCTTTTGGTTTTTTTTAAAGCTTTCTGACATATATTGTACTATCATTAACATTTTTCAGCAGTGTAGAAGGAAGTCATGCCTGTAGCTACATGGAAAAGTAATATGGTAATTTCTTTGCATTCACAATACATTTTCTATGCTGTTCACCCCACGGCTCTTAGTATTGAGTGAAATGCACTCCTAAATCAGACATGGGCTTCATGGTAATTATAACTCTGTAGCCCAGAAAAGCCAAAAAGAGTACTTGCGATACAACTGTAATATGTTCCAAGTTGAACAGTGATAGCTCAGTGTTTAGATTAACACACAATAAAGAGACTTGCAGCATGCAGAACCTGAAACTTGCCTTACAAGTTTTGAAGCTAATCATTTTCTTTGCTTATGTTTACATTGCACACTATGCTCATAGACAGTTGTGCAAATGAATTTAACCTGGGTATCACCTAAACTGTGGCATTAAATATATATTTTAGATCTCATAGATAGGTATTGCTAATGACTGAGAAGTTCGGCTAGTCAAGTGACCAAGTCAGTTTTCTCATCACAGAGAAAAAAACTTCTGTAACACAACCTATGGAAAGCTGAGGAGTGTGTTTGGATGAGATGAATTTTAAGGAATGGTGGTTAGTTGATAGTTAAGAAAAAACTTAGCTCCTGTGTTTGAGTACTGCACAAAGTGGCTTTTTAACACTCTGACACTGCTGAATGTACAGAATACTTTTTTTTTTTTTTTAATTAGATAAAGATTTGTAAGTGTTGCATTGTGTTAGGAATGCTATAGTTACAAATACCTAGATGTCTGAGAACAACCTAGATCAAAACTACCACCTTCAGGGCACGGGAACTGTAGTTGAAGGTGGGTTTCAGAAGACACTTGTTTAATTTATTTTTTTGCTGTAGGCATTCACAGTTGCATTTTGACATAAATTCAGGTCTTGAAATTTCTCAAAATCTGCTGCAATTCTCCTTTGGCTCCATTTTATGCAGCACAGTTGTTAACCTCTGTGCAAAGGGAACATGATTTATTTGCAAAACAGCAACAAGAAAGAATGATGGCATTGCACAATTAATCCATTTTTCACACACCAAAAATACAAGGTATCATGATGAAAACTGAGCCTGAAGGAAGTGAGGAGGTTTCGCTAGCCATCAGGTTTCTATCTCAGGTTAAAACAGTTGTAGTAAATAGCTTAAAATCACAGACAGGCAAATGTTCACCACATTTATGTTCCTCACTTGTTTCCATTTATTATAAAGAACACAAAAGTAATAACTAGACAGGTATTTAGATGTTGCTAACAACACAAAATGTTACCAATTTCTTAAATACAAGAACATACTACCTATAGATATGAAAAGTAACCACATCATTAAAACTTGTTTGTTGCTTTACCTGCCTTTGTCTCAATGGCTGCCCTAACCTACTATTAACAAAGTCAGTGTTCTCCACACGTTTGTATTAAGGAAAGCCAAAATTCACAAGGACTCTTCTCATTCGTGGAGTTCATCCTGATCGTATTTTAATTTTTGGGTGAATGGCCTTGAATGGAATCAAAGGCCCAATACCCCTTGAGAGAGAAATCAGAGAAAGGGAATAAGAAAATAAAAGCAAATGAAAAACACTTGATGAGAGCTAGGGAGAACTAAAAGGAAGGTGAGAGGACATAATTCTTTAAATCTTGGCTCACTGATGCTTTCTGGATCAAAGGATATTACAGACATACATCTCCTGTGATTAAAAAGACTCTACTAAGATAAGGAGCATTTAAAGGCACAGTTGGTGCTGCTGAATATCCTTGACCAAATCTTTTCTCCCAAGAACAAGAATAGTAGGCACCAATGGTTTCCAGGAATTTGGAAAACAACCTTTTGTTTAATTAAATGGAGAAAGTTACCCGATTAAGCTTTCACTAAAGTTACCTGATTAAGCTTTCTCTTTTGAGCTGAACTTTTCCATGGAAGAACTGACTATTCAGATCCCTATCGTCATTCATAACTATGAATGATGATGATTTGCACAGTCTTCAGCTCACTGTGGTCAGATAATCACACATGCAAGATGGAACTGTGGAAATTTGTAACTCGATTTTTTTTATTTTTATTTTTTGTGTGTGTGGTTTATATTTTTATTCAGCCTTAATTCTTCTTTTGTGAGTAGACTTTTAGTTTTCCAAATGATGACAAAAAGATTCCTTACCTGTAATGATAGCTTACAAAACCAGTATAGTTGAAATAAATTGTCTATGTTTCTTATAAAGCAGTTCTGCTCTGTTTTTCCAGATGTATCTGCAGAAGATGGCAATGCATTTGTGAGATTGCATTCTGCTGCTGTAGATTTTTGTTTTGAATGAAGCAGAACGTTAACTGACCCTGAGAAAAAGGGTTCACGTTTGATGGCACCTTTTATGCACTCCCAATGAAATACCTGTTTCCTACACCCTCTCTCTTATCTGTAGCCCTGTAGCATTTATTGTTGGTTCTTCTCTAACAAATACAGTCAAGCTCCAGCTCACACTCTTGTCTCCCATTGTTCCCCTTTTTACCCTTCAGAAGATCAATGGCACCGTTTATGCTGTTCATACTTCTCTTCTGTACTCTACTTGCTCTGTAATTCCTGCATTTACAATAATCCAACTAAACCATTTATTGTACAAGCCCAGAGGTCCCTCTATCAACTATTATGTGATTTATATTGACTGATCGCAGCTGAAGTTTTGAACTAATATTTCAAAAGCACAAAATGTGTATCAAAATAAAAGAGCAGGTTGTAACTGGTCTGTGAAGGTGTATATATAGCACAGAGAACATGGCTCAAAGAAACTTCTAAATCTCTCTTGCTGAGGACCAACAATGGTGAAAACCAAAAGCCTTAAATTCAGAAAGCTCCCTGATCTTGAAGCACAGTGGGATACAGACTTCCACTGAATGTTATGAATACTGGTAAAATAGTTGGAAAAATTCCTTATTTTACAATAAGCCAAAAAGCAAACACTGCCCTAAAAGCTGATATTAGAGGCAAAGAGTAGTCTGTGGATAAAAATAAATTTAAATTTTGCAGAAATACCTTTACTCCACAGAATTGTCAATCATATGCGTTAGCCCTGCAGATCTACAGCCAGTATGGATGTGCACACTCTACAAAACCTCTAGAAAAAGGCTAATGTGGCTGCCAAAGACTGAACTCTGACTGAAATCAGTCACTTATGTGGCAACATAAATAATCTAACATGAAGCATCTAATAAAAGAAATCCAGACACCATGTTTGCAGTAACAACAGTCCAGTTTGACCACTTAGGAGCTCTAATTTCACACTGTTGTTTTTCTTTTGGCCTATTACTGAACAAACCAATCCAGTTGCAATTCACATATAAACACACTTAAAGAACACATATAAGCACATGAGATAAAACTAGATTTTAAAGGTAAAATTCATCCCTGTTAAATGTATTTCAATATGTATTTTCAATATGATAGAAATAGAGCAAATGGCTTGAAATTGTATCAGGGGAAGTTTAGAACAGATATTAGGAAAAATTTGTTTACTGGAAAAGTGGTCAGGCATTGGGACAGGCTGCTCAGGCAGGTGGTGGAGTCACTGTCCCTGGAGGTTTTCAGGAAACGTCTGGACGTGGTACCCATGGTTTAATTGCTATGGTTGTCTTAAATTGACAGTTGGACTCCGTGATCTTAGAGCTCTTCTCCCACAGAAACAATTCAGTGATTCTATTATGTGCTGTGTTTTTATCCTGTAGGACATTGTGAATATGTTCTTTCAAGCAAACATAAAAATGAACTATGTCTGCATGTCTGCATTAAGGTCTGAGGAATTATCTGTAGGTTTAACAGCTTTTCAAAACTTAATACAGTATAATTGAAATTTTAATTGGTTTTCAATGAAGTAGTTGTTTTGAAATCTTCCTTCTTAAATCTGTAATGCAGCTCTCAGAGACTTAAAGAAATGTACTTGGCCTTTTCCTTATCCCCAAAATCTTCACGCACAGATGTATGTCTGCATCAATTGTCTCATCTCCAGACTAATTATCTCATTTACATATTTCATGTTTGCTACTTGGAATGCTCCATGGGATGGCCAAGATTTAAATCATGTGCTGTCAGACACAACTGATGAAGAAGGGGTGTACATATTTATTTTACTAATATTGTTATGAATTGCAAGGTACATTTACTATCAGCAGAATAACATTATGTAGTGCTTTATATTAAATACTATGTTAAAGAATTCTTGCAAGATGAAGCTTCAATAATTTAAAGTGCTAAAAATAATCTTTTTATGCAATCTTCCCTGGTCAGGTTTTCTATTTTCTAGTATGACTCTCCTTGCATTTTGAGAATTTTAAGTTAGTGAACTTTCTTCTTATATTTTTCATTAAAGATATCAAATATAAAAACTCTTATACCAGTTACATTTTGCAGCTGTCATGCCAGAGAACTGAAAAAGTTGCTTGTAGTAGAATGGTACATAACTGATAGGGACAGGCTGAGAAAGTTGCAATTGCTCAGTTTGGAGAAGAGGAAGGCTCTAAGGAGACCTTAGTGTGGACTTCCAAGATCTGAAGAGGGCCTACAAGAAAGCTGATGAGCGACTTTTTAGGGTATCAGGGTAGGTAGTGATAGGTGTCATGGAAGGCCAAAATAGGTCTAAACATGTCCTGGCTTGTCCAGACATGTTTCTGCTTTCCTGCCTCCTGTAGTTGGTGGAAGCAAGGATGGGAAAGGAAAACAAAGGCCCCTGGTGCCTCTGAGTCTCCTTCTCTCCTAAACTTTACAGGGTCTCTTGCACATGTTTATACGTTTGTTTGTGTTCTNGACTTTTTAGGGTATCAGGTTAGGTAGTGATAGGTGTCATGGAAGGCCAAAATAGGTCTAAACATGTCCTGGCTTGTCCAGACATGTTTCTGCTTTCCTGCCTCCTGTAGTTGGTGGAAGCAAGGATGGGAAAGGAAAACAAAGGCCCCTGGTGCCTCTGAGTCTCCTTCTCTCCTAAACTTTACAGGGTCTCTTGCACATGTTTATACGTTTGTTTGTGTTCTGCCCTAAAAAGGTAAAAGTAAACCCTTGTTTCACCTAATATGGTCAGTTTTGGCAAAGTCCCATTCTGATTGGCTGATCTCTGACCAAAGGCCCATTAGTCTCAGGATGCATTGATAAAAAGAGCAGGTAAATATAATGTGCTTCTGACATTGCTCTGCCCTTGCTCTGCCTTCTGTTTCATTGCTCTCTGCCATTGCATCCTGCCATGCTCTGCTAAGCTAAAAGCTAGCTCAGCTACATAATAACAGGCCCTGATACTTTGGGTTTGTATACCTGGAAACTTCCTTGTCTCAGTTTACCAGAAGATTGGCCTTAAATGCTCCCACGCAATAGGTTTGCTTAGCGAGCGCAATATTGTGCCCATCTACACATCTGCAGGACATCCTGCCTACGTCTCTGCAAAGCTCCGTGCAGAATCTGGAGTCCAAGAGGAACCAGGATCAGGTCAGAGATCCTCTGCCTCTCTCCCAACACCCCTTGTCAGAGCCTGGGGAGACTAGAAAGCTAAGAAGACACCAACAGAACTCCCTGCAAGTATTTGAGTATTGTCTGGAAAGGGTAGTTAGCCTCAGGAGTCCAGAGATGTTAATATTTCATGAGTAAATACTCAAAAGGCTCTTTAACAAAGCCCTGTAAATTCTCTAATTGAGTCCAAGCCTTCTGCCTTAAGCAGAAAGGAACTTCTTGAGTCCATCTAGTGGGCAAGTGGTATAATTGACCACAAGAACCTGTTTCCAGTGCTAATAGTTTAATCTTTGTTGTATTTTGCTAGTTATTTCTTAAGTGTTCTAGATTCTGCCTTTCTCTCTGTGTAACACTTTTCATGACCATTGCAAAGAACATATTATTATTAAGATTGTGGCTGGCAGCGAGACTCCTGAATATCAAAATTAATAAAAAATATTAATTTTGAAAAAATACCATCTTGCAGCCATACCTACCAATGACTACAACAGGACCAGGGGGAGTGGATCCAAGATATAGGAGGGTAGATTTAGATTAGACATTAGAAAGAAATTCTTCACCATAAGGGTGGTGAGACACTGGAACATGTTGCCTGGGGAGGTTGTAATGGAGGGGTAATTGATGCAAGATACGAGTTTCAAAAATTAATATTATTTATTAATTTTGATATTCAGAACTCTCACCACCCTGACCACTGTTTTTTACTGATAATTAGGTTCTTCTGCAATGGTCATGGAAACATTATACATATGATAACAGGATCTAGAATGTTTAGAAATAACTAGCAGTGATATATAAACATTAATTGAACTGGAAGAAGGTTCTTGCAGTCAATATACCACTTGAGGTTAATTCTACCGCTTGCCCACTAGATGGGCTCAAGGAGCTCCTTTTTGCTTATGGCAGAAGGCAATGGTGAATTACAAGAGGCTTTAAGTATTTACTCACAAAATAACTCCTGACTTGCAGGGCTAGCTACAGCTTCAGACAGTACTCCAAACACTTTCAGGGAATTCTGTTGGTGTCTAATCAACCACAAAGGCTTCTGATTCTTCCCAGGCTCCGCAGGCTGCTGGGGAAAGGAGGCAGATGATCTCTGGCCTGGTCCTGCTTTCTCTGGGTGATCTGTGTGTCCCTTCCAGGGCTCCTTGTCTTGGCAGGTGTAGGCAGGATGTCTTGCAATGTGCAGTTTTAACACAATATCATGCTGGCTATGCAGGCTGATTGCATGGAGGCATTTAGAGCCTGTTTCTGGTAAACTCAAGGCAGGCAGTTTCCAGGCAGTTCAGGATGCAATAAGGCAGTGAGGCAGAACACTGCCAGAAGCAGAGAGCAATGGCAGCAGGCAACAATAGGCAAGCAAGCACAAATACAATTGCCAAGCACATTCTGTTACCTGCTCATCTCTTTTTACCACCGTAGTCTGAGACTAATGGGCCTTTGGACACAGAATAGCCAATCACAATGCAATTAGCTGAGCTTGACCATAATAGGTGAAGCCATAGGCTTGCTTTACCCAAATTTAGGAAAAACGTAGGCCTTGCATGAGGCAGGCACAAGCTAAGTGTATGGATCTGTTTACCACAGGATGCAAACAGAAGCAAAACAAGTCTGGGCAAGCCAGAGTCCTTAGACTCAGTGGCTCCAGGTTCTTTGTCCTCCTTCCCATGGTTGCTTCTTCCCACAACAGAAGGAGGGAGAGCAAGCCTGTTTTGACCTGTTTAGGCCTACCATGAGAGAGTTGCTGGAAGCCCCAGCCCTGGAGGTCTTTAAGATCAGGTTGGATATGGCTCTGAGCAACCTGATCTAGTGGGAAGTGTCCCTGTCCATGGCAGTGGGATTGGAACCAGATGATCCTTGAGGTCCCTTCCAGCCCTGACAATTCTGTGATTCTGAGATAAAACAGTAACCTGATGAACAAGTTGAAACTACAGCAACTTCTCAACTGCAGGTTAGTCACACCTGGTTATATTTTTAACTTTTCCTCCTTTCATAGTCTGATGCTTAAGAAGTAATTATAGTTGGAGATTGTCTCAATATATAAATTGCAGCATGAATCTAGGACCCCTGATAACACCTAAGTGCCTAGTTCAAGTCTCTCCTTAAAAAATAGCGACGATGTTTCCAGGTAAGTCGGCATGTTGCTATTGCATCCACTCAAGATTAGGCCTCTTTAGTCCTTGAGTACAGGTAGGCTGCTTTCTCTCAGAGGTTCCTTCATGGAATCGTGCACTCCTAGCTCTACTGCAAGAAAGAAACTTCAGTACCCTGTTCAGTGCAGGCTGTGTCTGTTACTTATTCTGCTTAACACACTCCTGCTGAGTGAGTTATTTTACATGCAGAGCACAGAAGTGCCATGGTTCACTGACTAATGGCTGCTGGCCCACTTCCTTGTAGAGCATGATTAATTTGCTATAGGATGGAACCAAATAAGGACTCTTGACAGGCAGGATGTGTGTCCTTTCAGTGGCTGAAAGGAATGGTTATCCCAGTTAGTAGTGACCTTTCAGTGCTACTGAAAGGCAGCTTGGTATTGTTCCTTCATCTGAGAATAGATGTTGCTACTTTTCCTCTGCTAAGTACTGCAAAAGAATAGCAGAATATAGCCTGTAATAATGTGTAGACCTCTACAGAGATTGTAGGTGATCCTTTGTGGTTCTTTTCTCTCCTGAACTGTACAGTCACTCATTTTATGTTTGATCTTTCTTTAGACTTTACCACTGATCCATAAAAAATAGTTTGATAAGTGAGCACAGAAAACGCTACAGACCACCTGCCAACAGGCATCATGCACAGATTGCAGTTCTTAAAAAGAAAACTCCATCTGAACAGCTTCTAATAAGGAAATTTTCTCAGATTCATACAAAAGGCAAAGATCTATATGTACAGCTATGAAATCAATAGGCAGTCCCCAAAGCCACTGCACGGCAGAGGCCAACTATTATAACATGTCTGCAGCTCAGGAATTTTTCTGCAGCTTCAGAAAATGAATTCTTCTCAAAACAGCATCAGTCTGTCTGAATAACAGAGACAATGAAAAATAAACGAAACCAAACACAAAACAACCAAACACTCCTCCTGACCCCCAAAACAAAACAGGAAAACATTTTACAATATGTGGCTCATCAAACTTTTGAGATATACTTTCCTTTAAACTTGCCATCACTGTATAATGCTTTAAATACTGCTTATGATAGCAAAGGGGGTACTTAACTCCTTGTTAGTGAACTCTTAGATTCAAGGTATTCAGAATTTAAATATTTCATAGTGCTCACTTATTGAATCACAAACACTTATTTCACCCTAACAAAATGATAAAATTAGGATCAAGTTAGTAAAATTGGCAAATTCTATTTAACAGATAAGCATTTCTGTAATTCTACCCGGAACCCCTATTTTCTCCATCTACCTTTTAACCTCACAATTGCCTTATTCAGACTTCTTATGTGCTCAGTAATTTCTGGCAAGAAAGAAGCAAAAGTTGCCAGGGCCTAATGGCTTTGACTTTAACCGTCCTGTTTAATCACAGTTTCCTAGACATTTACACTGTTTCATGCATATACTTGGCAGCCCTAAGAAAAAAATAATTCATCCAGTGATAACATTGAAAGGTTATCTATTTTTAGGCTGAATTTTGTGAATTCCAGTATTTGAAGCTGTGAAAGAATCTCTCTATTCTGACAAATCTTATTTCTGGTTTTAGTTGTAATTTTTGGTTATAAAAGTAATTTTAAATTCCATAGAATTAGATTTTACTATTAGGGGATCGTGTGCCTGATAGACAAAGTCTTTTTGACATCATTATGTGTAAGTCTTAAATGTAAATATGAATACTTTTTAAAGTATCTGACATTTCTTTGAACACATTGAGAGGCACACAAGGTTTTCTTTTGTAGTCCTAGACATACTGGAATCACCTTCCTGAGACTGAAAGCTTCTGAATAGCAAGGTGTAGAACCTATTCTTCTTTTTTCTTCAATTGATGAGTTCAATCCCCAGCTCTTTAATCAATTCATCGATTATATATAGATGCCATTTCCATTTAAATGACTGGAAACTAAGTCTAGTTAAGAATGTTAGAATTTGGCCTGGAACTGTCAGCCCCTCTGCCAAAGGAAGGAAACAGTAAATCTATATTGTTTCTGAAAGGTTGAGTGCAAAATTACTTACCACTACCTTAGCTCTATCTTCTCCAAAGTCATTAATAAACCTTGCATTGATTTTAATGGGAATAATCAGGTCAGTTCTGGAATTCTGAGAATCCAAGTGAATGGCCCTGTAACGCACTTCCAAAGTAAGCCCAAAATGCCTTGTGAAGTCTTCCAAATAGTGATTCCTGAGGCTGGATCCAGCTAGCTCTTATTAAAGTTTGGCAATTCATAACTTCGCAACTGGTACAAACTTGGAATTCCCTGAAGTGAATGCAGAGTGTGGTTTTATATCAGCTCCTGAGCTGCTATGCTCTGCTAGCTTGGAAGCAAATTTTAATAATTTCTATTTTAAAACTGCATATTCTTATCATTCTGAGCAATTGAGCAAAATTATATTGCTTGTAAGAAGAGCTTTCTAAAATAGGTGCTGGGATACTATAGTAATAATGAGCTTAGTAAAAATGCTTAGACTTCATCTTACAAAAGCAAAATATGGCATGAGGCTAATTTATAAAACTGCCTCGTTAACGGAAATTATTTGTAGCTTGTCAAATATTAAGTTCTTAAATCAGTTCTCTGTAATTGTATTTTGGAGAAATTAACTCAGTGTGTTGTAGTAATGAATTTAGCAGATTGTATGTTTTGTGTATTTTCTCCAAATTAAAATTAAGTAAATATGTGGCTAAGTCTTTTGACAAGTTTTGCTTGGTTTAATATCCACAAAACATTCGAAAAGTTAAACTTCTCTTATTTGCATTACACTTTAAATTAATTTAAAGCACAAGCGAGCTTAAGAAAACTAGAAGAACTTAGAAACAAATTTTGCAGGATGATGTGTACTGTCATGTTCATTTAGAAAAAGAAATTACTGTGCCTTATAATGGTTTTCTTCTGTTCTTAAGTTTAAATTGCATTTGGTCTGTTTTTCCAGTGTTAAATGAATACACACGTTCATTTTGTACCTGACATATGGAACTTCATAATGAAAAGAAAATCCAATTTTAAGACTGTTCTACAAGACAGCCTGCATTGAATTTATTATAGTTGTATAGCAAAAAGGGTGGCTAGTCACAGGCCTGCATGCAGGAAAGATTTGTCCATTGTAGTGCTTAGGTGACTTTAAAAAAATTCTTAGGATTCTAACACTTGCACATGTCTTGCTGTTAATTCATAACTATACCTTTGTCAATGATCGATTTGCTGATGATACCAAACTGGGAGGCTTGGCTGACACACCTGAAGGCTGTGCAGCCATTCAACCAGACTTGGACAGGCTGAGCGCTGGACAAGGAACCTAATGAGGTTCAACAAGGATAAGTGCAGACTTCTGCACCTGGGAAGGAATAATAAACTGCATCAGTACAGGCTGGGAGGTGATCTGTTGGGTAGCAGCCCTATGGAGAAGGACCTGGGAGTCCTGGTAGACAAGAAGGTATCCATGGAACAGCAATGTGCCCTTGAGGCCAAGAAGGCCAATGGGATCCTGGGGTGCATGAAGAGGAGTGTGGCCAGCAAATCAAGGGAGGTTCTCCCCGCCTTCTGCTCTGCCCTGGTGAGACCTCAGCTGGAATATTGCATCCAGTTTTGGGCTCCCCAGTTCAAAAGAGTCCAATGGAGGGCTATGAAGATGATGAAGGTGCCCTATGAGGAGAGGTTGAGGGACCTGGGGCTTTTTGGTCTGGTGAAGAGAAGACTTAGAGGGGATCTAATCAATGTTTATAGATATCTGAGGACTGGGAATCAAGAGGGAGGGGACAAACTCTTCACAGTTGTGCCCTGTGATAGGACAAGGGGTAATGGATATAAGCTACAGCACAGGAAGTTTCACCTCAATGTGAGGAAGAACTTCTGTACTGTAAGGGTCATGAAACACTGGAACAGGCTGCCCAGAGAAGTTGTGGAGTCTCCTCCTCTAGAGACTTTCAAGACCTGTCTGGATGCGTTCCTGAGTGTCCTGGCAGGGGAGTTGGACTTGGTGATCTGTGGAGATCCCTTCCAAACCCTAATGTCCTGTGATCCTGTGATCTTTTTCACAAACAGGCATAAGATACTGCCTCTGGGTGCATGCATGAGCATCTTCACCTTCTTAAAATGCCTAAGAGAACTGTTTGTGAGATCCATGCTTTTTAAAAATGTCCCTAGAGGCTCCGTAATGAGTTTACCTTATTATGTCTGCTGCAAAGCCAAAGTGTGGCAAGGAAATTTCAGACATCTGCTGTAAAAAGCACACCACAGTCTTGGATTTAGGAGCTTTATGCAGCATATGAATTTGTACTGCAATACAGAATCTTTTGCATAAAAATAATCTGAAAGGAAAAGTATAGGGATTGGGGAATTTGAATTTTTTTCCAGGTATGACATGTCACTGGTCTATAAAAGATACTGTGTTTTCAGTTAGATGGTACCTTACTACTGAAGGGTTTGTTAGCATTAATAAAAATAATATTGTTAGATATAATGCTTATTATTGCATGATTTATTAATGAAATGCAGTTTTAGTTATAAAAAAAAAAAAAAAAGAAACCACCTCTAAGTGAATAATTAATGTGAAATAAGAAAAGACAAAAGGTAATTGAAATTGATGTTTAGTTGTCTGGATGATGAAGTTGAACAAGCTCCTTTTCAGTGCTATCACTGAAAAGAACTGTAGGGCTTTGTGGTTAACCAACTGCCCTGTACATACAGTGTCCAGTGTCCAGTTCTGGGCCCCTCAATTTAAGAAGGACATTGAGGTGCTTGAGCGTGTCCAGAGAAGGGCAACGAGGCTGGTGAGAGGCCTCGAGCACAAGCCCTATGAGGAGAGGCTGAGGGAGCTGGGATTGTTTAGCCTGGTGAAGAGGAGGCTCAGGGGAGACCTTATTGCTGTCTACAACTACCTGAAGGGTGGTTGTGGCCAGCAGGAGGTTGCTTTCTTCTCTCAGGCAACCAGCACCAGAACAAGAGGACACAGTCTCAAGCTGTGCCAGGGGAAGTTTAAGCTTGAGGTGAGGAGAAAGTTCTTCACCGAGAGAGTCATTCCCCACTGGAATGGGTTGCCCAGGGAGGTGGTGGAGTCACCGTCCCTGGAGGTGTTCAAGGCACGTTTGGACGTGGCACTTGGTGCCATGGTCTAGTCTTGAGGTCTGTGGTAATGGGTTGGACTTGATGATCTTTGAGGTCTCTTCCAACCTTGCTTATACTGTGATACTGTGATACATGCTAGGCACACTTAGCTCCTTCCCTTCATCTCTAAGCATATAGCAAGTATCATCCAGGACACTGTTCTGTCCCTAATTGCATCATGGGTGACATTTGTGGTCTGGGAGCCTTGTAAAAAAGGCTTTATTTTTGTACTTCTATGAGCTTAAATTACATTAGGAAGATCAATAGTACTGTTTCTGCAACAGCTGGTTCAAATCTACTGTTGAGCACTGGTGTAGGGTTCAGTTTTGGAGAATTTTTCAATAATGGTTGATATACTACCCAACAGATACAGTTTGTTTGCTCACCTGATCACAGCATCATCAAGTGGTTGTGTACAAAGCTGTTAGACTTTGCAAACATCTGACAAAAGCTGTAGCCCTATGTTTTGTAGCAGTATTTTCCTAATTGCACTCTTGCATTAAGCATCCATGAAAGACGTAAATATTTATGATTGTTTCTGCGAGTCAATAAAACATGCACAAATAAGAACTGTGAGCAAGAAAGGGGTGATAATGTAACTGCTGTTTCTTTAATAACCTGCAGCTCACAAATGGTTTTTGTTTCTTCCTGGCTACAACTGCTGCTTCAAATTATGGGACTTCTCTGGAAAGAAAAAAAAAAAGACAAAATTGAGAGTCGTGTGATACTTATTCCCAAGTGGTGAGTGCAAGAGGCTCTTGTGAGAAAGATTGAGAAGGGCAAGATGGGGCAGAGTGGCAAAGGTTTGGAATTCTCAGGAGATATTTAAGACAGAAAAGAAACTTTTGCTGATACTTTGAGACTATTTTGAAAAACTTTCCTATTACCTCAATGGAATTCAAACAACATGGAAATAGAACTTTGAGGGGCTTAGTATATTTCATAGGCAGTTTCCTCTACTTTTTTTGGTGAACCACAGACTATATAGAAATAGTGGGAAAAATGTCTGTCTAGATTTACATTCTCCAAAGAAAAGTGTTTCAAATACTATGAAAACTTTTAGATCAGCTTAAAATTCAAATCTGCATAGGGTTTACAGAACTTTCTATTCATGCGGGGTTTTCTCTGCAGGTCTAACATCACCTTATGTAATCAGCTACATTTTTGACAAGTGACCGTTTTACTTGAATTTTTTCAGGCATTTCAGGCAGTAGTTAATATTTCTTGTTCACTTCATTGCAAGATAAATAGGCTTAATCACTAATCTAGGAATGCCTATTATCATGTTGGAACAAAATAAGTTCCTCAAACAAATATTTAATGAAGTAGCAGGATTAGGTAGCAGCAACAGCATCCTTTTTGGCAGCAGTGGTGCTTTCCCGGGGCCGGTGGTACTTGCTTGGGTCAGTGAGTGAACGTAGTAGTGCGCTAATGCGCAGTGCTGTTACCATGTACCCACAGTAGCTCAGCTCATTCTGCCTCTTAATGACTTTTGCATGCAAGAGTCTAACATTTTTCCAGTTCACCAGGGAAATGTTTTTGTAACAAAAATAGAAGTCTGAAACTTCAGTGGGGGAAAATGTTTGACAAACAAAATTAAAAGTCTGATTTTAGTAGCAATAAATAATAATATGATGAATAAACAACAAAATATAGTTCAGTATCATCTTTGTTCTGAGCAGGACACTAGTAGCCATCTTGGATGGGCAGCCTGGCCAGTATGTGTCACTGGTGTAAGTGATCCTGACTGTTTTCTATACTGTATTCCACAAGAAAAAGAGAAATGTTTTTTTTAGAAGGAAATGCTACTATTCTGAATTCTGCAAACAGTCTCTACTTGCTATCTCTAAGTAATTATCACAGTCCTGCAGAGAACACGTGGAATCTGCGATGCAGCAGTAGAAATTGGGAGATAAGATGATGATGTGTACTTGATTCGATAGACTAACCTTACAGAGTTTCTAAAAGAAGGGTCAAACAGCTGTTTCTTTGTAGATTTCTACAGCAGTTGATGTAATATGACAATAACTTCCCATTTTACTCCTTCACTTCTCATAATACTGCTTACAGAAAATTCCAGAAAGGTAAAACCCCAAGTTTTTCTTACTGGGTTTACATTTATTATAAATCAGTATTGCACAGTGAAGTTTTATAATAACAATTATTCACCATGAGATTTTTCTCCTGATCTATATTTCAGTTTACTTCATTGGACTAAATTGTGACATTACATGTCACAAGTGACTGAATTCACTGACAATTTACCTCTGAAAGCAGAATAATGAGAGTTATACATGAACTGAATGATTGCAGCATTAAATGGAGGAACAAAGTATTTTATAGCATCATTTGTTTGAGATTAAAATTCTGGAACAGAAAGCATTACACTGTAAATTAAGAACCTATTATCAGGGTTGGAACTGATATTAAAGTAATTTGGTTTGCCTTTTATTTTTTTTTTTCCTTTTCCTGTGGAGAAAGTTGTCTAAAACATATGATTTCAAGACAGCTATTAAGCAATTTTACTTACATTAGAGAATGTCCTATCTTCAATTCAGAACCACCAAAATGCATTTACTTACTGCAAATTTAATATCACACAAAATAGTGATTAAAGGAAGACAGTATGTGCTAATGTGCAATCATTAAGATTTATGAAAATTGAAGTAGGTGGCTTCAGATTAGGCAAGTTCTATTTCATAAAATGTTTTTTATGCTTATTTTTAGTCTGACAGTGTCAGAACTCTGCAGTATGAAGGGAGAAATGCACAGATGGAACTAAAATTTTGAGCTTTACCTAGATAATGTTCAGGTTTGACAGTGTCCTTCTGTTATCAGTGTACAAGGAAGCTAAAAAAAACCAACCCTGAAGTTGCTGACTGCTACTGACTCTCATTTCTGAGATCCTATTTTAAATTCTCTAAAAAAAACCCACACACAAACAAAAAAAAAAACAAGCCCAAAACCCAAGGAATAAAAGTAGCTTTGATACTTTAAAATTTCTCAGAAAACCTTTTCAATTGAAAGACTTTACATAAGTGTATTTCTAAATGCTATAAAGATAGATGGACTGTACAAATATGTTCCTTACTAGCATATGCTGTCATAGTGTATTGACTACCTGCTGTCTCAGGTCAGGCTTCCATTGGAGACTTTAATAGTCTTTATTGGTGAGAGTGTTTGCATCTCCATAAGGTTAGTTTTCAGGTCAGCATTTATAAGGAAGACTGCTGAAAGAGAAATAAAAATAAGTTTTTCATCAAAATAACTCTTTAGTCAGTATCAATAAGTAGTGACTGAACATTGCTCTACGACTTAAGAGAGCGAGAAAATAGGTCAATGCTTGAGAGTTCTAAAATGTAGGCTGTGCAGTTTACTATTTCATCTGCCTTTCAAATATAGATGAAAAGGAGAGTAGATAAAAACTGAGAATACTTTTTTCTGTCCATGTTGGGACTTTTTGCCAATACTGCAAAGAATAGAGTCAAATCATAGAATAGAATCATAGAATCACCCAGGTTAGAAGGGACCTCCTCAACTGGCAGGGACATCCTCAACTAGATCAGGCTGCCCAGAGCCCTGTTGAGCCTCACCTTGAATATCTACTGGGAAGGGGCCTCAACCACCTCCCTGGGCAACCTGTTGCAGTGTTCCACCACCCTCATGGTAAAGAACCTGTTCCTAACGTTCAGTCTAAATCTACTCTTCTCTAGTTTGAAGCCTTTGCCCCGCATCCTGTCACTGCAGGCCTTTGTAAACAGTCTCTCTCCAGCCTTCTTGTAGCTCACTTCAGCTACTGGAAGGCTGCTATTAGCTCTTCCCAGAGCCTTGTCTTCAGGCTAAACAACCTCTGCTCCCTCAGCCTGTCCTTGTAGCAGAGGTGCTCCAGCCCCCTGATCATTTTCTTGGCTCTCTTTTTGGCCCACTCTATTAGGTCCATGTCCTTGCTGTGTGTAATGATGGGGTTATTTTAAACCCCTTTTCAGTCTTTTTCATACTTATTTCTGGCTTGGGAACAAAAGTTGTAATGGCTGAAAGGTAACATCTATTACCAGAGTAGGTTCTGAACTTGGAGGCTGGTCTGTTTCTTGGAACAAGCTGTGTACCTCTGCAAGAGAGAACCAGAATTGCTCTAGATTCATCCATTTTGCTCCCTCAATGGCAAATCGATGTCTTCAGGTGGAAAAAGAGATGGTTTTTCATAGACCATGTCTAACACATACCTCTATTATTACTTTAATAATTCTAGTAATCACTTATATATATGAATATGAATTGCAGTTATTTTTGTGGTCATATTTAAGAACAAAGGTGCATTATTCTCGAGATTAATGTAGAGGTATTTGGCACTTTGGAACACTGGGAATGGATTAAATTGCTTATATTTTAAATGGGACTGTAAGACACTTTAGACAAATGTGAATAATAAAATATGAAGTAGAACTATTCATCCCCACATGCTCTGAAAACTTAATTGTGAAGTCTACAAGTTGTAACTTCTGTATTTTATTCCTTGCTTTGCTATCAAATTGATTCATGCTAAATAGCTGTAGCTCCTAATTCAGGAGAATGCCTAAAAGCATTTCTACGTTTAATGACACACTAAACCATAGTGCTATGCTCAAGCAAAATAGAAAACTTTTTTAATGCCTGCTATACAGGTTTTTCCTATGCACATTGGGTAAGAAAAGTACCTTCAAAGCTTAGAGCCTGAAATCATTGGAATAAGGTGGAGTTTTACCTCTCTGAAACTTATTCAAGTTACATGAGAATGGATGTCTACTGCTACTTAGCACCAAAATCCATCTCAAATGAAAATCATAGTGATTATACAAGTAAAGGAAAAGTATTGAAATCTGGGCAAAAAGAATTATTAACAATTTGTCTAACTTCTACTCCTCTATCTAGTAACTACTGTTGTGCTGGTTTAAGGCTAATTGGAATATTTTAATAGAGAAAATTATGTTACAGACTGTGANATGTGTAACTGGACATAATGTGATATAGCCAAGACATACTTAAGTAATCCAATGTAGGAAAAGTTGCAGTTGGGCACATGGAGACTCCATGGAGTTTCAATGTATCAGGCTAAAAATGTGTGACCATTCCTGTTTCCTTTCTGAGGGTCAGTGGCTTATCCAAACAGTATAATGTGCTCATAGGTGAAAACCTAGCACTGCCTTTGGAACAACTATCAGCTAAATTTCTGATGCCTAGCGATGATTTATATGGCCAGATGATTATCTGACAAAATAAAAGATAATTTCTTGTCTGGAAGAAACATCTCTCTCCGTAAGTACATTAACTCTTGACTGTAGTGAGATAGGTAAATCAAATAGGAAAATACTCCATCTGGAGTACTGTNACTGAAAGATAGTTAAGTGGAAAGACAGGATTTGAAGGAGTCATCTGGGTCAGGCAAGATTCACGAGAAAAAGTAAGTATAGTGTGTATATTCCTTGTGAGGACATTTGTTTCTTTCATCCAGCATGGGGAGCAGATTGCTTTTTCAAGAGCAAACTCTTTCTTTATTGGCTGTCTTTACTGGCTAACTCAAGAACAGAAAGAGCTGAAATATAATTCACCCTGCAAATTAAATAATTATTCCTTTTCTTGTGCCTTAATGCTTTTGTGTACTGAGATTTCAACTGTGGTACCCAGTGAATGAAAACTCTATCAGTACAAGCGAAGAAAGATTTGTTGAGCCAGCCTAAGTAATAGACAATAGACAGCATGAAAGAATGCTGTGTTTATTGTATTTAGAGGTATTCTTAAGGGTACTACTTATTGTAACTCTTTCCATTCTGCTCAGCATTGAGATCACCTCAGATCTTCATAGCACCTCCAAAACCATCAATTGCATAAAACATTTCAGCCCTAACAAATAACAATACCTGTTCAAGGTAAAGAGGAGAGAAACTAAGCTTTCAATAATTTTTAGGGCAAGAAATGCAGGTAGCCAAATCATGGTATAGAGAAAAGCAAACTGATTCTGCAGCTAAGCTTTGTGACTCGGGGAAGGTTCCTTTTAAATTCAGACCCTGTAATTGTGTGATCTTCAGACAGATGGAGAGAGAATTTGGTGCACAACCTTAGGGCTTCTCATTTACTCCTAAGTAAGTTTAAAGCATCTCATAGAAACCCATAATTATAGTATAACTTTTCATGGTTTTGAAGAAAATCTTGGTAATATAATCTTAGTCCTAAATATAGATGAGAGAGAAATCTTACCTGTGCTACTTTAGAAGCAGTCTCATTATAACAAAATTTGCAGTTTTGGAAAGCTTTGGGTTAGCTGACTTGTCACTTCGGGTAGTCATTTCTTCGAAACCTCTAACTACTCCTGACTTTCCTTGATGTAAATGTTCTGCATGTCTCACCACTATAGCAAAGAAACATTTAAAGCTTTGTGCAGTGTGTCGAATAAGAGAGATAAAGATCTTAAACCCACAGGAATTCAACCAAGAGTTTTTTTTTACAAAGAACTACTTTTTTTCACTACAGAGTCCAGCTGTCTGGTCACTTAAGCCTAATGGATATATTAACCAAGCAGTCAAGTATCTCAGTCATGTCCTATTTGTAAAGTAAGTGATGTCTCTACTTGGAATTCTTTTCCTGCATGCCATGTTTGCAGTAGATGCCAAGCTTTGATTATGGAACTGTTGGATGAATCAGACAATGATAAGGATGATTTTCAAAACAAATTGTCTGTGTTATAAGACTATATGGTACAGGTAGTCCAACTTATTAAAAATTGGAAGAAAATGTTCATCTACTTATGCGGGGAGCCAAAAGTGCCCTGCTATCCAGTTGCGACACTGATACGGTAGTGTGACCCCCTAGAGAATTATAGTCTGCCTTAATCTGTTATGAAGGATGTAAAAGTAATTAAAATCCTAATGATAAATTCCAGCACAATTTTTTCTTGTGTTCTCATAACAAAGTGTCCCCAGTGTTGATTTTTGTAATACAGAAAATCTGTCAGGGAGTACAAAACATGAGCAGAATTGAGTGCAGGCAGTTATGAGCAAACAAAACTCAAATTGCATTGTATTTCTGTAGGATGGATCATGGCAAAAGATCTCTGTGTGCCTTTCTTTTTCTATTTGCTTATATACGATTTCACTGGAAGTCAAAACAGTATTACTGTTCATGCTGTATTTAGCAGTTGCAGCTTAGTTCTTGAATTATGCATTTTTGTTTCTTTTATCCCTTTTAAAAATAAATGAGTTTAAATGATCACAGAATCACAGAACTTTAGAGGTTGGAAGGGACCTCCGAAGATCATCAAATCCAACCCCCCCTGCCAAAGCAGAATCCTCTAGGGTAGTTTGCTCAGGAACATATCCAGGTGAGTTTTGAAAATCTTGAGAGAAGGAGACTCCACAACCTCTCTGGGTAGCCTGTTCCAGTGCTCTGTCGCCCTCACTGTAAAGAAGTTTCTCCTCATGTTGAGGTGAAATCTCGGAGATTTGAGAGATTTACCCCATCCACTTGACACCCACCCCTCAGATATTTATAGACATTGATGAGATCTCATCTCAGGCTTGTCTTCTCCAGACTAAACAGCCCCAGGGCTCTCAGTTTGTCTTTGTAGGGGAGATGCTCAAGTTCCCCAGACATCCTCGTGGCTTGCTGCTGGACTCTCTCCAGCAGGTCCCTGTCTCTCCTGAACTGGGGAGCCCAAAACTGGACAGAGTATTCCAGGTGTGGTCTCACCAGGGCAGAGTAGGGGGGGTTGAAGAACTTCTCTATACCTGCTGGCCACACTTTTCCTGATGCACCCTAAACTGCCCTTGGCTCTGTTGGCCATAAGGGCACATTGCTGTCCCATGCAGAACTTGCTGGCCACCAGGACTCCAAGGTCTTTCTCGATGGAGCTGCTTTCCAGCAGGGCAGCCCCCAACGTGTGCTGATGCCTGTTGTTGTCCCTCCCCAAATGCAGGACCCTGCACTTGTCCTTATTGAACTTCATAAGTTTGCCTTCACCCAGCTCTCCAGCCTGTCCAGATCTCATTGGATGGCAGCGCAGCCTGACAGGCTGTCAGCCACCCCGCTCAGTTTTGTGTCATCAGCGAGCTTGCTGAGGGTATGCTCAATGCCCTCATCCAGGTTGTTGGTAAGAATATTGAACAAAAGTGGACCCAGTACTGATCTCTGGGGAACACCACTGGCTACAGACCCCCAACTTGATTCTGTGCCACTGATGACAACTCTCTGATTTGAACAAAGAATACAAGGGACTTTGTAAATTAAGCAAAACAAACAAGAAAAATTATCAAAACCAGATAATAAAAAAGCCACTTCAATGTGAAGCTATAATGGTTATTTATTTGGAATGTTACTAGTTCAGCTCTCAATAAAGATGTACTTTGAGTTTTTAGAAAGTAAATTATTTATAGTTAGTAATGATATTTAATTGACTGGATTTCAGGCATGAAAATGAGGCAGCACATTACTTCTCAAAAACCTCACGTTCCTCAACTATTCAGAGTCTTAATGCTCCTATAACGTGCTAAGCCCCTGTTACCTTCATTTTATTATCTTGTAGAAACATTGACTTGGAACATCCAGTCATAATCATTTTTCATTCAAATTGATCACAGCTTTGCAATTTGTGCTGCAAAAGTAATCACATAAGAAAGAGAGACAAAAAATAGGTCATTTGAATAAAAGGAAAATTATCACACGACTAGAACATATTCATATCTCTTCTTGCATACAGCTTTTCAGGCAAAGTTGCACATAGAGCATATTTGTATTCATTTGAATATTTTAAGTTTTAATGAATCATGAATGGTATTATAGCTGCTATTGCCTAGCACAGCACTTTGAAAAATGTTTCTAATTACAGTGACCCATGGCAGTTCTCATTAGTTTGTCCCTCTGTGCAGTCTTTTGAAATTAGGAATGTGACAGCATTCAGATAAATACTAGTAATTCATAACAGAAAGTATTTGTTGTCATAATGACATGAAATAATCTTCCTTAAGTTAATCATTTATTTCTGATAAAAGCAGAGAAAGGTAGCTTTTAAAAAAATCAAATTTAAAAAAAAAAAAATGACATTGCAAACAGGGCTCTAATAATGGAATCACTTAGGTCCAGTCAGATTTTGCCTATAGCAGCCCCTAGGAGGAGTGCATAGAGACAGAGTGATATCAAAAGAAACTACATCCCTCATTCTGTGTGATGTTTTCTCTTCAGAGCTGGTACAAAGGAGAGCTCTCCTGTACAGCCCCTGTTAATTCAAGAGTGAGATACCAGACCCTGGACTGCCAGTAAAATGAGAAAACACGCTAAAGCTAAAAATAAAAGTGCAGAGCAATTCTGTATCTATTGAGATATGGTAAAATGAGTAACTGGACTCCCAGCTAGGTTTTGAAACTTTACTTTTTGCTAGCTGATTTTGCAACACAAAGTCATTTTGTTGCACTGTTTCACTGTGGAGCATCCTAGCCTATGTGGACTGTATTTCTCAAAGCTTGAGAACATACGCTATTGGCACTCTGACAAACAGATGCTAAATTTTGACAGGTTCTCATGAAAACATTAGCAGTTTTTATGCAGCAACAAGTTATCTTAAGGCTTCAACCCTCCCTCCCTCTAATCCTTTAACTGTAACTGTTTCCCTGTAAACTGTAAAAGCAAGGGGCAAATTTAGCAAAATTTTGAATTTGCACAAATCCTGTTTTCAAACGTTTATCTAAGAATACATTTTAAAGGGAAAGAGCCTCCATAGCAGAAAGAAAATTCATAGTGAAATTTCCCAGTTATCATTCTGTCATTCATTGACTATCAGTGAAGAATGGAGCATTTCATCTCTTTCTTGTTAATCAACCATCACCAGAAGCAGGAGTTCAGATGCTTTTCTGAAAGTTGGAGGTGCAGAGAAGTCTACCCAGAACAGGAACATTTCTCATTATGGTATACTTTTGTTGTTGTTCTTGTTGTCTTATACAGACTATCTTCTCCTCATCGAACAGTTTAATGAATTCCATAAATGCAGAAGTAAGAATTTGTCCTACTGATGGGTAGCTTTTACTTAGTTGTTTAGATTAACAGAATTTTTTTATGTCTGGTTTCCATTTCAAGTTTTTATAATAAAACTGGTTTATTCCCTCCGATGTTAGAAGGGCCTTGGGGTTATTACATTCTTCCAAAATAAATCCGTAATGGTATTATTCCATCCATCAGTGTTGCTAAAATACAGAAATTAAAAATCTTTCTGCTTGTCTCCCATGACAGCACTAGCTCTAGATGATAAGAACTGGACTACAGAAATAAGCCCTACTGTCATCACAAAACTGTCATCACAAAATTGTCTTCAGTATTTGATTCTTGCATTACTCTATGTTGTCCCATTTTCCACATCAAGATACTAGGAATATTAAGTGTATACTAATTATGTAGAAAATGCATAATGCTCTGCTGCCTTTATGTAACATATATTTACTTGTAGAAAATGCATAATGCTCTGCTGCCTTTGTGTAACATACATTTACTTCAAACTGTGTAAAAATTCTGCTACATTTTGATACATCAGCACAGTGCATCAAGTGCACAAAAGAGCCATAGGCTACTGTTTACTCTGCACTGTCTACATAAAGGGGGAATTCCTTGCAATTAGGGAACATGCTGAGCAATCTCATCCTGAACATAATCAAGGTTGGCCATCTCGAGAATAACATCCTTTTATTTTTCAGTATTCCCCTTCAAGAAATTCAATGACTAAGAGATCAAATACACACAACTCTTGGCTTCATAATGTTCCTTCCTCTCAAATCCCAAAAGTCTTTTTTCTTGGAAGGAACTGGCTCTGTTTTGCTTAATTCTTTCTGTACCAAAAGTGGCTGAGAGTAATTCACTTGAAAAAAATTATGAATGGGCTATTCACCTTACAAAAGAAACATTGAAAGATATAGAAGGTATCTTGCTTAACTCCCTGCTGAGACCAGCTTTTAGAGCACAACTGGGTGGTCACTCAGTTCTGAAACATGTTAATGAATGGTGACTGCTTTCTAAAAGTTCAACCTGAGGACAAGTTAGCATCTATATCTCTGGAACATAGATCAGTTTTGCAGATTGCTCTCACAATTAATTAATTATAACCCTCCTTCAATTGCCCTACCTTTCTTCCACTTCAGATGAAGTGTGCGGAAATCACCCATGGCAAACTTAAGCCACTGACATATGCTGCAAAGACCTGAAGCAAATGACCTTTTGCTAGGAGACTTTTGGAAATAAAGTAGGAAGCAAAACACAGATAAAATGCTCTTCTGAGCAGAGCATCTCTCACACAGAAATGTAAATAAGAATCAGATCCCTCATAAGTAGTCTATGTCATGGATTTTCCACTAAACAGATGGTGACTAAGCTTTTCCTAGCAGGAGACATTTTCATTGAGGCTCTTAGAAGAAAAAAATAATTTCTTCATGAAATAGATCCTTTAACATAATAAAATACAGAATCATTGTTTCTGTTAAATCATGAAAATAAAATTATTATTAAAAAATATTTGAGGAAACCTCATAGTTGAATCTCTGTGTTCTGTTGCACAGTGTTAGTACTCTGTTTTCTACTTTATGGCAGGATATCTTCTACTATATATTGGTTATTCCTCTTTGTTCGCTACTGTATTAAATTTCTATTCATTCTACATCCTTTCCAGCATGTGTCTAAGGTGGAACTTTTCACCCTAGTGCATCTTCTAGAAATGCCAATCTCTTTGCCACATAAACCCCTGTATTTACAAATGTGTTTGTGGAGAGGGAGATATGGACTTGTGGTGTATTAGGAAAACGCAAAGATACTGAGCAACGGCTGTACAAGACCAAGAGGTCTCCAATTGTTTGCCAATATTTTTCTGCTCAAAGTTACTGGTCCTTTGGCTGAATTAGCATTAAAAAACAAACAAACAAAACCAAAAAACCAACCAACCAAACAAAAAACCTGTGTGAGGACTTCCCATCTACTTCAATAAAAAGGGAAGAACCTATCTATTATCTGTCAGCAAATATTACTTAATGTTTCCATATCCATGTGTGAAGAATTTAGTTAGGGGAATAGGAAATGTCACTTGTCACTCTTTTAGCAGAAGAACTGAAGATGTCTAAAAGACTATTTATGTTTTGTTTCTTTTTTCTGCCCAATTTTGTGTGGTAACATTTCAAAGAGATAGAACATAACTAACTTTAAGCAACCAGATTGTTAATTTCTAGGCCACTGACACATAATTACAGCTTGCATTTTGAACATGGTATGATCATGGAGTAATGTGTGTGACTAGAAATGTATTTTTATTCTTTAAAGTGTAATGAATGACTCTCAACTTTTTCTTCAAATCAGAAAACCCTTGCGAATTCCAAACAGTGCATGTGAAAGTGCTGTTCAGCAGTTGCCTTCTGTGAATTTGATAAATAAACATAAATCAGCAAAAATGTGTAAAATCAATTAACTGAATAAGCCATGCATAGCACCCAGAAGATGTCATTCTAAATGCTGCAAATGCAGTCATCTGCATCTCCAGTTACATTTACCAAGATAAGGAAAATTGTTTGTTCATTTTAACACACAAGGTTAACATGCCAAAGAATAAATTTAAGTTTCTGTTGAAATTCATGAGAGAATGGATGGAAGACTGACCATGAGCCAGCAATGTGCCATTGTGGCCAAGAAGACTAATGCCATTCTGGGCTGGATCAGAAAGGCTGTGGTTAGTAGGTCTAGAGAGGTTCTCCCCTCCCTCCACTCTGCCCTCGTGAGGCTGCATCTGGAGTATTGTGTCCAGTTCTGGGGCCCTCAGTTCAAGGAACTCTTTGAAAGAGTCCAGCACAGAGTCACAAAAATGATGGAGTAGAATATCTTCCTTAAAAGAAGAGACTGAGGGAGCTGGGCCTCTTTAGCTTGGAGAGGAGGAGACTAAGAGGTGACCTCATACATGTTGATAAATATGTAAAGTGTGTGATAAATTTTGCCCTGACAGGACAAGGGTGAGTGCCAAGAGGATGGAGCCAGGCTCTGCTCGGTGATGCCTAATAACAGGACAAGGGGCAATGGGTGGAAGTTGAAGCATAGGAAGCTTTATGGAAACATGAGGAATTTTTCTTTCATTGTGAGGGTGACAGAGCACTGGAACAGGCTGCCCAGAGGGGTTGTGGAGTCTCCTTCTCTGGCAAGATTCAAGACCCACCTGGATGCGTTCCTGTGTGATCTAGTATAGGAGATACTGCATTGGCAGGGGGGTTGGACTGGATGATCTTCTGAGGTCCCTTCTAGCCCCTAACATTCTGTGATTTTGTGATTCTGTGAATTCTGGCTGCTAATCATTTATGTGTGTTTTGATTAGCGAGAAGTCCAACACTTCTAGTACTAACATTTACAGTAATGCAGAGTTCAAAGTTTCAAATGCAATTACAGAAAGGTAGTTAAAGAAACAAGTATAACATTAATTGATTTTTTTCTCTCTATGTTATCTAGTTTCCATATATGAAAAGGCAAAGCTCTCTGTTCAAAACCATAGGGTCAGATCATTTGTTAATGGCTACATATCAGCATGTGATAACTTCAGTTGGAAAGAGATGAATCTGTGAGTGATTTTTCATATTTTCATTTAAAATATCTCATTGTTTCATCAAGGGGAACTTTCTTAAGCAAGATTTGCTTACTTGATTAGTGTATGTAAGTGGTTTAGGTGGCTAGTTCAAAAGCACTGCAAATATCGAGTGTATTACCCTTAATCTTTGGAGTTAATCCTCATCATTCTGGAATCTCGTTAAAGTATAGAGGTCTTGAAAAGACCCCAGACAGATTATTTGTCCCTTTCAACTCTAAGCAAGCTATTTAACACATTTTCCACCAATATGAGTTAGTTTTGCTGATTCACAGACATCCATATGCTTTCTCATCTCTGAAGCCTTTAGGCCCCTGAGATCTGAACCACTCCGTATGCTCACTGCTATTATCCATGGGACATGAGAGTAATGAAGTGTTTTGTGTCCTCTTTCTGCATAATTCCGTAGATATGTCTGAAAAGGTTTAATAACAATTTGAATCTTTTCATTGTCACATTAAATTAGGAGAAATTCAGTGTTGGCACTCTTATTTATTAAAATTGCTCTTTTGTAATCAATCGTTTGATTGATGACAAATTTTCGGCTGCAGTGAATCTCTCAGAGGTGCGATGTAGGTGTGCTAAGGTAACCGTCAGTGTGACTAAGAACTATTCACCTCCTAAGCTCTTTCAACTCACTGCATGTGACAGCTCTGCATTGCTTCTGAAATTCATACAGGCATCTTATGTGAATCCATATATGAATGCGGTATCGCCTTATAAAATGAAGAACACAAGCTACATCTCACTGCATCTCACTTTCTGCTTAAAAGGTCATTCCCTAATTACTCAGTAGTCCCACTAGCACCAGCTAGAATTATTATTCTCTCACACGTATTAATCACATGATTAGAGTACACAGCAAATAATCATAATGTGCTAGCAGTAACAGTGTAGTCAAGCCAAATACCCTTTATGGATGTGCTGCATCTTATAAACAGTGAATGCCCTTGTATTACTTTCTCCCTATTAATATATTCCATATAAATTCTCTATTAAAAAAAAAAATCAGCCTACTGTTTCAAATTGTAATTACTGGAAAATAATTGGCCTGAATAAAGCATTAACTTAATAGCCGTAAATGGTAAAAGATATAGGATACAGAATTGCAGTTTCTCAGAACTTAAAGTTTTTATATAAACTTAAGGTTTATATAAAAATTATGTTGGTTGTTTTATTTTCATTCTGCCATCAAAAATTCATTTATTATTGAGCCTTGTTTGACATTCCTTCAGGTTCAAACTTCTTGGGATTCTGAATATAATCACAGCAGATATGTGTACATCTGTTATTGCTTGGCTGGGCACAGAAGACTTAGAAGCAACCCTAGAGGAAAAAATCCACTCCCTTGATGAATTCTTTAAAATCATCAATGCTTTCTGGCTGCAGCATGGAAGCCAGTCGTGCTAGCAGAGCAATGTAATTAACCTTCTTTATAAATTAAATGTGCAAATGTATTATGTAGTGCACAGAATTTGGAGAGAATTGTTTGTACTTCAATGTGGGTTTAGCTAGGAAAAAAATTTCCAACAGCTGCTCTGTCGCTTGGGAATTTGAAACAGCTTTTACTCTCCTTAAACTAGCTATTGAGTACCTGGGGCCAAGAATGGCTCAATGTGAAATGTAATCATATATTATTATGTACAAGATCAATATTTCAAGAGGCTATCTAAGCTCTTTGAGAAACGAAGGATTTGTCATTTCTTTTTCCTGTAAACTACAAAAGAAGCATAGTTGGAAATACTTTTTTTTTTTTTTCTCATTACCTAAGTGTTTAGCAAACAGACTTCTGTGTAATGTCAAGATGGCAAAAGAAAACATCATTCAAGCAACTATCATTAACTGGGAAGGCTCTTTATCAATTATGGAAAGGGAGAAAGTCTTGCATAATCATAAAAGTAAAATATAATTAATAGCTTGTATGAAAGGAGAGTTTCCTAAGCATTTGTACATACATTTGTGAAAAGCATTACTGCCTTCTCCTTTCCTTAAGGACAAGGGTAAGACATGCCTTTTGGAGAGAAAACAATTATTTTCTTTATTAAAGAAATGTGATTGTTCCTTTGTCTTACCTATTCTAAGCAGAGAAGCGTGATGAAAAGGCAACTAAAGAAATAACACACTGTGTCAGCTAGAGATGCCATTAGGCTGCTGCCTGTGTACTGGGAAAATGCTGCATGTCCTGTCCATGCTGAAACTCTCACAGCAATGAATTCAGGAAAAATCGCTGCAGCTTCTGTAGGTCATGCGACTGTTATGGAGGGGTAATGAATGAATGCGAGATTTTATTTTTCCAAAATTAATATTGTTTATTAATTTTGATATCCAGGAGTCCTGCCCCCCCAATCACTAATTTTAATAATAATTGGTTCTTCGCATGGTCATGGAAATATTGTACAGAGAAATAATATAGAACAAATAACTAGGAATAATATAACATTAATTGAACTGGAAGAGAAGGTTCTTGCAGTCAATAGACCACTTGTGGTCAATTATACCACTTGTCCTCTAGAGGGACTCAAGGAGTTTCTTTCGGCTTATGGCAGAAGGCAATGGTGAATTACAAGAGGTTTTATTTACTCACCAAATATTAGTCTCCCGATTCACGGGGCTAACTACAGCTTCAAACAGTACCCAAATGCTTTCAGGGAATTCTCTCGGTGTCATGTCAGCCACTGAGGCTTCTGACTCTTCCCAGGCTTCCCAGGGTGCTGGGGAAAGGAGGAAGATAGTCTCCAACCTTATTCTGATTTCTTTGGATGATCTGTGTATCTTCAGGCCTTCCTGTCTCTGCAGGAGACTTTCAGGTGTAGGCAGGATGTCTTGCAATGTGCAGTCTTGGCACAGATGTCATGCTGGCTATGCAGGCCAATTGTGTGGAGGTATTTGGAGCCTGTTCCTGGTAAACTTGAGGCAATGTAGTTTCCAGGCAAACAATATCAAACTGTCAAGAGTTTGTTAATTTGTGGCAGAGCTAGCTTNAGAGTTTGTTACTTTGTGGCAGAGCTAGCTTATAGCTTAGCATAGCATGGCAAGATGCAATAAGGCAGTATATTGCCAGGAGCAGAGAGCAATAGCAGCAGGCAACAGCAGGCATGGATACAATGGCAGAAACACGTTGTGTTACCTGCTCATCTCTTTCTATCAATACAGCCTGAGACTAATGGGTCTTTGGACACAGAATAGCCGATCAGAATGGCAGTTAGCCAAGCTTAATCATATTAGATGAAGCCATAAGCTTACTTTACCCAAATTTGGGAAAAATATAGGCCCTGCATGAGGCAGGCACAAGCTAAGCATGTGAACCTTGTTTACCACAGGATGGGAATAGGGGCAAAACAAGTCTGGGCAAGCCAGAGTCCTTAGACTCAGCTGCTCCAGGTTCTTTGTCCTCTTTCCTGTGGTTGCGTCTCCCTGTAGCAGGAGAGAGCAAAAAAACATGCCTGGGCAAGCTGGGACACATAAAAGCCTATTTTGGCCTATTCAGGCCTACCACAACAGCAACTTGAAGGTGTCCCTGGGACTCAGAAGATAGGGAGGAGATTCTGGGAAACAGAAGCTCATTTCTAACATGCTAAAAATTATTCTGATATAACTGAATGTGCCTGTTTTCACCTGCATTGACCTGAGGTGGGGGCTGGACAGACTTCCATATGGGTTCAGTTGTAATTCTCTGCATGTAAATTGCATGAAAGCTTTTTTTTTTTTTTTTTTTGCAAAGGCAAAAGTAAATTGAGGAGTCTGTGACATAAGTAAAAGTACAGCTGGAAGTATGGTAACATAAATTCTTGTTTTGTCACAAATTTACTTTTTCAGTAAAAAGTTGTCTGAGAGACTTAATTTGCAATTGCTAACCAAGCAGGAAATCAATGTGGCTGTTGGTGTAAAAATTTATAAAGCAACATTTTGACTGACTGGTTTATATAGAAATCAGTGATATGACATGAGAACTTATTAATTATCGTTTCTACTGTAGTGGGAAATAAACAACATTTTATTGAAAAGTTTCTCTATCAGACTTCAGTTTCTAGGTTTAATACTATAGTTAGAATGTGTCATATGAATCTTTCTCTTGAGTAGTCTTTATAGTAAGCCTGTACAACACAGATGCTGCCTGATCACCATCCAGGAGAATTAAAACAGATTGAATGTGATGGTGTGCATTTGATACACAAATTGGTTTACTTAAAAACTGGATTACTACTTCAGTAATCCTTTTTTTTTCATTACATGGAAAACAGCAAAATAAGCTGTGATATTTTGATCACAGTATGTGTGTGCAAGGACAATACTATTGTTGTTGAATATTACAGGCAAAAGATAGATCAAGAAGAATCAAAGGACCACATTCTTATTGCTTTTCATAGAATCATAGAATCAACCAGGTTAGAAGGGACCTCCAAGATCATCCAGTCCAACCTATCACCCAGCCCTAGCCAATCAACTAGACCATGGCACTAAGTGCCACATCCAGTCTGTCCTTGAACACCTCCAGGGACGGCAACTCCACCACCTCCCTGGGCAGCCCATTCCAATGCCAATCACTCTCTCTGTGAAGAACTTCCTCCTAATTTCCAGCCTATACCTTCCCTGGCACAACTTGAGACTGTGTCCCCTTGTTCTCTTGCTGGTTGCCTGGGAGAAGAGATCGACCCCCACCTGGCTACAGCTCCTTTCAGGTAGTTGTAGACAGCAATGAGGTCACTCCTGAGCCTCCTCTTCTCCAGGCTAAACAACCCCAGCTCCCTCAGCCTCTCCTCACAGCCTGTGCTCCAGGCCCCTCACCAGCTTCATCACTCTTCTCTGGACACATTCCAGTACCTCAACATCTCTCTTGAATTGAGGAGCCCAGAACTGGACACAGTACTCAAGGTGTAGCCTGACCAGTGCTGAGTACAAAGGAAGAATAACCTCCCTTGTCCTACTGGCCACACTGTTCCTGATAGAGTTCAGGATGCCATTGTCTCTCCTGGCCACCTGGGCACACTGCTGCCTCATGTTCAGCTACTACCTACCAGTATCCCCAGGTCCCTTTCTGCCTGGCTGCTCTCCAGCCACTCTGTCCCCAGCCTGTAGTGCTGCTTGGGATTGTTGTGGCCAAAGTGTAGAACCCTGTGCTTAGCATTGTTAAATCTCATCTCATTGGCCTCTGCCCACGTATCCAAATTTTATCCTTGCAGGGAAGTCAGTCATGCCTAATAAAGTATATTTGGCTTCTTAGAAGGGCTGGTTAGCATAACCAGAACACCTCTGTCTAGTTGCACCTGCTATCTCTGACACACGAACCTGCATTCATCTACGTGCATTTATGCCACTTTGATACTGTTGAGCTAACTACAGTATCTTGACACTTCATCCTGCTGTCAGGATAAGAAATACATCCCAACTAACCATGATTAAGATGGGTTGATGTTTGAATGATAAATGTTACAGGAATTGTAAGTTATTACCTCCTGAGGTATTCATCTACTGCGTCAACACAATTTCAAGGAGCTCTGAGGCTCTGTTTGTGGTTTTGAATCTGCTAGTATATATCAATTCAAAGGATCTGTATCAGCTATGATCCCATGATACCTTTTGTAAATAGGATCACTAACCCCAATATGCTGCCCAAATAAGAAGTTCTAAAAACAGTTAGATGAACCAAATTCTCCCTCTATTACAATGTCAGGTAGAACATGCTTCACTCCTTCCTCTGCTGTTTTCTTCTTAAACCTCACATAAACTAAAGCATTCAGAATACTAAGAAATCAAACCTTTTTCCAAGCATTTTTCCCCTACTTTTCCCTAGCTGACTTGAAGTTCACTGCAGACTGATTTGCTTTATGCCTAAACTGAGATTTCGAAGTTATTAAGTTACTTAGCACTCTTATCAATCTCCATTAGCATTAGACACCTAAATATCTTCATGTCTAGACATATTGATGGAAGGTATAGTTGCTATTTCCTCAGGGAAGATTAGAGTTAATAATTAGGGTTAAGACATTGACATGCATACTAGAAATCACTGCAGCCTAAGAATTCCTCTATCATCCAAATCTTCAGTAGTTGCATGAATGACTCATGGGGAGCTGTATTTTCTTCTATAAACTGTTTCCTTTTCTTAAAATGAGATGTGCAGGACACAGGAGCTAATGGTATATGTCACTCAGAGCAGAGCAATTTTTAATATTCTGGCATTTCTATAATAGAAATTTGCGTTCTTGAATAAATATTCATAAAATGTTTGTTGCATAACATTTACTGAATAGAAACAAAATGAGCTAGTAGCCTGAAGTGTCATAGAATGAACTACATAAAGGAGCTGTAATTTGAGATGAAATTTAGGCCATTCAACGATTTGGATATTAACAGCTCTAGCAGTGAAAAAGTACATCGGTACCATATTTCTTGTCTTTGTAAGGTAGATTAAAAACTGGTGTTATCTAGGAATCTTTTAAACATTTACTAACCCACTGCCTTTATGGATAATGCATAACAGTCTTAAAAATAAACAAACCAAACACTGGAGGCATTGGGACAGAACAGGTAATTGGGAAAGAAAAATATCAAGCAGTACTCTGTTTTTTACTATGAACTATTCAAAATTACCAAGCTTAGGAATCTATATAATGTTTAAATCATAAACACTTTTGTTACTCCTCTGTCATGCTCTCCTAGAAAAAGTTATATTGTCCTTATATATCACCTCCCAAATTTTGATGCAAACCATCTAGAGCAAAAGATTGTCAAGCACAATAGACACAAATCAAATTTAGTAGAATTGTACAGTATGGACAGAAATATTTTTAAATATGAGCTTTGTTTATATTTGATCACCCTGAGATGATAAAATAATCTGTATTTTCTGTATATAACTTTTAAAAACATGGCAATAGGCATTTAGTGGAAAAACATCTTGGTATCATAAGTTGGTCTTGAAAGAAAAAGTATTCTCCTCGTTGCATGAGCTGTATCAGTGACTACCTTGAAACTAGATGGAAATGTGGGCATGTTTATTAGGATAACAATGAAACTTCTAGTTTTCTATGGTGTTTTGAAGAACTGGCAAGTGATATGGTAACAGGGAGTACAAAGGTTTTTCTTTGTACTTGTTTGCAGCTGTATCCATTTTGTAAGATATAATAAAGTAGAATAAAAAAGGGAAAACAACTGCTGATACTTTAATAATAGGCCCTAAAGGACAGCTGGAATTTCAGAGCTTTAGGTCTTCCTTATATACTTCCTGTGATAAATGTATATTATGCTGTGACATTTATGAAGAATCTGCCTTTCTGCCCTATTCTTTTATTTACTCATATTACCTTTCTGTTCCTTTCCAATAAGGCAAAATTCACATGAAAGATTGGAAATTATCCTCCTTCCCTTAAATACAATATTAGGTAGTATGCTCTTGTGTTAGTCATAAAGTCCTTTGCTTAGCTCATCATCTACAGAGGTTTGTGTCATTTTTGAAGTTCTCTTAGATGTGGAAATTCTTCGCAAGTTCTGCATATTTAAGGTAAAAGCTTTGAATTACTACTCTGTCTCAGATTTATTATCACTTCAAACTCACAGAGTAAATATCTCTACAGTCTGCCAGGCAAACTCTAGATGCAGAGAGTCCTTGAGTCAGTCAAACCCAAGGAAATAAAATCTGTAATAGAAAAGGTGTTTTTAACTATATTGGTGTCCCTTTTGATATTCTTAAAGTCCTTTAATATGTGTCCAAATTAATATTAAGAGAAGTGGCTTTCGAGTGCATTCTGTATTTTCTTCATGAGTGGAATATGGATGTCATTTCACATGGGAACTCAAAATAGTGAAACAATTTCTGATATGTGTATAAGAAGTAAAATCAATCTAATGAAAAATGAACAGGCAGAGTCGTCATTGCAAACAGGTTCTTTGGTGTTATCCTTTGAAGCAAGAATTGGGAAAGCAGATTGACAAAGAGTACAAATACATTAGTCCTGATGAAATTTTTGAGGTAGACTTTTCATTGTAGAAAGACATCCTGTTGGATAGCATGAATAAAGACATAGTCTTGCTTATGGAATACAGTTTGCTTCTATAAAGTCCACCTATGCAAATAGCCACAAGGGTCAATGATGTAGAAATCCAAATGGAAAGGAGAAATAAAATGTGGAATGAAGAATGAAATAAGTGATTTCTTACCTGTGATTGCCAGGAAAAATTGAACTGAAGACACCATTTTACAGTACGCCTGACAACCTATCTCTACAGTTTTCCTCAGTTCAAGATAGCTGTCAGAGCACATAGTTGTACATAAACACGTGCTATTATAAACCTGGGTTACTAAACTGGATTAAAAAAAAAAAAGAAAAAAAGAAGTGGTTAGATGTATGAAAACTTAGAAAAGAACTGAGGGAATAGATTGTTTTAGGTACTTGGCTGCAGAGTACGAACAGAGTTCCTCACTTGATTTCTCTTTCCACTGTCATGTCTGCTATTTGTGCTTCTGTGTACCCTTGAGCTTTCAGAGATTCAGTTTATTCAATAAAATAAATAATACAGTGTATTTCTAACTAGGAAACTTACAAGGATGTAAGTGTGTATTTACAGCAGTGAAAAGAGAGATTAAAGGGACAAAGCAGTAGAATCTTTAGAAGCTTTGTAACAGAGATTGACAGATGCTAGTAGCAGTCCTGATGTTATCTTGCCTTTTCGAATTCAAGTAGAGATAGCAACAGTAAGAACAATTGAGAACAAACTCCTTCTTACACACTGGTGACTTTATTTTCCTGTGGCAAATATGAACTTACTAAAGGAGGTGATTTAAAAATTAATATGAGATGATGTTGCAGATGTAATCTTTAATAGAGTAAAAAGGGATTAAACGTTTTGCTGAGAAACTGAAAACACTCCAGTGACAATTTCTGTCATGCTGCATGCAAAAAGTAGTTGGCAGAACGTAATAGAGTTATTTTTCATTTTTGGAACAACACATTAGATCTTCTGTCAATTATGAAAAAGCACATTGTAAAGCAATGTTGTAAATATCACATGGCATTATCCTGATGCATCTTGGCAATGTAAATCCTATGAGAAAGAACAGCTGCTGATACTTTTAAGCACTATTAATCTGCCTCCTTTTGAAATCTTTCACATTTAAAGCCATTTTCTCATTCTTTAAACAACTTTCTAGCTCTAAATGCTCTTTTTTTTTGGGGTTCTTTTTCCCAAATTTCCACTTCTATTACTTTACTATAATTTCAGTTTGGCCATTGATTCTACAGCTACTTGTGTAATAATAGAAAAGAGCTTTTTCCTTAAAAAAAAATAAAATAAAAAAAAAATCCTCTGTTTGGGTCTGAGCTTGTCTCTAGGTGCTATTTCATTTCTTCTGCTCTCATGAACATCCATTGGGATGGATTATGAAAAATGCCTTACTACAGCAGGAGGATTTTTATAGCAAAGATAATTTTATTCATAGCAAGAAGAGAAAGTTTCCATTTAATATGTCTAACATTTTTTCACCTAAAATCAGGTTTGAAATATTAGATTTAACCTCTCTGGGATTAAAAATCTCTATCAATCTTTTTGTCATTTTTAATGATTCTGTAACATGAAATCAAGTTTATTTGTACCAAATCAGAGACAGGTATAGAGAGTGTTACTTCATGGTTTCATAAATGTTGCCTACTGCATGTAAGCATGTTGCTTGTACTATGCAGATTCTTAGGTGTATGAGCATCTTATCTACAATATGAGTACCATTTCTAATACTACGTGATGCAGTGCACGTAGCTGTATGAGGTGCTATTAATGTTTTTACATTAGATTTTGCTTCTGCTTGTCACAGTATCACAGTATCACAGTATAGCAAGGTTGGAAGAGACCTCAAAGATCATCAAGTCCAACCCACTACCACAGACCTCAAGACTAGAAGTGACTGAACATGGGACTGCATGTGCACACATATTACATAGATCTTTTGTCACAAGGAACTAGCTAGCACATTGTTGGTTTGAAGCTGTACTTGAGAGATATAATCAGTCAAGAAATAGTACCATTAGTCCATGTTAAACCATCATCCTACCATTACACCAACTAGTTACTCTGTTTTTAACAGCAGATATTCAAGTAGATGTGAACATTTTTTTTATTTTCATTTCCTTTTTCTCGTCTGAGTTGACAAAATAATCTGCACACAATCTTCTCATCTGACAAAACATCTTAGCTGTAAAATAATTTCATGCCTATACCTCTTTTTGTTTGCTAAGACTTTCTTAATAAATTCAAGGTAATGTATAAATCATTTTTATGAGAATGTGTGTACAGAGTTTTATTCTTACACTTAAAATGTTTTATGCACCCTCTGCTAGCTGTTTGGGGTTTTTCCATGCTTCTTAACACCAAATTGAATTGCAAATTGACAGAAAACCTCTAATCAATTTTGTAGGTAACCAGCCATCCTTTTTATTGTGTTATGTATATTGTACAGCTGAATTTAATAGTAGTCAAGAGTAGCATCAGGTGATAATGATGTTTGCTCATCCTTAGTTATTACTTTACTTTTAGGACAAAGGAGAAATAGATGTCTGAGTTTCTGATATTGACTCATTTAATTGGAAAATTGGAAAAGTACCTTAGAGTTCACATTTTTTCTGTATATAAAATAGCTTTAAAATATCTTGATAAAATGCCAAGTGATCCTAAACCTCATCTTGTTTCTATGACAACCTGACTGTGGTATAGTAGTAGGCTAGAGATACTCTGAAGCTACCAGTGACTTTATTAAGTGTTTTGTTTGAAGCAGGCAGGATGACACTGATTTTCACCAGATGAAATCTCAGATAATGGTTTTAGTGTTTAATTTGAGATACCTTTCTTTGGAACACCTTGGCTGTTTCGGACTCAAACACCAAGGAAGAGAAAATACAAAATTAGTAAGACTCAGCTATGGATACTTTATGCATAGAAAAAGTAGTATTTTCAGCTGGTTTTAACTAACAGAAAACTGGTTGCCAAGACATTAATAGTCATGAAGTTCTTCATGTTAGCAAAATACTCGTACAAAAGATGCATCTACTTCTAAGTAAATTGCATTTTGTGAAGAATATACACCAATTCTTCAAGAACAGCGATTGCCTGCAGGAAGTTTTGTAAATAGTTTGCTTATTTATTTATCTATTTAGCTATCTATTTATTTATTAATTTTAGTATAGCTTTTATTCTGAAGCAGGTTTGCTTTCTGATGGTTTTGGAAGAGTGGGGGAAGGCTGCTTAGTTCATTTGTGATTTTTTGTTTTCAGTCCTGCTTTTATGAGCACTCTGCCTCTGTTGAAGAGGTTGATATTGCTACACAATAGTGCATCTTCAGTCTGCATAAAGGTGTAATGGAAGAGTAAAGATATTTAGAAGCTACATAGCTGCCAGACCTCTAACATTGGTGGTTTTAACAGGATAGTTTGAAGACTAAGACAGGTGAATGACAGCACTGCGTCAGCTAAACATTTGTTCTTTACATTAAATGTTGCAATATGGAACAGTGTGCTTGATGCTTTGTTCCATTGGAATTTACTGTCACTTCCACTCATTTTGAATTGAGGTCCAAGAGCAAATCATCCTTGTTATATTTTTCCCCCCACTGTCAGTGCAGAAATGGACAGACTGAGATTTGTTTGTGCTTCATTCAATTTATTGCTGCATTTTTGCAACATAGTAGTAATACTGATAATGTACTCCAACTTAAATGTGCAGAGGATCAGATCCACAGTAAGTGAAAAATGAGAAAACTTTATTGCAATTACAGATGAGTGTTCTCAGAACATAAGTCATACAAAGCAGAAATTTTCCCCCAGTTATAAGAGCGTTAAAAATTTACCTCCTTTACCAGGAACAGAAGAGTATTGTTATTCTCCCTTTTTGTTTTGATTGCCTTTCCCATTTTGGGCTTAAGTCAATCAATATTCACACTAGATTATTACAGACTGGACCTCATTAGTAAAATGAAATGTTTAGAAAATACTGGAGAATTCTTTTCAGCAGTTCTGGTTCTGATGAATAGCATTACTATTTTAGAAGGTAGATAATCCTAGGTAATTAAAATAGACCAAAGTTTGCTGCTAGGAATATCACATGAAGGACATAGTGTTATGATCTGCTATACAGGCTACTCTAGCCATGAAAAGTTGCAAACTAGTAATTAAAAAAAAAAAGAAGTTAGTATGTGCAGTTTCATAACTCATATTCATTTCCTTTAATGTAGCTTCTCAACATATTTTCTGTTGTTCCACATTAATAAAAATATGCCTGTAGTTAAATTGGTAAAGCATGCAAATAAATGTTCAAATTAGTAAGGGTGTTAGTCGTTGTTTGCAGTCTCTCAGTCCATTGAGAACAGGTAGATTTTCCTAAGATAATGAGTTGCAGAGGGTACCAAATTCGCTCTCTAATTCACGCTGAGCAGAGACAAGGAAATAACATTTTTTAATGACAATAAATGTAGACAGTGGCAGTAGTTAAATATTTAGAGCTCTGGCCTAGACCCAAACAGTATCTCCATGCTGCTAATTGTTAGTTAATTCAGTGCATTGTCTGTGATGCCAAAGAATGCCAGATGAAGGGAAAATTAAAATACAAGCTCATCCACTTATGTAAAGATCATTTGCCCAAAGAATAGCCAAGTGGCAATGTTTTCCTAGCTTATACAGAGTAAGATTAAAAGCGTTTGACAGGGATGTAATCCCCATATGGTCTGTGTAATATTAAGGAAAAGGAATTAAGTTGTTCAAGCCCTGGATCTCTAAAATCTAAGTACTTCAGATTAATCATAAATTTATAGAATCAGAGGTTCTAACTGCTACAGAACACTTTCATTTCCATTCTCCAGCCCACTCGTTTTTAACTTCACAAACACATGAGGGAGCTTTTAAAAGCTGAAGACCAAAGCAGTACTGTTGCTCCAGACAGGGTTCATTACTGACTGGTAGTGCTTTTCCATGGTATCCAGCTTTATTCCTTCAGGGTACTGTTGGGTCTCATTCTCGGGTTACAGTAGCTGAGAGCTAAAACAGGACAAGAGATATGGGGGGAGGAAGCTACTGGCGTGAGAGAGGACAGTTAGCACAGCTGCCCTTTGTGGGAGTCAGGAGAGATAGGAGGTAGCTGTGTGGACTGGAAGGCTGGTTCTCATCAGGGTGAGAAAGTCTTAGAAGCAGCGGCCTGTAACCAAGAAGAGAATGAATAAGGTGTGGCCGGACAGTTCTACTGCTGTATAAGTATGTGCTACTTGCTGCAATAAAGGGGCGATCTTGGGTGTATCATATTGGTACTGATGGTCGTCTCGTCTCGCGTCATCCTTCACCCTGTTCCTAGCGGCCCCGGGTGTGCGTGCAACTCCGCATCATCTGGTGACCCCAACATCTCACCACCTCAACCTCTGGTGACCCCAAAGTTCACAATACGCAACAGGGTACAGCCTGGGCATGTTTGTGTATCGTTTTTAGTTATTGTCAGTAAAACAAAGGTGTCAACGGAGTGGACAGGTCAGTACAAAATTCTCTAGGGAGTGATTTTTCTCTTAAAGTAACTAATCAGAGATTGCTGAAGTAGGAATTTTCTTTCTTCCCAAAGTGCTGACCTTTTATTAAAGAAATGACAGCAGGTATCCCCTCTAGAAACAGAAATTTAGATGTTAAGGAAAATAACTAGATTTACATTAAAAAGTGCTGTCTTTTAAAACACAACACACAATATAAACAGATCATAATGATAACCTAGAGTGGCATCAGGGAAGAATGTGTAGTTCTAAAGTACAAATGTCAGCAAAAATGTCACTATTAAATGGTGAAAGCATAATCAGTTCTTGGTCCTGCAGAAGTTATAAGCTTCATAATATACACAGTGGGCTATGCATACATAAACACCTGCAGGCTTTTGGCCTGCTAGGTGTAAATCAAGGAAGTATTGGGTGTGACCAGGTTAATAGGTATAATTGACCATATGGTGAACCATATAACTGACAGGCTATGACACAGCACTGTTGCTTGTAAAACAGAGTGAGTTGTCAAAATCAAAGTTCTAGAAGATAGAAAATAAAAGCAATAAAAAGCTTTTCTAATGTAACACCCATGATGCTATTTTTTTCTCAAATCCTTAGAGAAAATCACAGATCAGAAGGGAAAAAAATCCTAAAAAATACCTGTTTAATTTTCCTCAGTATTCCAAAGTGTTCAGATCAATTCGAGTCCTCTTTCTCAATAAAAGGGCAAACATATCTTGCCAGACTGGCTTTAGATTCATCACACTAAACAAGATTAGACATATAAAAAGAAAATTTGTATGTGACTTCCAACATACTAAGGAGCCTATATGATCAAGCTTATCACAGTTTAGAACACCTCATGATGATAAAATCAGGAAAAAGAGAAGATAAGGAAAGAGGAAACACAAGAAACTATCCAGAAAGTAGCAATGGAAATGGTCATGCATGCATAAAACTTATTTTTGTATACATCTTTGTTTTGGATACATCGTTTGGAGAATATGATTTTTGATTATTTGTTTAACAATCTAGTCTCACTAGAGTGACCTTTCTCTTAGGACTTTGTTTTCTGGCTCTGCTGGCATCAAAGATAGTGCCAAATGTTTAAAGAGCTTGGACACTGCACGAGGAAAGCAGTTTGTAGGTTATCTGACAAGAGTGGATTTTGGCTTACAGAAGTCATGGAATGACAGAGTTGTCAGGGTTGGAAGGGACCTCAGGGATCATCTAGTTCCAACCCTCCTGTCAATGGCAGAACTTGCTAATGGTTTCAGATAAGTACAGTTTCAACTTTGACTTTTCCACAGCCTTCTCAAGATGTAGAACAGAAAATTCAATTATACTTGAAAGGCTTTTTAATTTCCAGGAAGGAGAAAGAAGGGATACATTTTTTCCATGAGCAGTAAGGAAATGAATGTCACAGCCTCAAAACTCTAAATAAAATGTGGAGATTTTTTGGTTTCTTTGTAGGTTTGGATTTTGGCCTTGTTTTCTTCTTGTTGGGTTTTCATTTGTTTGGTTGGGTTGTTTAGTGGGGATTTAATTGACTATTTTGTTATGATAGTATTTTCAAGCAGGATTAGAGAAATGAGATAGAACTTTTTTATGGACAGATTAAAAACATAGCTGCAAAAAATGGTAGACTTTTTAATTGACATTTAAAACAGGAAACAGATAACAATTAAATGTTGTGGTTATGTTGAAATTCATGGAAAGGACTTTAATTATCTGAAATTCTGAAGCAGGGATTTCTAAAACTGACAATAGGTTATATTTTCTGCCAGATATAAATCTGGCTCAATTTTGCCCATTTGGCTTTTTTTCTCTCTTCATTTAAAACACACTGAAGTGCTTTGTATAATCGTCTAAACCATCTGAATGTTATTGTGTTGGACTGAGGTTCTAAGCATGCAAGCACCATCTTTGAGGGGGAGACATAGTGTAGCCTTTCAGAGATTAGGCAGCCATGTGCTTCATACTGTTTATGCTATTACCAGTGATTTATTTTTGTCTGATGTGGACATAAGTAATCCCAGGAGTGCAGGTTTGCATCAAGCTGGTATTGGTGGTTTTACCTTTCAGTTATTTATTCATTATTTACCTGGTCTGGGTTTTTAGCAGTGTCCTAAAGGTAGAAAAATATGTAAAGAGGAGTTTTAGAGCTCTCACCAGTGTAAGCAAAGCTACTATAAGAATTGCAATAGCAGATATTAGAAGTGGGTTACCTTGTGAAGTAGAAGTACCATGTTAGCCATCAGTGTTCTTCACGTCCTGAGTCCATCTTTGGTGGCAGCTATAGCAGCAGGGCCAGCTAGGCATGAGGATGTGCAAATGAGATCAGCTGCTCAGCTACCACCTTTCTTGAACAGCTGGTGGGCATTGCCACTGGGAGAAGACACAATCAAGGTGGGTAGCAATGCCATAGCTGTCCTTTATTGAGAAAAATTTTCCTGTCTGATTTTCCTGTTTCAAAAGCCTGTTCCTGCCATAATGATCACACATGGTTTCCAGAAATGCACTGGCATAAACTGAGTAAAAGAGTAGCAGTATTAGTAGTCAAATACTTTTAATACTGTGTTCTTAAAGCCATCCTTTAAACTTTCATGCTCTTAGGAATGCATCATTTTATAAAGTATGTATGTATTTAGTGATATCTACGGTGACTTCATGATTTTAGGAGTTTAATTCTTTACCCATGTCATATAGGAGCACAGAAGAGTGGGTAAGCCTGCTTATGCACATTTCTCATCAGCCATGTAACTCAGCTAAAGGATTCGCTTGCAGTACACACTGGCATTAAGAACACTGAAGTGGAAGTAGATAGCATGGTTAATAGCACTAGTAAAGATGTTACCAGTCAAGCTTCAGGCAGGTAGCTTGTCCTAGTTGTATGGGTTGTATCTAGTTCATAGAATCGTAGAATGGTAAGGTTGGAAGGAGACCTCAAGGATCATCTAGTTCATCTTGCTATTGCCTGTTACCAGGTTAAATGAATAGTAGCAGGAGTGAGAGTGCTTGCCCTATATTCGTTCTATGATTATAGCTTGAGATACAGAAATTGTTTATTGTCCTAGACATGCAGAACTCAAACATGTGATAAAATAAAAGAAAATTGAATCCTGCAAAGTGTGAAGATACACAGAATTGATTTTGCAGGTTACATACAAGGAGTAATGCCTGTCATTACAGACCAACAACACTATTTTAGAGTTTTTTCCACCCATATATTTGGCACCCTTGTTTCATGTTTACTCACTATGCTGGCAATGTCCACTGGTTCAGTGTTTCAGTGTTTCCTTTTCACTTCAGTTTCTCAAAACCAGCCAATTGTAAGGTTTTTTTCCCAAAGGCTTTTAAACATCTTTTAATGAAGGAAAAAAGCAATCAAGCAAAAGAAAATATTTTCTAAATTTTTTTAAAATCCCTTTTAGCAGGCTGATGACATGAAGTGCTATCAAAAAAAAAGTGTTTAGAAAAAGTCTATGTATTCTTGTGCTTCTCTTCAAAGCAAAGCAATTCAATTTTGCATTGTGATCATACTTAGGGAGACAGAATCAAAAAACACTGCATGAAGTATTTAATCAAAGGCTTGGGCTATGATCTCGCAAACACTTAGAGGAATAGAAGGTTTTGGCTCAACATGAGGAGAAACTTCTTCACAGTGAGGGTGACAGAGCACTGGAAAAGGCTACCCAGAGAGGTTGTGGAGTCTCCTTCTCTGAAGAATTTCAAAACCTGCCTGGATGTGTTCCTGTGTGGACTACCCTAGGCGATCCTGCTTGGCAAGGGAGTTGGACTCGATGATATCTGGAGGACCCTTCCAACCTCTAAAGTTCTATGATAATAGGCACATATCTAAAAGTTATTATTTTTTACCTTTAACTCCTACTTACACTTATGTGCACCATATTTTATTTTAAAATATACATTGCCTAAATGTTTATAATCTAGATAGGTGCATTTTACAAGCAGCATTATACTATCCAGTCTCTCTCCAGAGAATTTGTGCTGTTCACAGCAGTCAGGTTTTTAGGCTATCTGATATTTTATATTGTCTGATCAACATTTAGCATGTACTTTAAAATACACATTAAAGCCTTTGAGTTTTTGCTGTTCGGGGAAAAAGCAGCTGTATTTTTAATTTACACGAGTCATTCTGCCCTGAACTTCAGGGGGAAATACCTGTATTACATGGTATATAACTAGATTGCAAGGCAAATGTACATGTACCTCTCTAAAGAAATGCATTTGACTTAGCATAATCATATAAAATATCTGACACCAGGGCAACTCTTAATTTACAAATGTAAATATACAAAGTTTAGTTTAAACACTCCTGCTATTCTTTATTCTAAAGAAGGGTATCTTAGTAGGGCAAAGTAAAAAGAAGTATATTAATTTTTTTTTTTAATATCACACATAATTCACACATAAGACAGATTTCTGAACAGCATTATTGAATTGGAGAGCTCTGGAGGATAAAGAAAAGAAATGCATGAGAACTTCCACAGTTACATTAGATATATAATGTTTGCATAAACCTGCACACTCAAGATCATGGACTACTTAGACTAGATGTTAGGAGGAAGTTCTTTACAGTGAGGGTGGCGAGGCACTGGAACAGGTTGCCCAGGGAGGTTGTGGATGCTCCCTCCCTGGAGGTGTTCAAGGCCAGGTTGGACAAGGCCTTGAGTAGCCTGTACCAGTGGGAGGTGCCCCTGCCTATGGCAGGGGGTCGGAACTAGATGATCCTTGAGGTTTCCTTCCAACCTTACCATTCTATGATTCTATGATTCTACTTGAAATTAAGAATATCTTTCTTCCTAAGATGGTTGTTTCATAGCTGATAGTGCAAAAGTAAAAATATGTCTTTTTCTTCAAGACTTGACTTTTCAAATGTACTGAAGTGGTTGATGTGCTAAAAAAATCTAGTACAATTCTTCCTATTACTCAGTCATTACAAGAATAAGGACTAAGATGTATAGTGGAGCTTTGAAATAAAGCTGCAAAGCTAGTAAATTCCTCATCTTGGATCTGAATACTAAAGTTGGTGAAATTCTGATTCTTTGACATAAATTTCAGAATCCTTTTATTTCAGTAGAACCAAGAGACGTGAACAGTGTGATTTATTTCATTGTTTTTACAGGTTGCTTCAATTCCTTCATCTTTATTGTAGCAGTTGTATTATGAATAAATACTAAAACCCTTAAAACTTGGACCTCTTACCTGAGTCTAATGGCTGTAATGAATTTAGGTTAGGATTGCAAGCATGTTTGCATAAAAAAACCCTCAAGATACTAACATCTTGGGCATGTTGTGTCCACTTTATTGATTTAAAGAAAGGGAGAATGTAGCTTACCTATCAAAATGGAGATCCAACTAGTCTATCATCCTCTGTGGAAAAACCCAGTGCACTGCTTTTTTAAAAACAGCTGATTTAAAAAACCAAATCTTTCAAGAAAAATTTTCTATACACAAATAATTTGTTATATGATGTTCCATTGTCGGGGAAGGGGTAATTAGGTACTGCGAGGCGATATTATAAAAATATTAATATATAATTTATTAATATTAAATAA
>WBNM01042854.1:204047-249069 GCA_013399055.1 Ramphastos sulfuratus
GTATTTGTGCTTGGGGTTGTGCCTACCCAGGTGCAGGACCTTACACTTGGCCTTGTTGAATTTTATGAGGTTGGCTTGGACCCACCTCTCCAGCCTGTCCAGGTCCCTCTGGATGGCATCCCTGCCCTCTAGCAAGTCAACTGTGCCACACAGCTTGGTGTCATCTGCAAACTTGCTGAGGGTGCACTCCATTCCTCTGTCCATGTCACTGACAAAGATGTTAAAAGATGTCAAAGATGATAGTGCTACTTACTCCACACTGGCATCTCTTGCTGTAAAAAAGTGGAAAAATAAATTTAAAACATCTAGCAAGACTTCTGAAATTGCAGTACAAAGAAATACCTTTAAAGGTCTCCACTGAGGGGAGTGTTGTACTTGAAAGGGAGAAATACTGATGGCATCTGCAACATTATTTGATCTGCATTTCAAGGGCAGAACTACCTATCCTCTGTTATTTTGTGCTGAAATCAATGTTCAGTGTGGCTGGTAACAGTATTAGGCAGAGACCACTTTTAGTGTTAAGAGCATTTTTCTTTCTTTCTTTTTCTTATTTTTTTCTTTTTTGCACTGTTGTGTTTTAAAGACAATAGGGACTGGATTGTTAATAAGGTAATAATGACTCTTTTATCAACTGTTTAATATGAATTGAAATGTAGAATTTCTCTGTTTAAGTAAAACATATTTTGCTAAACTGATGGTGAGGGAAAGAACCTTGAAAATGCCAGCATCTTTCTATAGATATTCTGCTGTTAGCCCTCCATCAAAACGTAATGTGCATTCTGTTAGAACGATCCACAATGAAGTGGAATATCTTGAAAATATTGGTGGTTCTCCTGTCAAATGTGTTCTTGCTCTGCTTAATTCTCTTGTTTGGAGCTCTTTCATAACATTAGAAGAGTCTATTCTATGACAAGTGATAAGCTTTAAATTGTTAGACAGTTTTTTGAGTTATTTCTAACAGACCGGTCTTGAAATTCTGTAATTTGAGGATTCAAGGTCTATTTCAGATTGGAATTGTCGATTGACTTGGAAAGGGAATATCAAGTTCATATAGGCTGATATAAACATTTGTACCTTAATAATGTTATGGATGACAAGTACCAACCAGGCCTTGTTTCTTTATTTGTTCTGTTATTTCACTTAGCAAATTGGTGAAGCATGGGTAGTAGTGACCAGAGAAGAATGACTTGGTTTTAGCCTGCTCTCAAAAATCTAGGTTTTGCTATTCTAACATATTACTGAACCTGGATTTCTTGTTTTTAAGAATAAATTGATTTCCATTAGGAGCACTTACAGAACTAAAAACATTGCTAAAAATAAATCTTTTCTCTGTGAAGATAAGCTGATTGCCTCAGGTTTAGAAAGCAAATCCTCCTGTTTTAACATGGACTTACCGAAAGATCAGTGCTGGCTTTCTTATGTGGGGCTTGTCTTCTCTTGCTTTTGCAAGGTCACTAGCTGACTGTCCCTGATCCTGACTGTTGATGATTGCTGAATGTTGCCAATGTAGCTATGAAGCAAATGCTTTTGTTTGATCTTTATCTGGTGGCATCTTCAGAATTGGAAATACATGCCTTCCTGGTTCTCTTTCATTTATACAGAAAGAGGTAATGTTCATTTTGGGGTCTGTTATGAATTATGCAAAATTAATAATCTATATTAATTTTGATATCCAGGTGAAGATTGTTAATAACCATTAAAATTGTTTATTAATAGTAAATCTTGCCAGAAAACTTATTTACAAGGTTCAAAAGATGCAGTTTGGAAATTTATACACATAGAGAACAGGCAAAACGATAACACTTTAAGAGGTAACCAGCAAATGCAAACATTATACAGGAAGAGAAGGTTCTTGCGGTCAATACACTGCTTGCGGTTAATTATCTTGCTTAGCCACTAGATGGATGCAGGAAGCTCCTTTCTGCTTATGGCAGAAGGCAATTAGTGAATTACAAGAGGCTTCATGTATTTACTCACAAAATAGTATCAGACAGTACCCAGAGCATGTGGAGGGGTTGCTGTCAGTGGTCTCAAAGCCATGGAGGCTTTGGAGTTTTCCCAGGCTCTTTTCTCAGGAAGCTGGGAGTCTGGCACAGTCTCTGACCTGATTCCTCTTGATTACCAATTCAGCAGAAGCCTTGCAGAGGGGCAGGCAGGATGCAATGCCATGTGCAGCCTTGGCACAATGTCACGCTGGCTATGCGGGCAGATTGCCTGCAGGCATTGAGAGCCTGTTCCTGGTAGTGAAGTTGCAGACCGTTCAGGATGCAATGAGGCAGCAACAGCAGGCATGAATACAATGGCAGAGAGCACCTTGTGTTACCTGCTCATCCCTTTTTATCAATATAGCCCACAACTATATGGACATAGATTAGCCAATCAGGATGGCACTTTGCCAAGCTTGACCATATTAGGTGAAGCCAGGGCTTTTGTTTTCCTTTCCCATGGTTGCTTCCCCCAGTACAGAAGAAGAGGGAGCAGGGGAACATATCTGGGCGAGCCAGAGTCCTTAGACTCAGTGGCTCCAGGTTCTTTGTCCTCTTTCCTGTGGTTGCTTCTCCCCATAGCAGAAGGGGGTGAGGCAGAAAAACATGTCTAGGCATGCCAGGACATGTATAAGCCTATTTTTTTCCTGCTTAGGCCTGCCACGACAGGATCTGCTTGCCAAAGCCCAATACACATCATATTCTCAGATGATAGTGTAGGATGTACAGAACACCCACCTTACATCTCTTAGATTTGAATTCAGGATTTTAGAGGTCAGTAAGGAGAAATCAGAAATGCTTTGTAGAGACAGTCTTGCATCTTAGGCTCTTTTATGTGTGCAGGTTAGATTTGAAGTTGATTTAATGTGCAATAGAGACCGAGAGGGAAACCTGACCTAGTTACGGAAGAACAAAGAAGAAATTCAAAAAGCACTTCATGATGCTTCCAGGGTCTAATGCTCACTTTTGAGGATGTGACTTGCTTGAAGCAATTAGTTTTAACAGGCTGGAATCCAGAATGATACTGCCAGCCTGACACAGGTGATTATTTGTAACTCTGAATATAAGGCAATGAGAAAGTCTTAGGAGTAAGACTAATGGTGCAAATTACTGCTCCCAGAGTAGGCTCCTGAAATTTAATGCTTGATATTCTTGTCAAATATCACTTTCCCCATCATTTTTTATTTTTTTCTTATCCTATGCCCACCTACATTTCACATTCTTCAGTATAATAACCTCTTCAATATCCTATTCCATTCAGTAGAATTTTGGTTTTATGAGGAAGGCCAAGAACTTCTATGTGTGAATAACTTCAGATATGCAGATAAAAATATTTTCCTGCTATAAAAAGTTGCAAGAGAATATATCAGAGTTGGAACAGATTACTGATTTCTTTAAAGTCTTCCACTGAATTGAACATCCCTTAATGCAACTTAAGCAAGTGTAATTATTGACTGTTGGGACAGCTAAGATGCTTTAGAAAATCCTTTTGTTTGTTGTGACTCACACATGGGCTTGGCTTGGAGTAAAGATGGTTTATGAATGCAAGGTGCTGCCTTCTCTTTTGTTTTGCATTGGAGTATGTGTTTTTCTGCAGGAACTGTGGATAGAAGCTTATGTTCAGGGCTACTGTAAAGAAAACAGAATTTAATGGAGATAAATGCAAAAGAATAAATTCTTAGGAAGTCACAAAAAGGAGGAAGAGCTAGAACACAGTGACCACATAAAGCCCCGAGCAGAAAAAGCCTTGAGGTGTCAGCACTTTGCAGAAGGAACAGGGTATTGGCATGCATCCCAGATGCATAAAAACAAAATTAAAAGAATTACAAGGTAACAGTTAGATCTCAGCAAGAGTATTGCATGCGCTAAAAGCCATGTGAGAAAAGCTGTAATTGCTTATGGTAGGTTGAAATACTATCTAACCAGTAAGCTGTTTGGCCCAATGACTTAAATTATGAGTGCTACAGAAGTATACATTTTTTTTTTCTGGAAATAATGGTGGGAAAAGCCTTGGAATCCCAGTATATCGTTTGCACATGTATGCCGTGAATTGCTGCTCCACTACAAAGGGCCTTGACTGCTGGTAGAGAGATGTCAAAGTACGTTGAGAGTCTGGTCAGATTCATAGGAATTGTCTATAACAAAATCTGCCTTTCGAGGTGGGTGACTTTTAAAGACACCTTTCTACAAACTCACTGAGAGTATCCACATTTAAGCATGTATTCAAAGAACCTTACACATGGCAACAAAGGAAAGTGGAATTTTTTTTCCAGCTGCAGAGAAAATAACCCTTTGCCACGTGCTGGGGGCTAACCACTTGGAAAGTACTTTTGCAGAGGTGGACAAATTGAGGAGGAACCAGCAATGGGTCCTTGCAGAAAAAAGGCTAGCTATCCTGGGCTATGTTAAGAGGAGTGCTGTCAGCAAGTTGAGGGCAATGTTCCTTCTCTTCTACACAGCATTTGTGGGACCCCACCTACAGTATTATTTCTAGTTCTGTGCTCAAAAGCACAGAAGAGAGACAACCACTAGAAAGAGTCCAGATATGAAGAATGCCAAAGTGATTTGCCTGGGGAAATTCTCCCAGTGAGGTCATTGTTGGCTTATGTCAATCATCACCATTAAAAGAAAGAAATAGGGAAAACAACAGCCTTTTGAGGAAAATGTTTCCACAGACATCCAACACAGTGCAGAAGGCTGCACCCGGGGTGGAATTTCTATGTGTAAAAAGCAGGCTTCCAGCTAGGACTCTGATGCTTCAACCATCTGAAGGGGTATCCTGCTCTCTCTCCTTCGTAGCACTGATTACAACATGACCAAAGACCTTTATTGCTACCATCTCCTACAGCCATCTTGCTTAGTAAATGACCAGAGATTTTTGGCAGTGGTGTGGTTCTCCCCTTGTAACTATCTCAGCCCAAAATTCCTGCATGTCAGACAGCATGCTGACAGAAATGTAACTCAAGACTAAACTTTGTCATACTGTGGGTACAGTGTTCACACTGGGGGAATTTAGTTGCATAGGATAAGAAAATAATGGATTCTGTTCACATGTGGGTTTAACAATAAAATATGGCTACCACAATTAAATTATCCTGAAAACATTTCAGAAATATGCTGTTGCGCCTAGTAAAGCAGGTCAATTTTCTTTTGTTAGCCTACAGTTTTCTTTTAATTTTGAATTTGTGCTTTTTTAGGACATGACTGACAGCTTTAAAAACATAATATAATGAAAGCAGATGTATTATGTGGAATATGAATATATTTAAGCTTTCCTTCTTGTAGCATTTCTCTGTCCATAATTATGTCACAGGCACACATTACAGAATAGATCAGAATCAACAGAACTCTGCTGATTCCAGTAAGTTATTTTTGCCATGTTATGCTTATAACAGCAAGTGAGGTTTTTTGTTAAAGAATGTTCACATTCTAAGAAGAAAGGGATGGCATGTAATTTTAGGTACTTTTTCACAGGTCAGACTTACCTATTAACATAGAGATGCCAATCATTTACAGAACCAAGCAGGTTGGAAAAGACCTTCGAGATCATCATGTCCAAACTATTATCCAACATTATCTAATCAACTAAATCATGGCACCAAGTGCCCCATCCAATCTCTTTTTAAACACTTCCAGGATCAGGGACTCCACCACCTCCCTGAGCAGCCCATTCCAATGGCCAATTTAGAAATTGATAGGTTACAGAAGTCTTTATTAAGCGTTTTTCCCATTTTCTATTTATAAAGCTTATATATATAAAAGCCATTTCAGTTTCCTCTGAAGCACTAATTTCTTTTTCTTTGGTTTGTTTCAAGCCCAAATGAAAGGACAGGAGGAGAGGCTGGGGGAGGCAGAAATCTCCCATATTTATGTTCTTCAGTGTTTACAGGTTCACATAGGGTCTTTCACCACGCCTGTGGAACTTTTCCCACGTGATGTGGGAGAGAGGTGGAAACGGCTGGGATAGGGGAAAAAAATAAAGGATGTTTAATAAATAACTAAATAAATAGGTAGATAGGTAAATAAATAAATGAAAGTGGGAGTTGGATTAGATGACTTTCAGACATCTCTTCCAACTCAGACCATTCTATGATGATTCTGTGATTCTACTAACATTTAATTTTTACAAATATCTTTTCATTTGCAAACAGCTTGCTATAAAAGAAAAAAAATAGTCATGTTCATTCTTCCTGTTCATTCCAGGGGTATTGATTTTACTTCTAGTGTGTTTTACTCTGATTTTTTTTTATAATATAGAAAAAAATCATAACTTTTATTAAAAGTTCTCTCATTAAATAAATTATTGGAAATAACAACAATAAAAAAATCAGTAGCATTTCTCATATCCACTGTTACTCTCAATAACACTCAGGTCAATAGTATGAAATCTATGGATAATATTAAATCATCTGTGCCTGTAAACCCTGGCAAGGCCTACTAGTGTCTTCAGGTCACCTTCTGGTTTAATCAAAATTAATTTCAAACAAATACCACAGGAATATAAAAGTAATCATTACAGTTGACCTTTGTATAATTTCATTTCCCGATGACTTTTTATTCCTTCAATTCTAACTATGCAATTAATAGCGAAAAAAGATAAAGGGCAATTGGTTTCCTGCAGGTAAACCAGGGTCAGAATTTGGGGCAAATCAGATAATGAACAAAGTCCCCAAATCAGATCCACAGTGGAAATGGAATTTATGAACTAATAAGAGGCATTAATAAAAGTATGCACAGGAATTGGAGGTACTTGGGAAAAACCTTTCAGATAAAGCTACTGACAATATTAGAAGGCAGAACTGACAATTTAAGCCCATCTTCAGAGAAACAAAGCCAGCAGTGTCATTTTGAAACATCCATATTTGTTTTACCTTCAAATGTTCCATGTATGCAGTTCTGGATTGTTTGTAAAATTGCAATTAAACTTCAAGAATTGAGCATTTTTGTAACAAACCACAGTTACTATGGTTTTCAAAAAACCCCAAATCAACATGTTAGCTATTATCAAGGTCTGTGAGTTGCAGGTACAAGCCCTATGCAACTGATAATTTCCTTATGTAAGGTAAGCAGAGATAACTAAAATTACTTAGCGAGTCATAGGAGATAACAACCTCAATTGTAAGTTATATCTCGAAGGAAAAATCTTGGAAAACACCAGTTGGTTCACTACCTGAGCTTTTCTTTCTCTGTGTGTGGTGTTGTGTGGGTGTTTGTTTTTCAGAATATATTCCTTTTTTGTGTGAGTATCAGGGTTTACCATGCAAGGATTTAGCTGGTAGTGGACAGAGGTGTGACTAAGTGAAAAATAAACAAAGGACAAGGTATGTAGCAAAATGTGTATACATACCTAAGACAAAATAGTCTTGATCAAGTTCTTAGCACAGATGAAACAGAACAGCTCTATTGTCTTTAATGAAAATACATGAGTTTAACCCTTTGACTTCATTATTGTAGCTGAAATATGACCACATGCATGTAAATTAGATTTTCAGTGAAATGTACAAAAAGTTTGATATTTTGTTTCCATAACTAGCCAATATTCTGTTAATTACAGCAAACTTAACAGGATCAGAATACCATTTGTTTGCAGGAAAATATGGTATCTGGTCAAGTAAATTACCTAGGGCAAGCTGATGGAAGTATATCCAATTGTTCTACCAGCAGAGGAGGTATCGGTGAGAAGTATAATTCTGTTATAATGATGTGACGTGGCACTGCTGTAAGTTAAATTCAAATACACCACCAGGGATGAGTCTGCTTATTCAAGCCCTAAATCATTCCAGATTCAGTTCATAGTAAAATAGGCTGCCCAGGGAGGTGGTGGAGTCACTGTCCCTGGAGATGTTCAGAAACAGTGTAGACATGGCACTTTGGGACATGTATTAATAACCAAGGTGTTGTTAGGTGGACAGCTGGACTCAATGATCTTTGGCATCCTTTCCAGACAATATGATTCTACTATTCTAAGTTATTTCTAACAACCTATAGGATGGGAGGTTTCTTTCAAGTACCCAACACTTGAAGGTGAGCTGTCGTCCTTCTGTTTTTATGTCTGTTAAATCCCAAGCAAAGAAAATTTGTGCCTAGTCCTAAATCCAGTTCTTTTTTTCCTGCTGTGGAAAAAGGTAGAAGGCAGAAGGGATAAAAATCCTTCCATGCTGTCTTAAGACATAATAAATAAAATAAATAAAATTGTGCTTGGTCTTTATACCTCACCCACCACTCACTGACATCTGCACTGTCTAGAGTGCATTAACACATTTACTGCCTGAATGCTGTGCACCATAGGAAGCTCACAGAACTTAATCAGCAATCAAGTTGTATATCAAATACGTGCAAAGCAATTACTTTATAGTAATGCAATATAATAAATTAAGGTCATATTGACTACAATGAATTTGAATAATTTAATAGCAATGAAAACCACTACCATACACCTATTGAAACATTCATTACAATGAATTGTTTAGGTTATGGTAAAAGCTTATCACTCAGTATGAATATTAACAGCCTCTGTTTCCCATGCAGCTTAGACAACATCTAGAAGTGAAGATCATTTATGTAAGATGGAAATGATGGTCTTGATGTTATTGCGATGAAGATATAGAAAATAGATTTATACTGACAATTATGTATTGCAGTAAGGCGTAGTGTGCAGCAGAGTTTCTAAGTTAATATTGTTAAGAAATTTAATTTTTTTTTTGAGAGTACCAATTTTTTTTCTAGCCTATTTCTATTTGTTTTGCTTTAAATAAATATCACATCTCTATTTGACATTATTTGGCAAAAATCACAGCAGATCTTTCCTGATATGCAGGAATTTGAATCTTGTTACATTAGGAGCCCTCTTTTACCACTTCCAAATTCTCCTGTTTAAAAAGATATGGTGCATAAAATATATCAGTGCATCAGACTCATTTTTTTTTGAGTGTGTAATAATATATATTGCAACATTTAAAAAATATATTAGTTTGGATGCCATTTACAATTATTGGAATTCAAGTTATCTTCATTTGTGGATTGGGGTTTTTTGCATGTCCTTGTACTAGGTACAACCTCCAAATATCTATCAGTTGTAGAACAGTAAACATGAACAGAATCACAAGATCACAGAAACATACCAGATGGAAAAGACCCTCAGTATCATTAAGTCCAACCATTACCCCTACTCCTCAAAGTTCTCTCTTAAACCATATCCTCAAGCACCACATCCAAATGACTTTTAAACACATCCAGGTTTGGTGACTCAACCACCTCTCTGGGCAGCACATTCCAATGCACAGCAAACAAGATATGGAGTTTTGTGGACTAGGAATACCAACAAATACCAAGCACCAATCTTGTAGCCTAAAGTAGGAAATAAGTAGGAGTGAACAAAGTGAAAGTCGTTTGGGCAATGCCACACGGTTAATTGTCACATAAAAGAGGTGAGCTGGGGAATTCTGTAGCTGTGTCATTCACTAATATGCAACATTCAATAGGTAAATCTGACTTGAAGTTTTCTGGCCAAATCCTCAAACACAAGTTTTCTTAAAGCCAGAAGAGCATTTTGGCACAACCCCGTGTGCCTCCTTAGCTCAGTGATTAAAGAAACCCAAGCAAGATATGACAAAGAGGAGTTTGGTATTGTGACATAAATACTGGTCTGTTCTGGAGCTGACAAGTAGCGGCCTTAGCAAACTACAATGTTTGGGAACTTGATATTTTAATTTTCTTAGTCACTTCAGTATTGTGATTTTTTTTTCTTTCGGTGTATGTTAGGCTAAAACTGAATGGATATTTTTATTAACATCTCTATTTCATGAGTTAGAAAACAATTTGGGAAATTCTGAAGTTTTCAGTTCACTGAGGAAAATGTTTCCTACATAGTCTCAAAGACCTGAGTATTTTTCTTCATTAAATATTTACTTAGTTTTTTGGAATCTGCTCAGTGCTTTAAAATATAGTCTGAAAATGCTCCCCAATAAAAACGTTACTCAGAATAGGTTATTCTTTTTCATTCTGATCTTCTGAATAATGTAGGTCATCACAGGTGATACCAGGATATGATCTAATAGTAGATTGGTTGTCCTAAAAAGGGCAGCTGTCTCAGAAAGGAAATTATCTTCATGCAAGAACCTGATAGTCAGGATGGAAGAAGCTTATGTTTTAATTTTACCTGATGAAGTTGGTTTAAAGGTCAGTTAAAATCCTTGTATGAAGATATATCCTTATACTGTGGTGACATACTTATGCAAATATTACTGAAATGACAACTTCATCTTGCTGTATTATAGAAGTGATAAATGGTAATAACTGGAGCATATCGTGCTTTGTTTTTTCTGGAATGTCTTCTTGCACAAACATACTGATGATGTCCCAAAAAAGGCAATTTTTGTACTGAAAATTAGTTCAGTAAAACAAGACCTTAAGCACAAATAAATTTAAATAAAATTAAATCTGAGCACGATTTCATTAACAGTTGTCAGATAGAGAATGGGGGAAAAAAATTAAAATTTATTCATTTGCAGGAAGTAAAAAAACATATGGAAAATTAGACAATTCCAGTAAATTAGCAGCCTGGTTAATTCATTAAGAAATCATCTCTTGAGTAATTGCTGGAACTGAAAATGTTGACAGCCTATTATTGAAATCTCTATAGAATGCTAATGTAGAGTGGAGGGATTTTTCTGTTAAGCTGAATGACTCTCTAGAGTCAGAGAAAAGAAGAACGTTGGCTGTGATTTACCATTAAATGATAAGAACATAAAAAACTGTAATTCATAAAAGGCTATATTAACATCAGCCTGAGATCTAAGTTTCTGAGCAATGGGATGGTAGAAATCTACCAAGATTTCTCTTTAAAAAGTTAAATTGGAAATTGGATTCTGTGTCTATTTTCAGGACTACTCACATGTATTTTTAGCTTAGTATTTTCTAAAAAACAAACAAACACAACACAAACAAACACACCCCAAACAAATAAACAAAACCCACCCATTTCCAGGTCTCTTAACCATAGATCTACTCAGAGAAAATAAGAGAAGAAACAGATACAAACAGTATCTAATATCACATCACCTCTCTCTCTTGTCTTTAAATGCCTACCAAATTTCTTCAATGTTTTGGACAATGTCTTGTGGATAAAAAACAAAACAAGCAAAACCAACCAAAACCATTTCTTTGTTCCATTTCAATTTATTAAGTAACACCTGGCATTGCATTATAAAAAGAAATTTCTCGTGTACTTGGATTTATAGGATGGTCGGGTTTGAGAGACTAAAAACCACATTAAGACATGGTTCAAGGGTTTGTTTTGGTTTGGGTTTTGGGTTTTGTTGTTGGGGTTTTTGTTTGTTTGGTTTGGTTTTTGTTTGTTTGGTTTGGGTTTTATTTGTGGTATTGTTTTTGCGGGGGGTTGTTTTTTTGGGGGGGGAGTGGTGGTTTGTTTGTTAGTTTGAGTTTTTTTTGTTCTGAAGTTATTTGGTGGACTGGAAAGTAATCTTCCCCAAGAGATCAATACTTCCCTCAGTGTGCTGGCTGAGTTAGCCTTCCAAACATTAACAGAAGAAAACAAAAACCACAGACAGCTTGCAAACCCAACTGGGCCATAAATGAGTCAACATGCCAACTAAGGTGCATTGATTTTCCATCTCCTGATATTTATACATAAGCACATATTACAAACAGGAAGTTGTTACAGAGATAACATGAATTATGCACCACACAATAATCCAGTAAACTGTTTTTGCATGCTACTTCCTGGCACTTCATTTGCAGTATTCTTGCAATGAAACAAATAAAATTGTATCTTAGATGACATTTGACAAAACTAGCATCTTATCAGCAAAAGTACTATTAGTAAGCTGAATATGTAATTCAGAGTATGAAGTTCTTAAGATTGCGTATCCTTGTTTCTGCATGTAAGTGTGATTATCCAAGCCTTTTTTGTTCTGAACCACATACAGAAAACCTGGCACAGCTGACATACAGCATTCCCCATCTTAGCATCAGCCGAAACACCTGTTGCAAGAGCTGATGCTTGTAGCATAACCTGAAGTAGGATGTGTTCCCTTTTCAATGCAAGCTGGCTGTCCTGGTTGAATAGATAATCATTAAGTATTGCATTCCATGAACTAAGCAGTGATTTCAAATGGCTTCATTTGAATGGTGAGTTCCTAGGAAAATGAGTAATGAATTTGCTGTCTACATACACTCAATTACCATCCAAAATTCAGAATAAGATCTCCTCACTTCCTTACTAGCTGCCTTTAGCAAAGCAGTGAAATATGAGTTCTGATTTGAAATGAGTAGCACGTATCCAAAGTATGTGTGCCCTCCTAGATGCTGCTGTACTGCATCTACTCTGATGTTAAGGCAAAAAAAGGGTGGGTGATGTACGTGAATGATACAATGATTTCCCAGTAAAATCACAACAGAAAAAAGTGATGTTATCTAGTAATCATTGTTAACATGCTACTATGAAAAAACAGTTCTTGTATTTTGCCTTGTAGCTTGTAGTATGTTCTGAATCACTATGTGAAATTCACTGCAGGAGTAACTTCCATGGGTTGCACTTTGGTGTCTGCATAACGTCGTTTTCTGGTTCAGCGTTTGGTGATTTAAGTACAGATAATATTTTTTCCAAATAGTACAGTATCTTAATTTTTGTAGGGACAAAACAATAAGAATTAACAACTGTGCTAGAACATTAAGACAATCAAATCTCTTCCAGATATAGATTTTATTGGAAACTCCCAAGGCTGAAAAACTAAACAGAAGAAGAAAAAGTGTCATTTCTTCCTTGAAAGACAAACATAGTTTTAACTGTATGCCTTGTGTCAGAACGTTTGAACCTGCATTGTACTTCTGCTGAAAAAACTTTTACAATAACTTTATGTATGCTACTGCTTCTGTTGAGTAGAAACATTATAGCTATCCATGTTAACATCAGACAATCCACCTGCTGCATGCATATGAAAATCCTAGAATGTGAAAAGCAGCACAGCTTTTAAATGGGAGGTAAAGTAACATTTGTTTAACTGCACTCTGTGGATTACCCGTTACAGTGTCCTGTAGTGCAAGATTGTCAATCAGTACGTAAATGGCTACATTAATTAGCTCAGGATACCTACTCATTTTTGGCTGATTATTATAAATTATTAGTGAATTATTATGGTCATCCTTGCTTAGATTCTAAGGAATGCATATTATCTGACAGGTGACTGATCTGATGAGATTTCTTCATTGATTGTTATGTAGTGTTTTGTATTCCGCCAGCCTGTTTCACCTTTTCTTGAAGGAGATGCTGACATATCATGGCAGGTCATTGTAAATAATCATTATGCTGTAAATGCTTTGCACTTGACAGTGTCAGCTTGAATACCTTACAGGATCACTGTCATCTCACTATGAAATGTGAAAGGAGGTACATTTTCTATAAAGTACACCGTAAGTGATGTATTTTCTTGAGTTTCTACTATTATGCCTGAAGATCTCTTCCAAAGGGACATGCTGAACTTCAGAAGGAAAAAGATACTGCAGTTATATATTTAGGCATGTGTGGATCAGGTATGTTATCTCCTTAACTGCCCAAAAGCCACATTGGACAATACAATATAGCATAATGTCAGGGTAATGTAGGGAAAGAATATATGCAGATCCTGCTTTTAAAAAGTAGCCCTGTTACTTTTTCTGTACTCCAATTAGGGAGCATGCATTAATTAAACAGATTCTTGTTTTCCCCAATATAACAAAGGGGGAAAAAATATAACAACAAAAACAAACAAGCAAACAAAAAAGGCAACAAAACCACCAAAATGCAGAGTTCAGTTTGTTCTAAGAAGCCATACGTGGAATATGCTTAGGTTAGCTACCTGCCCATTATGATTTGTATCATATCCTGCATTCAGAATGGGCTTTAAATACCTGATTTGTCTTCTTTCTTCAGCCTAGAAGAAACTCACTCTGATCATTACTCAGAACTGACAGTTCTTGTTGTGTATACTAATACAAATGGGTTTCCTGTAATAGTATGAAGAGAACACATACATTTTCTTTCTTTTTCTGTAAATACATTTATAAATAGGTTTAGATGGCAATAGATACAAGCTCATATAATAAAAGAACATTTCAGGGGAAACAGAAATATTGTCTAGATGCTGAAGAATGAGTAAAGATTTTTTTGCCCAAATCTAATTTTCTCCTGCAGTTTAGTTAACTTTATTTCCTCTAGATTTCCTGCATTAATTACTGTACTGAGGTAAAATATTCTTCCTAGGTGAAGAATCAAGAACACATGTCCACATGTCTATTGCTCAGAAATATGCAAAATAATATTTTAGGTTTCTGTCTTTTCATCTGAGGTTATTTCTACCAGCTAGCTCACTGGCACGCACAAGTGATGGGGTAGAAGTTGCAGGTGACTTCACACAGACCACAATAACGCACATGAAATGCACCCAGGTTTTTGCACATAGGAGCACTAATCCATTAAATTTTCTTCTGGTGAAAGAAATTAAATAACTACACAATTTCCTTACCCCAGTCTTACTATGAGATAATTTTGTATTCTGTAGAACTGAAGAAGGAAAGACAGCAAATAGTTTGCACTGAGTTGTAAGGTGAGGTGATCAAAACTAATTGGCTGCATGCATGACTTCAGCACTCCTTGGCAGTGGTATACATAGTGAATTCTGTGCCTTTCCACAACATTGTGCTCCAAAAGCCAAGCTTTAACTTTTTTCTAGTCCATTTAGTTCTAGAATAAATGTTCTTACATTAGATGGCTATGTTGTGGGTTTTTTTCAGAAATTCTTCATTATATATTTTAGAGTATCTTTTATGGATGGATGCAGATGAGCTCATTTTGGAAGGCAGGATGCTGTTTTACTGTGGTGTACTAATCTGAATACTATTGGTCAATTAGAACTTACTTTTGTCTGATCAGCTTGGGTGACAGGTGGCAAAGTACTGATCCGTTCACTACCATTCATGTTCTTACTCAAAACATGATTGTGGAAAATGATCCAACGAAATATGACTGACTTAGGAATAAGGGGTAAATAGAAAATAAGGTTTCCTCTCAAAGAAGACTTCAATTTTCTGATATTTGTTTTTGTTAGAACAAAAGATGAATCTTTGGCAGCCGTATTGCTCACAAGGCACACAGGATAATTAAGAATATTGTGTAGACAATAGGAACATTGCTGATTCAGCACAAGACCTTGAATGTCAGGTATAAAGATTCAGAGGCTAAGAAATTTTATTTCCAACAAAGTAACTTGTTTGAACTGAACATAAAGCTTCAAGTTACCAGATCTACTGAGTCCAAAAGCAGAAAGGTTTTTAAGTTACCACATTAGCCCCAAAAGCAACTTGTGTCCTTGGCTGTTTTAAAATTGAGAACATGTTTTTCTACATCAGTCGTAGGCTAACAACAAAAGAGTTCTGACCTACATTTATCCCAGTAGTATTGAAATGGGTTTTTTTTTTTTTGCAGAAGTTATTGGCACACAGAGGAATCAAATGACTTTCTTTTGAGGTACCTTCCTTTTAGATTCTGAAAGCTTCTCTTTTTCTCTTAAGCCTTCTGTTACCATTTTCTGCATCTTAAAGGGCAAAGCCTTATCTAGAAATGGTTAGAGAAGAAAGTGAACTTTATTATAATGCAAGTAGTCAAATTCACCTTTTTCCTCTCTTTCTTTTTTTTTAACTGGAGACACAGGCCATTTATCAAGGACATGGACAAACAAGTCTGACTGTTAATGAGGCTTTCAATCCCTAAGACTACATTCAGATGTCTTTTAAATATAGCTTCACACCTAGGTAATCCTTACAGTTTTTAAGTCTTACTTGGAGTTTTAGTAATTAGGCCTAATGCTAGTCCATTCTTCAGCATATTCACATTGTATTCCAAATAATCTTGTCAAAACATAGGTTTGAGCAAGCCACTAAAAGGTTTCCTGCGTGTAATGCACAGATATATGTTATGCAGATTAAATGCCTGGTAGCAGCTGGAGGTTTTTTCTATTTCAGTTTCTACGTGTAAATGTCAGCCTATTGCTGAAATACAATGTGACAAATGCAATAATTTCTATATTTCTATATTTTTTATTGGAGTATTGTCATAGTTTGAGGGGTCCCAGGTTCCCCTAAGAAAACTACAGAGACCAAGACCCATCTCAGGGGACTCATCTGGAAGTCCCAGGAAGTTGTAATATTGTTATTCTATTCAGTTTTCCTATATCACAGCTCAAAAGCCAGTGCCTGGTAGATATCGCTCTCTTTCCCTCCCTGCCTCTGCTCCCTTCACTCCTTTTCTCTGGAAAGGGTGTGCCTGCCTTCGGAGCTCACGGTGTGCATGGGAGATGGCTTCGAGCTGGCAGGGGATTTTGAGCTGTGTCATGAGGCCTGCTGAGGCCTTGGAGGCCTAAGATAGGAGGGAGGCAGTTGTGGCCTACTCTCAGTCCTGCCGAGGTGTCCTGGTAGGGCATAAATCCTGCCAGGCCCGTTTAACCCTTGCTCTCCTCTTGTTGGGGGTCCAGGAGTCGTAGTAGATTGAGCAAACAAAGCCTTGAGGCTAGGAGCTTAGCACCACATGTCAGGTGGAGCCCCTCAGCGTGCCGGCATGGTCACACAAGCACAAAGCTTTGAATTCCTTGGGCAGAACAATGATGCTAATGCCTATTGGCCAGTTTAATTTTCAAAATGGTCTATTTAATGTGGGGTGATTTAGAAACTGCACCTTTTCTACGCTGCCTTTTCTAGACTGAATGCCCTTCTACTGACCACCTTTCTACTCTGCACTGCCTTTCTGCACTGACCTCTGCCAGGGAGCAGTACCCCTTAGCAGCTTGTTAACTGGGAATCGTTGTGGCCACGTGTTTGCAGCTTACACTGGTGGCTTGGCAGCAACTCAGCTCTCCTCTCCTTCCCTCTACCTGGAATATCTTGTATTTTACTGCGGGATCATTATCGTGAGTTTTGGAAGTGTCCTTGTACAGGAAACTTACTCAGCGACCAAGGCATCGTGAATACATCTGCTAGAGTTGATGCTAAGCCTCTGTAGCATAGTTAGAATCTTTTCCTGTTTTTTGTGTTCCTATTTTCCAAGTTCTGATTGTTTAAACTCTTTCATTCTGTGTTCCTAAATATCCTTTGCGCAACTGTTTCCTGTTCACCAAAAATACAAAGAATCTCTGGGATTTAAAAAATATTAATAACAAAAATTAATATCTGTATAAAATTAATAATCATAATTAATAATGGGTTATTAATATCATATAACGAGGGTGGACCACGTAGAGGATTCTAGAAGGTTTTAGTTCAATAGATTTGGCTTAGCTTGTGGCTGTATCCATTCTACCTGATCGCCTTTTGCCTATCTGCACGAGTAAATGGACTCTCTCTTTAAACTTCCAGTCAGTGTGCAGTATTTTCATTCTTACTCTCTAAAAAGAGTAAGAATAACTTCTGTTGTCCAGTCCTGGTAGCTCATTGCCTCAAACTACAACTCTCAAATGTCCCCAGATCAAAACTGATGGGAAACATAGGTTACAAATAGTGGTGGTTTAAAGATTTTGTTTTATCGAAGTTCATGCTAAACAGTAATTACTGGATTAAGTCAGCCTATGCAAACTTGGTTGATTGCCAGAGCCTAGTAAGTTGTAAGTTGGAGAATAGGAAGAGTTCAAGCTTGCATGTAAAAATACTTACTCTGGCTTACTTTATTCCTTTAAAGTTATCTAAGAAAAGTGCATCATGAGTCTTTTCAAGTTTTAATGCAGTGTTCAGATCCATAATGTTAAAGTTTGCTTAAAAATAAAGCTCTGGTATGAATCCTTAACAGTGTCACTCCACACATACTTCAGCTAGAGACAGTTCAGTTCCCAGGGAGATAAAAGGTAGTGGTTTGAGGTGATCAGAGCATCATAATCTGCTATCTAAATGATGACCTAAGAGAATGTGAGAAGGAAACTTGTGAAATTAGGAAAAGGTTAGCGATGGAGAATTAGACAAAGTTTGAGAAAGGATGGATTGGTGGCTAATGAATTTCCATTGTTAAGTGTCATTGGAGACTCTACAGACTGAATGTAGATTTGTAAAAGCTATCATTGCTTTTGTTACATGAACCTGCTCTGATCTCAGTTTTCCTGTTTTGTGAGAAAGATCTAACTTCTTTACAGTAATGGGAACGAAATGTTCTTTGGGGAAATGAAGGAATGGCTTGACTTATTTAAAAAAAATATGCTATAAAGAAGAAATGTTGTTATCTTAAAGGATTATTTGTTTTATTTGTAAAATATTTTTTGACCAGGGATAGGTAAGTAATTGACAAATAGGTTGCCCTGCTTGCAGAGGGTAGAGACTTCAGTGAGAGGAAAAAAAAAGATTCATAAACATCTAGTCTAATATTAGAATGATGCACAGCATTTTCATGTAGGCCAATAAACCAAATGAAATTTGAATGTAAGGAAATTTCACATGTGTTTGTGTTTGTTTTGGTCTCTCTTTCTGTCTTTCTGTCTATGTCTTTTTTTTTTTTTTTTCCCCCCAGTTTTCAGGACAGATGCACTTCTTGAACAATAACAAGCAAATAGTCACTTGGAACAATCCTGCATTTAGTCTACTGGCAAAGAGGATCTTCTACAGTCATTTCTAGAAGCAGATTGCATGTTGTTTTGTGGATAATACTGCTGCCAGAATCACCAACCCTATTGCTACATTGCCAAAAGTGCTAATTAACTGTAAGCATGATATTCTTCCTGGGATGTGGTGCTAACTTCTGTTACTTGTACCTCAGGGATGTTTGTCAAAAAGTCTTCTCAACACAACCACCTGCTGGTAGTCTATTTAGAACACTGAAAATGTTATCTCCTGTCAGTCAAGTCCAGCTTTGATGAGGATAAACAAAATGCATGACAGGAACACTAAGGTACTGTCAAACAATATAAAAACTGCAGTCAATTAGCTTTCGCATGAAAACTTGATGTAATTTCTGTTCAAACAGTGTATTTGACTCCCCCAGATAATTGTATAGCCAAAACATCTTTCATAGACCTCCTATGCTGCAAAAGCAACCAGCACATTTGCAATCATTTCAAACAGAAAACATTTGGAGAGTCTGCTGAAAGAAAACTTTTTGCCCTTTGGGATGTCAGTTGCTTAGAGACAAAGCTTCCCTTGAAGAGAAATAGCAAGAAGTATTGATTCTACTAACTGGAACAATACTTCCAATTTAATTGAAGAAGATTTCCTAAAACCACTGTAACGCTTACCGATAAAAAATATGTCCTGATTGAAAAGTTTAGTGCTAAAAAATTACAGTAGCACCATGCTGAAAACTTATTAAATTAACTTATAATTAAGCTCCTTTATATCAAACTACTTTATATCAAAGACAAATGCAGCATTGCTTCAAAGAGTTCATGCTGAAAATTAAAATCATTAACATTTAAATAAAGTTGTGCCATATGGCTTGGCAGAAACTGGAATATTCTTAGACATGGAGGCCTTCTGCTTACAGCTTCATAATTTGTAGTCCTTTATAGTCAGGAAGGAAAAGAAATCTCAAATCTTCAAAGACTATAGACATTGTCAAATGGTTATATATAGTTTTAATTCATTGGATAATCCAGTTCTAAATAGTTATAAAATACTTAAAATGTTAAAAATAAAGAAGAAAAATAAAGAGAAGTCTCCTTCTCTGGATACTTTCCAAACCCACTTGGATGCATTCCTGTGCACACTACCTTAGGTGATCCTGCTTTGGCAGGGGAGTTGGACTTGATGATCTCTGGAGGTCCCTTCCAACCTCTAATGTTCTGTGGTTTTGTAAGCATGGATTTACTTGGCTTCGGTACAGGAGATGCTAGGCTGAAATGAGGGTGGTTACCTGCAATGATGGAAGTTGTACATTATGGATTTCACTCTGTTTCTACTCAAAAGCACGGTAGAAAATGCAGTGTGGCTCAGATTGCCAAACCATCTTCGTATATAGATGTAGAGATAGATACACAGATATTCGTTTGACTCTACTTTTCCTTTTGTCTGGCAGTTGGATTGCATTGTCACATTGACACACAGACACAGTGATGGTCAGATGTCATGCAAGTGGTATTTTCATCTTCCACAATGTTGACACTCACATAGGTAAACAAAAACCTTCCTTGTTTTTAAAACAGAAGGTGCTTCCTAACAACTCAGAGTAACTCAATCGTCATAATATTTTAATGTTAAAAGATTTTCATACAAATAGCAATATGAAAAGCAATACTAAAACTAGGTATCTTTTCCCACAGAATACAAATAGCAGAGGAGAAACTAAAGAATGTTAGAGACCAAACTCCTCCAGAGCTGGATGTAAGAATATCAGGTGAGGTTGTTATTATAAATAAACCTAGATCCTTGTAAGATAAATGAGACGAAGATTCTTCTTTTTTTTTTTTTGAGATTCTTAAATGCACTTTTATTTTAATTTTCCAAACCCATTTTACTTTATATATTTTTTCTGCATAGATTATTTTTTTCCACTAAGTCTAAATAAAACATATTCATCCTTGATAGCAGACACTAATATGTCATAGATGTATTAATATATATATAAAATCATATGTAACAGGTGTTATACGGAATATAATCAAGTTCAGTTTTGTTCATAGAAATAAGCATATTGTTAAAAATGCACTATCTTGCTTGCACTCACTGTGGGGGAATAATCTAAATCTCCACCATAAAGACAAACTGCAGTAATATATGTATTATTACTTACAGTATCAGAGGAGTTGTAGCCAAGTCGGTGTATAAACTGCCATACTAGTATTAATTCATCCCTCCCTCTTGTCCTATAAAAAAATAAGGAAGAAAAATAAATGTATTAACTTTAAACAACATAAAGTAAGAACTTTAGGAAGTTGAATTCCTTCACCTTTTATTCTCCTCATTGTATCTACATTACTCATTATTATATTAGCCTTTCATCTTTCCTCAAGTGACATAAATAGACCTTAATGCTTCAGTCTTTCAGGTTTTCCACACCTTCAGTGACATTACTGGTTGAACCCTTCTAGTTTCAGCAAAATTTTCTACACTGTGGTCATTGGACACTGTCCCAATAGCAATTATATAATGATAAATAAGAACACAAGGTAGCTAGCTCTTAAATATGAAGCAAAAGCTTGCATCAAGCATGTTCTACTGCATTGTCATATTAGGATCTTAGAGACATGAATCTCAGAGCTCTTTTTGATGTTTATTCTTCCCAGTATAGTTTCCTATCCCTAAAGAATGTAAACCTCTCTCTCTCTTTTTTTAATTACTATTAATAAAACTATATATTTACACATTAACCAAGATTATTACTTGTGCCTGGTTTACCCAGTAATCAAAATTTCTTTTCATCATGTTTGTTCCACTACATTAATCTCGGTCTCAATCTTCATATATCTGCAAATATGATGATTACTTATTTCATTTCTAGTGAGAAAGTTACTGTTTGGTTATTCAGACTTCAGGGAATTTGTTAAGTGACATCTAAATAATATCAACACTTTTAGGGACTTCAAGGGACTCATGATATCCTAAAGCAAACATTTTGCTTGAGGTATTTTTTTGGTCTCAATCGGTTTGTTGCATATATTCAGATACTATGCCAAGAGACTGATATTTACAATATGGCAGTGATAATGATAAGGGTGTCATTGAGAAAGTTCTGGTATAACATAAAAGACAATTGTCAAAGGCTGTTCAGCTACTTACTATTACAAGTTTATTTCAGAACTGAATTTCCCTTAAATGTAAATGTTTATGTCTAGTGTGGGCTTTTTTCTGTACGTGGTTCTTGCAGATGAAATTTGTAACCACTGGCCAACATAAGTTACTTGGTCCCATCTAAAATGCAATCAAAATCTGTCCAGACATAGTGGAACACTTTAATAACTTTGGGGGAAAAGGCTAACAAATCACATGCAGACTTAACACGCAGCAGTGTTAACTGATAAACCCAAGTTATAAAATATTTTGCGTATTCAAGGTTAGTGACTCCTACATTAAATTACAATAAATATTAAACAGAATTGATTTATTCAAATTACATTTTCTCAGTGTTTAATTCCTCTTGAACTGATTTAATCCTATTTCCAAAGTTTTGTGAAAATGTGATTATAAACACTGCATATTTATAACCTTTTAGTTAAAACATAATTAAACTTGAGGGAAAAACTCTTCTGCATGCCAAAGAGAGGAACATTAGCAGTGGTGGGAAGAATGTAAAGTGTTAGGCAGTTGGCTATATTCCAAGATCTAAAGGATCATTATGACTTACCTACATTATTTCCATCAAGAAGATTTCACCTTAACTCCATTATTTCTTGTTTGGTTAGATAATTGCTTTTAGTTAAATACAAAGTCTAAATTGAAAAAGATACAAACGGTGAAAAATATACCTCGGTTGTGGTACCAGTAGCTATTCTACCCTGATCTTGTCAGGTTATTATTAGATAATTTTTTATAAATAATTCAGTTAGCTTTATGTACTAGCAGTTTAAATCAATGTAAAGGCCTTTTGTTTGGTTGGATTTTTTTCTAAGCAAATGTCACTGAAATATACATCCCTCTCGTTTTCTCATTTGAAGTAATCTCAGATCTCTTTTGTCTTCTGAAGGTAGTAAACTACTTACCCTAGCTAAAAGTCCTGTCAGAACCTGCTTTGCTTAGAGCTTAATTGCCCTGAAGAGCATTTGATAAAACTTGAAGCACATTGGAAAAAGACAATGTTATCATTAAGAGCTCCTCTATATGCTCATTCCTATTCAAATTTAACTGTAGCAGCAGATAGTTGTGAGTATGCTGATGCATTTGGAGACAAATTTGGAACTCTGAGGTCTACTCTCAGCATTTTCAAGCTAGGACAAATGCCTTAGTAAGTAGAGGTAGTATAGGCGTCTTTCCTTTATTCTCTGCTGTGTCGTAGGGCTATCTGGGCATGTGTGCTTTGTATATATTAAAAACGAAAGGTAGGCTGTCACAGGGAAAACTGTTCAGCTCACAGTTTACAACAAATAAGAATTGGGTCAGTTTAATGATTTATTAATGATGTCATTAACTGTCTATCAGTGACCCAGTCAATCAGGGTAACTACAGAAGCACACACGAAATGTTAATGAAGACAATTTCCTAGACACTTTATAGCTAAGCGACTAAATATTCTGGTCACTATTATGTGCATGCTTCCTCTCTTGAGACCATGTGAGTTGCTAGCACCCTCTGCTTCTGGGCATGCAAGTTCCCCTATTTATATACATCTCCTTTTAGAGCTGTAGGTGCCCCAGCTTCGTGTACCCTGCTACTACCTGACACCTGCAGGTCCTTATGCTGATGAGAAAAGTACCATGGTCACACATGCACACCCAGTTTTGGGTCCCTGGTTCTGCATTGTCATTCCTCTAGCTGGGCATAGTCTGCTTATGGCATCTGGGGGAGAGGGTGCCCTGCCTTGCCAGTTGGAGGTTGTGGTGTCAATGGGGCAATTTCTGCCAGCACCAAACTAAGTTTAGACAGCTGCTCTGTTATCCTTTCCTAAGTGCAAGTTTCCTCACAATTGTTAAAAATGTTCATGATTCTAACTCCATTTAATTTAGTCAGTTTGAGGTGAGAAATCACAAGATTTAAGTTTGCAGCTAAGCATGGTTTAATTGCTGAGATGAGGATCTGTACTCTCTTGCCTGACAGTAATTTAATTTGTAAATTGTTGGATATCGAGCTCTAAAAATTTGTGTCACTACTAATTTTTTTTATGGCAGAGACAGCTGCAGTAACCCTGTGGGTGTTCACTGCAGTTTTATTCACTGAGTGAAAAATTTAAGGAAGCAATAGTTACTGGACACGTCCAAACATTAATCTATTCCAAAAAACTGCAACAGAGCAGGCTACTGGGGTATAACTAAGCATGACTCTCAGGGTGTTTCTTTGGAAGGGAATGAGGAGACGATGGGAATGGGCTGACTGAAGTGTCAGCCTTAGAAATGTTACATGGAATTCAACAAGTAAGGAAGTATTTGTTAAATTGTGCTCAACACAATTGGTGGACAAGTGGTGCCCCTCAGGGGTCAGTGCTGGGACCAGTGCTGTTTAACATCTTTGTCAGTGACAAGGACAGAGGAATCAGTGCACCCTCAGCAAGTTTGCAGATGACACCAAGCTGTGTGGCACAGTCGACTTGCTAGAGGGCAGGGATGCCATCCAGAGGAACCTGAACAGGCTGGAGAGGTGGGGCCAAGCCAACGTCATAAAATTCAGCAAGGCCAAGTGTAAGGTCCTGCACCTGGGTAGGCACAATCCCAAGCACAAATACAGACTGGGTGGTGAATGGCTGAGAGCAGCCTTGAGGAAAAGGACCTTGGGGTCTGGGTTGATGAAAAGCTCAACATGAGCCTGCAGTGTGCGCATGCAGCCCAGACAGCAACTGTGTCCTGGGCTGCATCAAGAGGGGCATGGCCAGCAGGGCAGGGGATTCTCCCCCTCTACTCTGCTCTCATCAGAACCCCCCTGGAGTACTGTGTGCAGTTCTGGACTCCCCAACACAAGAAGGACATGGAAGTGTTGGAGCAAGTCCAGAGGAGGGCCACAAAGATGATCAGAGGGCTCAAGCAGCTCTGCTATAAGGACAGGCTACGAGAGTTGGGGCTCTTCAGCCTGGAGAAGAGAAGGCTTTGGGAAGACCTTATAGTAGCCTTCCAGTATCTGAAGGGGGACAACAGGAAGGCTGGGGAGGGACTTTTTACAAGGTCTTGCAATGACAGGACAAGGGGCAATGGGTTTAAACTGGCAGAGGGGAGATTTAGACTAGCTGTTAGGAGGAAGTTCTTTACAGTGAGGGTGATGAGACACTGGCACAGGTTACCCAGGGAGGTTGTGGCTGCTCCCTCCCTGGAGGTGTTCAAGGCCAGATTGGACAAGACCTTTAGTGACTTGTTCTAGTCAGAGGTGTCCCTGCCTATGGCAAGGAGTTGGAACTAGATGATCCTTGAGGTCTCTTCCAACCTTGCCATTCTATGATTCTATGATATACTTTAGGTTTAGCAGTCTTTCTACATAAAATCAGTTATAAGATTGGAGGCTTAGTTAAATGAGAGATATAACAGCTTAAGGGAAACACCAGGAGAAGAGAGACAGACAGCTTAATGTAAATACATTTAATTTCCAGTCAAAAGTTTAAGAACATTCTGAACATTGCAATTCTATGTTCCTTAGAGTAAAGGCAGAACTGCTGCTTTGGTCGAGACTGTGCTATTGCAGCAGATGATTGCTGCTAAGTTTGAGCTTGTTCTACACTCATGATGGTTTTGATTAACAAGCCTTTAAAACATTCCAAATAGAGAGGACTGTCAATACTGCTGACATGTATCTTGTGTTTTCCTTACTTTTTGCAGTTGTCTTTGAAGTAATATGAAGAGACTAGAAAATATATGCAGGTATGTTGGCACATCTCTATTTGTCACTTTTTCCTCTGCTATATAGCAAGCATTCGAAAAAGATTATTAATTTCAGGGGGGTTGGCATGCTTGTTTTGTCTCTGAAACAATTAATTTTGACCTGAGAATACAGAATGGTTTTAGCAGCTTCCTAAAAACTGTCAAAGCTATTATACTCTCCAGAATGGGATTAATCTAACCAAGTTTTCCCTTTTGTGAGAAAACTCTTACTGCCTATGTCTGTTCTTTCTTCTGCAAATCTTGAGCTGCAAATTTCTCATTTGCCTTTTGTCACTCATGTTACAAAATTGCTTATTAAAAATGTTTCATAAATAAATCTGTATAATAAACATTCTAGAGTATAATCACAGATAGTATCTCCAGGGATGTGGAAAATGCCCTTTTTTCCCCTTTCATTTTGTCCTTTCATATCTTCCTAATTGTTGACCTTTACTACTTCAAAAAGACAAATTTAGTTTTATCTTGTATCTTGATATCTTGTTGACTGTAGTACATTATGAATCTTAGTGAGTAACATAGCCTGGCTTCCTACCAAGAGCAAGCTATACCTTACTCAGTTCACTGCAATGTTTGACTGCTTTGGAACAAAGGAAAAGTCTCTTGACAGATGTCCTGACAGAGCAATAATGAAAAGGTCATACCACGTTTCCTGCAGCATTTATCTTGTTCTTTCAGCGGCTGTGTACCAAAAGCTAGATCCAATTACATCTAATTAGGAATCCCAAGTTTTGTAATAAAGGATCTATTTTTATCAAAATGATTACACAATATATTTGAAAATTCTAAAACTTAAATGGCATCTCATCAACATTCAGATCCAGTCTTAAAACTTTTTACCTTCTTTAAAGATCAAGGTCACAGAGCTCAGCAGTTCTTGTTTTATGGGGCCTTGGGGCCGTTTTGAACTATTACTACTTCAAGAATTGTTGATTATGATTGAATACTGGAACAAAAGCACATCATAGACATTCCGCACAAGTTTTCTCTGACAACATTGTCAGTATATGGAATAATAAATGCTCAATATTCAGTGACAAATATGAATGTGCTTACTTATCAATTATTTTATCTTTCCTCAATAAGCCATAAATGATTGATTAAAGTCTACAAAATTATTTATTAAAATTGCTGCATACTAGAGCAAGTACACCAATTGTATTTCCTTTGTCATAGTGCTCTAACTTTAGACAGCAAAGTAAAAATAATTGATGACGTATTTTCCATGTTGATTAAAAAAAAGTGATTTGGATACATATGGAATAAGCTGTTTGAAAGGGCACAGAAGTCTTTGAGCTGACTTAATGAGTTTTGTAAGACCCACAGGCTGTTAATTACATTGGTAACAGAGTCATAATTGTTACGGCACGAGAAAAAAATAAAGTCTTTAATTGTGTGGATTTTGCACTACTTCAAAACTGACATTTGTTCTGCTTCGTGTCAAACCTTTTCAGCATAAGCAGTGTCAACAATAAACTTTGCTATGTTCCAGCTAGCTCCATATTTTAAAATGCTTAAATAGAAAATTTGGATTGAAGTCAACCAGAAGTTAGAAGTTACTAGGATTGTTTGTGTCACTTCTTCTAAACGAGAAACTTGGATTCTGATTAGTACATTTGGAGGGAACCTACATACAAAAAAATCTTAGTTTCCCACTACATTTCCTAAAAAGAAAAGCAGAGTCAAAGTATGGTATTCTATACTTTGTAAACCTTAATTACATAGTTGGAAAAAGTGGATCAAAAATAACTTTACTCATTGTTTAACTAGACACAATTTTCTCTCTTTCTGCTTTGTCTTCTGGCCATTAATGTGTGATATGCAGAAGTGAATGACTAATAGAAGTATTTCCTGGGCTCAGCTATCTTTGAAAAATAAAAATCCAATCAAAATACACAGACTGAAGGAACAAAAACCCTTTCAGTCCAACATTGTCCTCTGCGGAGGCAGGATTCCAGAGTCTAAGAGATGGACTGAATATGAGTTAGCAACTTAGCTCAAACTTTATTGTTAGAGGTTTGCTTATATACTATTTGCAAAGCTAATTAGCTGTCCACGTGCTATTTTCTATCACATCATTGGTTAATCAAGCCTGTTCACCCGCCTCTACGCTCACAATGATTGGCTGATTTAGTGCTCATGTTAGTTACGTAGGTATTCTGTTATCTAAGCCAAACTTTCTCAAAGATGTGTCTTTCTTTGTGGGAACCTAGAAGGGGAGTTAGTGGAATTCAAGGAAAAGCCAATTAAGCTGAGCGCCTCCCTGTACATGTCCTTGAAGCAGTGTTTGAAGTTAGGAACATAATAGGCTGGTATGGTCTATCCACAAGTTCCTTATCTAAGTCCCTGCTTGCTTACACGTAGGCGTTTTTGGGGTTTTCCAGGGCCTACATTTCACTATCAAAGCCAGTATTGTTAAGAGGCTCTAAAGATTGTTCATGGCCTAAGAGACCATGACCCTTTGCTTTTAGCCAACCCGCAACAGTCCTCAAGGCCAAGTTATCAGAGGCAATATCTCTCATACAAATTACTGTCTTGTATAATCTTATATGTTCCATATGTACTATAATATACACTTAAATCCTACTCACTCATATCTACTGAGAAAACTTCATGTTACTGAAAAAACATTCCTCTAATAATACACATGACAGCCCCAGAACTGATGAGGTTGACTTTCATTAAGAAGTTCACTGGAGTGGAATAGTTCTAAACTCACCCAAAAAACCCAAAAAAACCAACCAACCAACCAACCAACAAACCTATTAAAAAAAAAGAAAGTCAAATGAATGAAGCTTTGATACAGTCTCTTTATTCTTAATATTCTGTATTAAAAGTATATTTAATTTATTTTGAAAGTACTTTTACTTCCGGATGTGTTTTATAATCTATGGATTTATTTGTAAATAATTTATATTTTATGTGTTTAATTATAAGAAGATGCTGTTAATTTTAGGACTGAATGATTCAATGCAGGTGACCCTTATATCTATTTCTGTGGTTTTGATCAATTCCCTTGCTTTTCCCATTTCACTTTCTTTTTAAAACAGCTTTTCCTCTGATACTGTGTTTGTTCCATCTTTGAGCTAAATACTGATATGTACTGTTACAGGCAGGAGAGGAGGGCTGCACAATGGTCTGAGCAAAAACAGCTAACAAGAAGTGATGTGAGAATAACTCTGTGTGACTGGAACAGCAAATACTGACAGAGGATTTGCCCAAACAGTGATGCTGCTGAAGATAATGACAATAGTCTAGATAGAAGAGCAACCAAGGATTTACCCCAAAAAAAAAAAAAGACTTTTGCAACAATAAAGGAGTACCTTAAGAAGATGTCTGGAACATATATAACAATCATGAGGGACTTCAAAGTGAGAAGAGCATAATAGAACAGCAGTTTAATTCCATTTTGGTGCTGGCAGAAGCCCCCTAAGCACATAAGCAGTATGTGTAAATATGTGAGCCTGCAGCCCCAGAAGTGGATCACAGGATGTTAGGGGTCCAATCTCCTGGCAGAGCAGGACCATAATCTAGAGCAGGTCACACAGGAATGTGGTAGAAGTGGGGCCTATCAACAGTATGTGTGCAACTGGAATTTTTTACCATTACTTACAAAAACATCCTTAGGAATTTGAAGCTCTCTGTTACCAGCTTTTCAGTGCATTACTGGTTTACATGGTTTATTGTTGAAATTGTGATCCTCAGTGAAGGGTTCACTGTTTACCAGATAATGAAATAGCATTAGTAAATCAATATTTTTCTATGTTGGTACATATTTTATTAGAGTCTTTCATTGGGGGGGAAAAAAAAAAAAAAAGTAATTAAATTGTAGATTATTTGAGCTTTGCAGGGTAATGACATTTTTCCTTATAGAAATAGCAAGGTAAATCATGAGAGGGAGAGAAAACTAATCATTCTGAAAAACATTGTACCTCCTCAGGCATCCTAATTATTTGACTTTCTTTTCTGAAAGTCAAAATTTTCTTAATTGTGCCTGTTATAAGGCCTACTCCTAGAAGAAGTACAAAGGTTATAACAATTCTAATTAGGCTAGAAAGTATCAATTAATAATAGATAAAGTAGAAATAATTATAGTTTTTAACTTTTCTCTGACACTGCAAAATAGAGACCAGATTCTTAGCAGAGAAATTGCTTAATCCAGGCACATTTTATGCATTTGAGGGTCTGGCCTCATATTCCTCAGTGTTGTTCTGAGTCCAGTCCTTGAAAACCTTCCATTTCTCACACAGAGGTGTTCACTGTGCTCTACTGAGGTATAAACAATTGAAGAAACAAATCATATAAAGGTATGTAAGCCTATTACACGTCAAGATGAATTACGAAAGGGTATGATGGCACCAAAGTGATAAAGGATTTTGACTTTTATGTGCTGCTAGTGTTGAACCACAATTACCTTAGCCAGGAACAAGCAATTATTCAGAATAAAACCCAATTTTCTCTGAATGTATACTACTTGGAATATACGAGGTGTAAGACTTCCACTGATGTGAAATAGTTTGGCTCAAAGGGTAAGTTTTCAGAATCAATGTGACCTTTTCGTTTTCCTGAGTTATCAGCCTGTTCCCAAAGCATGGATAATTTTTTCAGGCACTTAGAAAATTCAGCTGTAGAGACAGAAACTGTCTTGAAATTTTAGTCTGAGCCTCTCTACTTTCAACAGTCACAGTTTTTTTGTCATTCTCTCATGTGAATTAGGAGGCAATTATTTAGACTCAGTGAGAAGGGCCTGGTTAGACTGCTCCCCTCAATAATATGGTCACAGGTGTTTTTGCAGAGCCACCACAGGTGGCTGGTGATGGGGGCCTGGGGTGGGGCATGAACTTGAAGTTAAAATTGCTTTCAGCTGCTCCTGTGGCAGAGCGAGTGAAAAAAAACAACTAAACAAAGAAAAAACCAGATAGCACCAGTCAAAGCTGCTCAGCAGAGAAATCTATGGCGTCTCATGTTGAAAGACGCTGAACCCACTGAGCTGAGTGCTTCACTGAGGAATGGATTCCTTCAGAGGAAAGTGCTGGCAGAGCGGGAGTTCTCCTGAGGAAAGTGCTGCAAAACTGCTGCCCATGCCACAGTGAGGACAGCCCTGAGGGAAATGCTGCCAAAACCGCTGCCATGCCAGAGCAAGGACACTCCTGAGAGAAGTGCTGCCAAAACCGCTGCCATGCCAGAATAAGGAAAATTCCAAGGAGAAGTGCTGCCAAAGCTGCTGATCCGCCAGAAAAGTAACATACCTGAGGGAATTGCTGCCAAAACTGTTGTCATGCCAGAGCGGAGATACTGCTGAGGGAAATTCTACCATCTGTTCCTTCATCAGAGGAGTTTTCAGACAGTGAAAATAAGGTAATTTGAGGATGGGCAAGTGGGAGAATAAGAGTTTTTCCTGATCACTTTCTGTTTTTCTTAAATATCTGATTCAGGGATTAGAGGTTTGCTCAGGTGGGTGAGGAAATAGAAAATCCCCAACTCTGGGCTGCTTTCCCCCATGATACTTGGACGAGGCTTAATAAAGACTTGATCTAAGCATTACATCTTACATAAACCACCTGTTTGTGTGGTCCTGGAAGACACCGTGTAGAACAATTCAATGGTAGTCCCTGGGTGCTAACAACTTTCCTTGAGAACTCCCACGGAGGTGTCAGGGTGCTGTGAATCCACATTTGTAGCCCTTTCTAGAGAAACTAAAATTACACACATAGCAAAAAGTAAAATAGAAAATCTATGTCTAGGTGTAACTCTGTCAGTAGAAGAAGTAGTGATCACCTAGATTTGTGATAGGGCCAGAACGACTGAGTAGAAGATGGAGGACTTCTATAAACATGGGGTTTTCAGAAGTGTGAGGTGTAGTGTGCCCTATCTCACAGATACTGCTGGGGAGCCATTTTGCAAGTTCCATTCCAGTCAATAACAGAGTGAAAATGACTAAAATGCCATCACCTGTGGTGTCTGCTGTTGCTAGGTGGGTAGTAGTTATACCCTTTACCTGTTTAGGTAAAGGGTATAACTACTCTCTCTATCCTTAGGTATGGACTTTAGAGGTTATTACCAAAATAATAAATAGTACTTCAAGAAGTGGTTCTCACGATCCATAGAAGCAGTAGTCATCTGCTAGGTCAGGTGAAAATATATGGAAATAAAAGTTAGAAATCACACATGAAATATCAAATCAGCTTGATAGGCTCATAATAGCAGCACCAGAACTTTTTTTTTTTTTTTTTCCTCAGCTGAACTTTATATTGGGACTGCATGGAATTTATGCTAGCTGCTTACCTTCGGTAATGACAACATTTGTCAGGATATTGTTGCAGTGTTACTCCATGGCTGCAGGTAGCAGGTAAGAAAAAATATTATTTCTGGAGTTACATTCTCATGACATGTGATTAGATGAAATGTTAATTATAGACTTTGATTAATACTTTTCTATAGTGTATGTCAAAAAATATTTTTTTTAATTCAAATGCTGTAATCAGTTAGGTATAATTTTATAAAATGCAATGAAAACCTACTTTTCACTTCCAAAATACAGCTATTGGGCAAGAATTTTCCTCAATAATTATGTGGGCTTAGTTTACTGTTTGTTCATAATAAGCATATTTCTTTCTAACTTCTGAGGATCACTTAGGGAATTGTTGGATTGGAAGTCAGCTAGAGTTTTGCATTTGTAGTATTTTTCAGAATGTATTCATCTTACATTCTAGAACATGGGTGCTTTTTAGTACTTTTTGATAACATATGTAGTTTTATAAGTGAACTATCCTCTGATGGTACAGTTCAGTGTGCAAATCCATATGTCATCGACATCTTATGGTGTAATAGAGCATTATATTTTAACATTTGTGTAAGAAAAATCTACTTGAATATAGCTTAGTTGGCTTTAAATAGTAGAATTCTCAAGTAGCTAAATAAGCTCTATGTAAACTCATTGCAAAAATGTAACAAGATTTTATAAGTCCATTGGCTGCCAGTTGGGCATATAGTCACAGAATTTAACAGTGAACAAGTATGTTAAAATATCTAAGCTCATCACCAAGTGTTCTGTCTGTTTAATTTCACCTGATCATCCATGCATTCTTATTATGGAGGGACTAATTAATTGATGAGAGATATTATTTTTAAAAATTAATATTGCTTATTAATTTTCAATATTCAAGAGTCTTGCCCCCCCGACCACTAATTTTAATAACTATCAGTCATGGAAACATTGTACAGATAATAACATAGGATCTAAAAATAGGTAGCAAAAATATATAATGTTAATTGAACTCAATTGAACTGGAAAAGAAGGTTCCTGTGGTCAATATTCTGCTTGCAGTTAATTGTACCACTTGCCCACTAGATGGACTCAGGGAGCTCCTCCTGCTTATGGCAGAAGGCAATGGTGAATTACAAGAGGATTTAAGTATTTACTCACAAAATATCTCCTGACTCATGGGGCTAGCTACAGCTTCAGACAGTATCCAAATGCTGTCAGGGAATTCTGTTACTGTCTTGTCAGCCACTGAGGCTTCTGATTCTTCCCAGGCTGCTGGGGAAAGGAGGCAGACAATCTCTGACCTGGTCTCTCCGGATGATCTGTGTATCTTCAGGACTTCTTGTCTTGGCTGGAGACTTTCAGGTGTAGGCAGGATGACTCACAATGTGCAGTCTTGGCACAGATGTCACACTGGCTACGCAGGCCGATCGCTTGGAGGCATTCAGAGCCTGCTCTTGGTAAACTTGAGGCAGGGAGTTTCCAGGCAGTTCAGGATGCACTAAGGCAGTAAGCAATGGCAGCAGCAACCAAGTGTGAATAGAATGGCAGAGCACATCGTGTCACCTGCTCATCTCCTTTTATCAATACAGCCTGAGACTAATGAACCTTTGGACACAGAATAGCCAATCAAAATGGCAGTTACCCAAGCCTGACCATATTAGTTGAAGCCATAGGCTTGCTTTACCCTTTTTTAGAGCAGAACACAGGCCTTGCACAAGGCAGACACAAGCTGAGCGTGTGTAGCTTGTTTACCACAGAATAGGAACAAGTCTGGGCAAGCCAGAGTCCTTAGACTCAGTGGCTCCAGGTTCTTTGTCCTCTTTCCCATGGTTGCTTCTCCCCAAAACGGAAGGAGAGAAAACAGAAAAACATATCTGGGCAAGCCAGTATATGTATAAGCCTGTTTTCACCTGTTTAAGTCTACTACGACAATTCTGCATATTTCTTCAGGCAGAATGAAAATAAGTCCTGTGGTTGAAATAAATAATCTCTCTGTCAATGAGTGGTTTAGGTATCCTAGTCATACATGACTGATATATAAAGGCAATATAAATATTATTTCAAAAAAAGTAAACTCCTGAGGAACAATATGCTAATAGAATAGCTTACTCTAGAAAGGGTTGTGTTGGTGTATTAATTATTGTTTTATATAAGTCTAACTTCAATGGCTTGTTTATTGCTTTCAGTTTCTTAAATTGTATGGTTGAAAGCAAAAATAGCTGTGATGACTGTGGAAGAAAAATCCCTCAAATTTGTAAGGCGATTAATTTTATTCTCCAGGTGAAAAAAAGATGTGTAGAATAAATTTACCATTTAGAGTTAATGTTACATTTTCCAGAGCAGTAGTATATGGCAGCAGTTTGTACTTCATCCAAGTGAAAATACTCTCTGGGGATATATGTATGTATCATGAAACCTGTGAAACTTTTTGTGTCCCCAGAGCCACAGTGAATTTGAGATGGGAGTATCCACAGATGTCTAACTTGTATTAATAGTCACTAAAAACAGAAGCAGCTGTAGTTTCAAAACCAAATGGTAATAAATTGTTCACACTGTAAATGGTGTCTACAAACAGAGTGGCCTTTCATTAAGCATAATATCTGTTAGAGCTTGCTCTACATTTAGAATAATTGACACAGCAGTTCTGTTCCATTGCTATAGATACATATGTGGACTGAATATCTTTCATCTTCTGCAGTAATTTGAACGCACTTGTGCTGACTTCACAGAAGTTGTACTGTTCAAGTCTGAACATGGTTCAGGCTTTATTGCTAAGTCTTTAAAAAAATTTAATGAAACTCAGATTGACTGTTTTATTTTTACAGCCTTTTCATCACTTAACATATGGAAGTAGGACTACAAATCAGTCTTCCTGTTCAGACATTATAAGTACTAAAAATAGTTTCAAATGAGTCCTTCCTCACCCCATCATGTGTATGAAATCTGAGTACAGGCATGGAATTAAAAATTCAAAGCACATTGGGCTTCCATTCTAATGCTTTCCGACCAGAATATTTATGTGATGCGCTTATATGTATATTGTCCCTGTTGTCTTGTCATGTGACAATTTACTGTATTGTCTCAAAATAGAGGTATTAGCTAAAGCAGCTCTTTTTTTCCTCATGTATTGCTAGATATATTAGATTGTGGTGCAAACTGGATTTTAAATATGCTGAAGCACAATGAAATTCATGTGGAAGTACCTGTGACATTCACATGAACACCACATGAATTCTTAATTATCTGTAGGTCACAGTGAATACTAAATGAATTATTAAGATAAATGTAACTATATTCCATCTTTGTGATCAGGGCAGCTGTGTGAGTAAAAAAGTGCTCCTTGGTAAAAATAGTAGGAGAATTGTAAAATCACAATGCAGCATCTTTGCTGAAGGAAGATATGGGCTAGCATATTTCCTAGCAGGTGAGGGGAAAAGGGAAGCATAGAGGCATGCTGTTAGCATAGTCGTTTTGTGCATGTTTGTAGGCAAAAGAATGAGAATATTGTGGTAAAATTTAAACACACCATCCCTAAAAATGGTGGTCAAGATCAGAAAGATCACATGATCACTTATTTGTGTACCAAAAGCACACCATCGCAACAGGGCACAGAGAACAAGGTGAGAATACAAACATTTAACCTTTCCTATTTTTATACCTATGCTGCTAATTAATTAGTTTGAGAAGGAAAATTGGAAGACTCTTGGTAGGTGGGTCAAGGTGCAAGGTGGGGAGGAGGACATATAAGCCATGTTAGTCAGCATTACATGATGTGAAGAGGGTGGAATCCTGGCTCTGCTGAAAAGGCTGGAGACTTCCTTATGAATTCATTTTACTTGTAATGTTTGTTTCACAGACCAAATCTCGGTGGTGTAATCAAGAAGCCTTCTACTGTTGTATAGAACAGACTAATCTCATGGATAAAATCACACACTGCTGATGTGTTGTGCTTTCCCAAGCTAGTAGGGCAAACATTATCACCACAGAAAACCCAGTAAAGCTGTTAAAACTGACATCTTGCTGTTGGTGTATTTTTCTGCCTATTTTATAAGCTCACATAACCTTTCCCCTCTGCGCGATGCAAAACTAATGTCCTAGGAGACCCTAAGCTCCCTTTCATTTTTGTGAGAGAAACATCTTCACATTTACTTTTAAGTTATTTCTGCTGCTAGTAGTGTTTGGAGATTGTAAGCATTTAGAACTGTTGAGAACTGTTCTTTTGCTTTGAAATGAGCATTTGTGGAAAGTTTTGTGTACTTTAGTTCATCAAAGGAATTTCTCATTAATGTATGCTGTGCCTTTGAAGATGCAGGGCTTATTAGATCACCATTGGGTACACATTTCATTGTTCGTTCTGTTACCTTTATGTTACTTTAAATTGTTAGTCACAAAAGCAAGGTACTGTACTTTCAAATTTGGGGGCAGGGGATTGTTTTGAAAGAGAAATTTTGGACTTTATCATTTTAACTTTTAAAATTTGCTTCTTTTAAAGAAATATATCTTTTTAAACCTTTCTTTCTGGTTCAAAGCTGTAGTTGAAATATCAGCACCTCAACAATATATCCAAAAGATCTGTTGGTCATCCAATGAGCTGAATTTGCCTCCCTACAAGGAGGTAAAAAGTTCAACTTCCTTTATTACTATGAAAAGCAAACTAAGGGTATTTGTTGAGTACTTAATGAATCAATATTACAACTTTAATGCTGTATTTATCAGGATAAACTTGGACTGTTAATAGTAGCAAGTGTTACATGCTTTCATCCGTTGCATAGATAATTAATTTACTGCTGGTTTGTGACTTTTTCAAATAAAAGATATTAAATGTAAAGAACACCCACAGCTACGCAAAATTGTTACAGCTCCATCAACTTTGGCAGAACAAATGTTTTTGTAACATCTACTTCACTGGCTTTTCCTAATATCCTGCAGTGGACCACATTCTTTGTTTATTGTTTACAAATGTATTAGAGATACATCTTGAAGTTATAATTGGAAACTGACCTTCATTAGGTGAAAATTTGATTTAACTGTAGATATTTTGTGCACTTCAGCATTTTATATCATCTTTGTATCTTGTCCTTAACACAGAAATTTCTGTATTGCTGCAAGTTTTATAAAGTTGAGTTGCTGATGTGCTAAAAGGCACTGCAAAGATTTATGGTAGCATTTCCTTATACAGCTATTATGTATAGTTTATTCCATGAATATAAAGGGGACATTTCTGCATGTTATGGGAGCTCTTATCCATGCTTATTAAGGAAATTTGAAACTGAACACTTAAATATATAGATTATTTCAGATTGATAGCATATTGATTAATGAAAAAGGTTTAGTACACTTAATAAATTGAATTTATCCATTAGTCTGTCCTTACCCTGACTTACACTGTTGCACTAAGATTTATTAGTAGGTTCTGTGAGGTGCTTTTGGCTTGTTTTTAAAGGACACCTCAATTTGGCATTTAATCTACTAACCTGAATTTATACCATAATATAGAAAGTGGGTATCACTTGAATAAATGTATCACACATATGCTGTATACAATGATTAGGACTTTCTTTATTTATTACTTTATTTTCTCCATGATTTCAAAAGGATAAGATTTTTCCAAATTGCAGAAGGTATCTATCTGAAAAGTATTTCCTTTGGGAATTTTTATTTAACCATTTTTTTGAATTTTGAACCAAATGTGTAGAGTTAGGTTGGACTTCAAGACCGAGTACCTGAATATAACAAAAAAGCAGCAACCTAGCAGATCAGAGCAAGTAAGAATGCTATTAATAGTGAAGATGTATTGCTGACTTTCTGGTCATCTGGTTTTGCTCTTAATATGTGTTATCAGACCAGGCAATTGCTACTACTTAGGTTGTAATATCTCCATGAAACTGTTTTAAGAAAATACATTAGCATAAAATTAAATTGAACTTTTTAATCATTTGCAAGTTTATGTAAATGACCAACTTGAAAAAAAGAGCTTTATATAATTGGACGCATTCACTACTCAGGCCTAACATTAAGTGTTCTCTGCAAATCTCATTATATGCAATTCCTAAGAGTGCAATTAACATATTAATTAAGATGCAGATAGCCATCTAAATACCAGAGCATTTTTATTCAGCAAATTCCTTTCCACATTTGAATTGGTACTGGGAATGAAAATAAAATGAAAGAAAACTTCATAAGGTCAAAATGAGTAGCACTTCTTGTGAATAACATTTTCTTTTATCTATTTATTTATTTATTTATTACTTAATAGATACACTTTCAGTTGTTAGTTTTCAGGGTGAAAAAGCCCCAAACCCTAGAGGCATGTTAGATATATTTCATGCTGTCATGGTTTGATATGGGTGCCTTTTAAAAACCATAAAGTTACAGACCTCCAGAAGGTCCAGAGCATCCAGGGATGGACAGGAATTTGTAATCTTTCATGATTTCATTCCCATAATGCCTGCATCTCTATAAATCTGGCTGCAGTCAATTTCTTTTCCCTTTTCCCCTCCTCCTCTCTCTTCCCTATGCTGCTCCATTGTTTTGCTTTGCATGAGAGCTGGCCCTAGAGCGACCTTGGCAGGGGACTGGAGCTGCCAAGCCAAATTTTAGCCACATCAAGCAGGTCCAATAATGGGGGGTGCAGAGAGGCATAGTATGGGGGGAGCATTTGGGCCTGAGTGTTTTGCCTGGGTTTGTAGGAATGTTTGTGTAAGCTTTGGCTTAAGGAGGTTTTGGAGAAACATGGCCTACGATTTTTTTGTATTTATGTTCTTTGGGCCGCCGCATGTAGTTTAGGAAGAGCACTTCTCACTTAAACTTCCAATAATATTCTGTGTTTCTATCCAATCTTATGCAGAATTTTTCTTTTACTACTTGAAGGAATTAGAGAGCCTGTCTTGCTCTCTATAAACCCAATACCCATGCATTGACTGCAGTCTTGTGGCACTGTACATGCTCAGAGAATCTTCCGCATTGATTCCCCTTTTATAAAAATGTCTGTATAAAACTGCTTTATACCTGCAAATACTGCTTAAGCAAGAACAAAGCCAATTCCCTTAGGTAACCATGAACATTTCAATAGTTTTGCAGGAAAATTGTGAGTTCCAAGAGAGATATAATTATAAAGCTGAATGGCAGAGGTAATATACTTTCAAAGACATATTCAAACTGCTGTGTTGTATTGGAGGGTTCATGCAAGCTGGCTCCATAAACAGTTTGTAGATGATAAACACTTTTAGAAATGGTGACATATACCATTTATGAAGAGCTATAGTCTGAAGAAACTTCTATGGCATGATAGAGAAACTGAATAAATAATATTATTAGTCAGTGGAATTTGAGTAGCATCATTCAGTTAAACCTCAGAGTTCAGTGCTCAGTGATTGCTATTCAGGAAGAAGTTGTATCTGTCTGATTTGTGGCAAAGTTGAATAGCTTTCTTTGGATAAATATTATTTACAGGTTACAGTAAAAGAACCTTCTGTTAACACATCTGCTGGCATTTCTTTATTATATTAATCTGTGGAGTGCATAAAGAACTGAATATGTGCAAATCACCACTAAACTTTAATGTGATATTTCCTCTGCCATATGCACCCATGTTATATTCAAAGACCTAAATCTCAATGTGAGCAGAACTTGAAGCTAATGTATGTTTCTTTTTATCAGTTGACTTCAGTTCACAGATTTTCTGCAATATTCTGTGGTCTTGAAGAGCTTGTGTCATTATGACATTATGGCTTGCAAGCCTGAAATTGCTTGTTGAGTTGCTTATTTGTGTATTTTTAATAAAGGGTGGGGTGTGGAGAGAAAAAGAAAAACCATTTATGGGGAAGCAAGTGAACTTAGAAAACTCACTGAAATATTCCAGGCTTCTTACATCAATCATGAACTGACACTGTTCATGAGAGATGGGGGTGTCTCTAACAAAAAGAATAACTATATCGATGAATCATAAAAATGAGACAGTGCTATATTGAATTTTCCTTTGTAATGGTTTCATGTTTTAGACTTAATGGTTTTGATCAATACTGTAGGAATTATAATTGTAAACTTTTATTGCTGAAGGATACAGACAGTTAAAACTACTAAAACAAAACACAAGCTTTTATAGCTAGAATGGAGCGGCAGCATGTAATGAGCCTGCTGAGTGCTTAAACAGTATAGAGTGCCACAGTGCAATGCATCTTACAGGCATTCTAAATCAATTTGTGTAATGGAAACCAAACTACAGGCAGCTGCTATTTGGAATTCATGTATTTTTATTTTTTTTGTTGCTGTCTTTACAAACATAACGGGAAAGTTAAAAGAACACATTATATCAAGCAAACATACTGAGGCCCTGCAGGGCAGTTATAAAGGTGTTTAAATAACCACGTCAAACGTTTGTGATTAGTAGAAATGTCTTTTTCAATGTTCTATTTATTGTACACGTACACTTGATCCAAACATTTTAATCACTCAATATGGCTTTCATTTTTCTGTTCCTAATGTCATGAATGTCAGTGAATTTGGCTTTACTGTGTGGTGTAGTCTGTTATTTCTACATGAACTGTTTTGAACTTCAAGTTTTTTGATATGTTGTACCTTGATGTTATAATGTATGTGTGACAGTGTTACGTTCATCAGATGCTAGGGACAATATGTTAATGTACTCTAGGGACAGAGTGTTCAAATTTGAAACCCTAAAGATGAGTCATGTTTTTATTGATTTCGGTATTCAATGTGAAAAACTTAGCATAATAAGTAGCTATATAATATTATATGTAATTATTTATGGTATTCAGCTCTCAATATATGTGGAAAAGATTATGTCCAAACAAGACAGTGAAGAACACACTACAGTTAGGAAAGCAGCAATATTTCTCTATATTGTGAACCCTAATGAGCAGTCATAATTTGGTGGATTATTTTCATTCTTTGTCTCTCTCCTGTCCCATTCTTTGTCTCATTTACCTGGCAACAGAAGTTATACTAAATTACTGATGGACTGTGTGTTTTTTCTTTCAATGTTCTGTAGATAATATTCTGATAATGTTTTAGAAAATAGTGAATCAAATGTACAGTAATATATTTCTGTGAAACAATATTGGATTATTTTTTTTAAATATGGACATTTAAATGACTCTTTGCTAGAAAGGTCCTGTATTGCATAACACCTGCAGAGGCTAGCTGACTCTACTTTTGTCAAAACAAGCAATCTAGTGGTACAGAGTCAAAGAAGATTAGGAACTGGAAGGGACCTCAAAAGGTCATCTAGTCCTGCCAGGGCAGGATCACCTATACTGGATCACACAGGAACACATCCAGGCAGGTTTTGAGTATCTCCAGAGAGGGAGAATGACCTCCTGAATTCATTTCTGAGTTTGTTTAGGAGGACACAAATGGACCTCTAAATTCTTTATAAAGTGATTACTTCAGTAGATAGTGTACAACTTGAATATAGTGCAGTTGATTCACAGCCCTATGGAGCACAGCATTTCATTTTGAGACCAACTCTTACAGAGGAAGAGTTGAGGGAGATAGGTATGTAGACAACGTAATCGTGCATGTTCTGGAGTGGTTTGCCCTCTAGGCTGAGGCCTTTCTGCCTCATTCATGGCACCGCTTTCTCATAGTACTGAATAACAGCACTGAATCTTGAAGAAACGATTGTCTGGTGTCGTGGTAGGCCTGGACAGGCCAAATTAGGCTTGTACATGTCCTGGCTTATGCAGACATGTTTTTCTGCTCTCTCTCCTTCTGTTTTGGGGAGAGCAACTGCAGGAAAAGGGACAAAGGACCTGGCGCCACTAAGTCTGGGGTCCGAGGTCTGTCCATCACCTGTGGTAAATAGGGGGCACACGACTGCCTTATGCAAGGCCCGTGATCTGCCCAAAAAAGGGTAAAGCAAGCCTGTGGCTTCACCCAATATGGCCAAATCTTGGCTAACTGCCATTTGATTGGCTGTCTCATGTCCAAAGGTCCAATTGATCTTTGGGCTGTGTTAACAAAAGGAGCAGGGAACNCTGGCATTAGGGATTCCAAACTAAAGAAGAATACAGTACTGGCAGATTGTGGTTTTGGACTGATGTGAACAGCTAGATTTGTTATGCAAATGAGAGTGTTGGTAGTTTACTTGCTAAGGAAAATACAAGAGAATTTAAATGGTCATAATTTGCATGTGTATCAGCTATATTTTCAAATAGCACACTTGTCTTGACAAAGTAAAAAATCAGCTTGCTGTCTGGAAGGTAAAGACACTGTAGCAATCTTTGGGATATTCTGTATTCTTGTCTCAAATGCAAAACCTTTTGGTGACAAGACCAGCAATTTCAGTGGTATTTGAGAAAACGTGGTGATAAAAGAGAATGCAGATTTTACAAACCTCACCTGTATGAGTTTCTTGCTCCTGATAAGTCCATGAATTAAATGAGAAAACAATGCTTAAATAGGAAGGTGCTTTTAAAAGCAAGATCTGGATGATGGCACTCAGAACAAATAGTATGCAGTATAGGAGGCTCTACAGTTTCAGGATTAAGTTCCATATCTTCTGTATCCTAGGGAAAACAAGGGTAGAGGATGCAAATAATAAACAACTAAAGGAGTAGGAAGTAGCAAATATGTTTTAATTATGGAAAACATGTGAAAAGGCTTCAGCATGTGTGTACTTTTGCATTACTGCTGCATACCTGAAAACTCTTCTCCCTAAACGACAAAATTAACTTGAGGACGCTTAAATGAGCCTAGTGATAAAACAGTCATCTTGATAGTAATCTTTGCTATAACAGTTCTAAAGTAGACATTTCACTGTAACTTTACGGTGGATTTTAAAGTCCATGTCTATTGAAACATAGAGTCAGGTAAGATAGTTAGGGTAACTGTTTCAGAAGTACCATTGAATCTCTATAGATTTAAATGTGCTATCCAAATGCAGGAAGTTACATCATGTCTGTACTTTCTACTGTGCGATGACAATAAGTGACAAAGAACATAAAACACAAAAGAGTAAGAAGTTGGGAAAGTATAGTAATAATGTGAGGCTTCAGTTAACTTCATAAATCTTGGATAAATGTCACATCAGGACAGAATGCTTGCTTCTGTCATATCTAAAATTTGAGTCAATGCTTTTTGGTGCAATCAGTCAGAAAGTCTTCAAGAGGAAATATTGCAGTCAATTTAGATCTGATTCAAGATGTACTGGAGACCAAAATGGACTTAAATTTAACATCTTTATATAGGAGAAAGCAGCCAAGTAATTTCATTCCTAGACTAGTTTTAAGCCAAAAAACTGCTTAAAGGAAATGAAAAGAAACAGATAAAAGGTAAACCTGGTTAACAGGGCTGCTGATTCAAGGTGACAAAGTTATTTAAAGTCAATGTATTTGATACTATATTGGAGTTAATGTACACCACTATTTAGCAAAAGAAGCTAGAGTGACAGGCCAGCAAAATTCATCCAAAAGGTCTAAGCAGGAGAATCAAGGTCCTCTGAGTCAAAGTTCAGAGCATGAAAATAATTTCTGGGAGGAGGGGGAAATAAACAAAACAACCAAAACCACAATCAAACAAACAAAAAACACAAACAAAAACAAACACCCCCCCAAAAAAAACACCAACAAAACACAAACCCAACAAAAAAAAACAAACCCAGAAAACTGTATCAATTCCTGCAAGTTGAAAACAAAGCCTTAGCAGATTAACTGAATTTTTGTCTATGATTTTAACAGTTTCATCCTCAACAAATTTTTAAAATATCAGTTTGTTAGAGACCTTCATTGCACACCCCTGAGTTGTATAATCTGCAATACTATAACCTAGGTTATTCTATATACTGTTACAATACATATTCTATGTTACTATGTGCTATATGTTAGGTATTATGTTCTAAATATATAGTATATCTAACTACATATAGCATATATGTCATATAGAACATACATAATATTTTATATATATATGGCAAGGCTGGTTTAGTTTTGTATGGCTTTACCATGAATGGCAGCAACCTGTTTTGACTATTCGTCTTCTGCCAGCACAGAATGTTGCATGCCAAAAGTGCTGTGCACATTAGTGTTCAGGCACTTCAGAGGGACATTCAGTTATGACAATTTCCCCTAAAACCATAGTCATAGAATGGCTTAGGTTGAAGGGCGCCTTAGAAATCATCTACTCCAACCTCCCCACCATGCTTGGGGACACCTGTCAACTAGACTTGACTGTTCAAGGCCTCACCCAACCTAGCCTTGAATGTAAGAGAACTTCTCACATAATGCTGATGCTGTCTTATGCTTTTTCTGGGTATTCTTTTAAATATAGTTCTTTACAAGTCCTGAGAAGGGACTGAATTGTAAATGATAGGCTCTTTAGGCCTTTCTGCAATACAAGAATCGCAATAATTAAGCTATGGGTCTCATTTTGACATCTAGTTTTCAGCCAGAGGTCCCTTCCAACCCCTACCATTCCAGTTCTGTGATTACCTGAGGCAGTTCTTGAATTCTTAAAGGAGCCTAATGACATAGCATCTATAGTACCTCACAGAACTGTTCATGCAGTACTTGATCTAGGAAGCAGCAACACTTAATAAAACCCACCCTCTAATTTTCTGCCCACCTTAATATCTTGCCTTCTCCTCTTAACCTGTGTTATCACAGTTAAATCTCATCAGCTGTGTTATTATGTGTGTTCTGCTTTTCCATCACAAATGGAAATCAGAGGAAAGCTACCTTAGCTTTGCCTTGATCAGAATATTGTCTAGTAAACAATGCCATGGATTTTGTCATGAACATCTGTGAATTGTACAGAATGTTAAGCTTGCCACTGGCTATTTTAGTACTAGATTTTATAATTGTACTCTGAATTTGAATACTATACTGTAGGTTCCTGGTGAGTGGTGAATAAGCAGCAAGTCTGGTATGAATTCCAGTTCTAGGTCTTCCAGAAGACACACATATTGGAGATTCAAATTCAAACAAAAACTAAATGGCTTCATCGCACTTTTCCCACTCTGTGTTCCTAAGTGTTTACTATAAATACATATTAAAGCGTGTATTTTAAACCAGTTTCTGCTATTATTAGGTGTGGCCTGAGTTAGATTCCTACCTCAGACATAAAAAAAATTCAGAACAGAGAAATTTAGAAGTGAAAGCTCTGAGTGGAGAGGTGAACATTCTAGGGATAGGCCATATAATGGCAACAATGGATAAGTTAGTATAATTTCATTGGAGCATCAAGAGCTTCATGTCTGGAAGCACAGCTTGTGCCTTCCCCTTGCTACTTCTGCTGCTTTGCCTGCACCTGCTGCTATCTTCCCCTTGCTGCTGTTTTGGCTG